>OU343219.1:106258221-106390807 GCA_910596185.1 Chrysanthemum makinoi | reverse complement strand
TTCCAAGCATATGACTCCGGAGACCGTCGCTGCTCATGAACTTCGTGAGCAAATTCATCGAGACAGCTTAGATTCGTAATGATCATTTCGTGCAATTATGGGTTATGGTGATTATGTTGTTGGTGATAGTGTTATCTCTAGAGTATACTATGTTTAAGGTCTTGGTCATAATCGCTCTCGTCTGGTCAATTGGTGATTCTCGATCTAGAAGTAGCCTCAGAAAACATACTTGTTTTGTTAGAGAACTTGATGGTAAGGAACTTTTAATAGGAACTCGTGGTTCAAATCTTTACACCATCTCTATAGAAGATATGATGAAGTCTTCTCCAATTTGCTTATTGTCAAAGGCTTCAAAAACAAAGTCATGGTTATGGCATCGACGTCTCAATCACTTGAACCTCGGCACCATCAATGATCTCTCCCGAAAGGACTTAGTTGTAGGTTTACCTCGACTAAAGTATGAATAGGATCATCTTTGTTCAAAGATGTCAATTGGGAAAAAGCAAGAAGTATGCCCATAAACCCAAACCTACTAACTCGCTCACGTAAGTTCTTCATACAATTCATATGGATTTATGTGGACCAATGAGAGTGTAGAATATCTTTGGGAAGAAATATGTGTTAGTTATAGTTGATGATTACTCTAGATTCACTTGGGTCAAGTTCTTAAGGACAAAGGATGAAACTCTTGATATCATCATCAAACTCATCAAACAAATGCAGGTTCGACTTAACAAAACCGCCGTAATTATCCGTATTGCACAATGGAACCAGTTTGTTAACAAACAACTTAGTGAATTTATGAAAGCATTGGAATCAGCCATCAAAGAAGTGTTCCACGAACTCCTCAACGTAAGGTGTAGTTGAAAGACTAAATCGAACTCTTGTAGAAGCCGCTAGAACAATGCTGATTTACTCAAAAGTTCAAATGTTTCTCTGGGGCTATGCCAATTGCATGCTACACACAAAATCGTTCTCTGATTCACATTGTTCATGGAAAGACACCATATGAACTTGTCCACAACAGAAAACCTAATCTCTTTCCTTCGTGTGTTTGGAGCATTGTGCTATCCAACTAATGAGGGTCAAGACTTAGGCAAACTTAGAGCTAAAGCTGACATTGGAGTATTTGTAGGGTATGCACCAAACAAAAAGGGATACCGAATCTACAACAAAAGAACCCGAAATATCATGGAAACAATTCACGCTACGCTTTGATGAGTCGACGGTCAAACGCTCCCTGAACACCCGCTCGACCCGCACTTCAAATCAGTCCAATTGGTTCATCCCTTGTTCCAAACTTTTCTCAAGAAACTCCATATGTACCTCCATCCGAAGATGATTTAAAGAAATTGTTTGATCCTATGTTTGATGAACTTTATGATCCGAATACTAATGAGGTGTTGATCCCTTCAACGTAGGCTCATATTCCAAGTGAATGAAGTCAATCCCTCGGCCTCAATATCTTTAAGTCAAGAAGCACTCAAGCATCGATCCTTCACTCATCAACAAATCATCATTCTTCAAATGTACATCATGGAACTGCTTCTGGCATCAATGATGAAGTTAATCCCTTTGCAACTCCTGAAGATGCTCCATTTGAAAACATATTTGCTCTGAATCTTCATCAACCATCTTCGCTTCGTGAGACATCAACTCGCTACTCAGGTCCTCAACAACTACCACATGAACACCTCGAAAATGGACTCACAATCATCCATTAGACAACATCATTGGAAATCCCTCTCGCCCAGTATCCACACGGAAACAACTTGCAACCGATGCCTTATGGTGCTTCTTCAACTCCAGACTCTCTAAGATCGAACCAAAAGATGTTAAAACTGCCATGAATGAAGATAGCCGTTCAATGCTATGCAAGATGAAATTCATGAGTTCGATCGACTAGATGTATGGGAGTTAGTACCGCCCTAGATTGTGCTATGATTATTGCTCTAAAATGGATCTTCAAAGTGAAACTTGATGAGCATGGTGATGTTTTAAAGAACAAGGCTCGATTGGTTGCTAAAGGATACCGTAAGAGGTATATAGACTTTGAAGAATCTTTTGCTCCCGCGGGCTCGAATCGAGGCAATTAGAATCTTTTTGGCTAATGCCGCAAGTAAGAACATGGTAGTCTATCAAATGGACGTGAAGACGGCATTCCGAATCGGAGATCTTAAAGAAGTCGCCTACGCCACCCAACCCGAAGGATTTGTAAATCAAGAGCATCCTACTCACGTTTATCGTCAGAAGGCCCTTACGGTTTAAAGCAAGCTCCAAGGGCATGGTATGATACATCATCAAAGTTTCTTCTATCAACCGATTTAGCAAAGGAGCGATTGATCCAACATTGTTCACCGGGAAGTCGCAAACATTTAATTCATGTTCAAATTTATGTTGATGATATTATTTTTGCCTCGACTGACCCAATGGAATGTGATCGATTTTCTAATGAAATGAGTTCAAAATTTCAAATGTCAATGATGGGACAAATGTCATTTTCTTGGGATTACAAATTTCGGAAAGTCCCGGAGGCATTTTCATAAATCAATCTAAATATGCAACTGAGATCTTAATGAAATTTGGATTTGATTCTGCCAATTCGCTGACACTCCCATGATTGATCGAACCAAACTAGATGAGGACCACTCAGGATCATGATTGACCAAACAAAATATCGTAGTATGATTGGATCCTCATGTACCACAGCTAGTAGACCGACATCTTGTTCGGCCGTTTCATGTGTGCTAGATACAGGCTAAGCCTACTAAAAGCACCTGAAGTTGGCTAAGGGTTTTTGGTATCTCCAAGGAACCATCAATATGGTACTTTGGTACCCGAAGGACACCGGTATGTTACTAATCAACCTATGCAGATGCCGATCATGCGTGGTGTCAAGATACCGTCGAGTACATCCGAGGTGCTCGCTTTTGGGTGATAAGCTTGTGAGTGGTCTTCAAAGAAGCAAATGAGTACTTCTATTTACAGAAGCTGAATACATAGCCATGTCATCTTGTTGTGCTCAAGTCTTATGGATGAGATCTCAATTATCCGACTATGGCTTTGAATTCAACAAAATCCCTCTCAGATCAGGACAATAAAGTGCTATTGCTTCTCTTGCAACAACGTTCAACACTCAAGAGCAAAGCATATCGACATTCGACATCATTTCATCGGGGAACAAGTGGAAAAAGGTGTGGTGGAACTCTATTTTGTGAGATCCGAATATCGCTAGCGTACATCTTCACCAAAGCTCTTCCAAGAGAACGCTTTGAGTTTATTCTTCCACGTCTTGGCTTGAAAAGTCTTCAACCGTAAACACTCAAACGCCTTCGTGAGGAAGACGAGGAGTAAAGGTCTATCTTCATCTATCTCTTGTATATATCTATTCAAAAATCAAAATACAAAATTATAAAACCTTCAAAAACCATAAAAATCTGAAAAATTCAAAAATTTTCAAAAATATTGTCATTTTGTCATGCTTTCTCGTTCGATAATATCTACGGTTTTTGTGTCGTCATTCAAAGAATGACACGGGACTTTAGATGTTGTTCAATTCCAAAAAAAAATAAACAAATAAAAATAATCAAAAATAAAAAATTATTTTGGGAGAAGGAGAAACAATGGTTTATTGTCATTTCAAAGAACCCGCTTTTCAAGAAAAGAACAGAGCCATACTTTATCATGTTTTCAAAATTTCATGCTCGATTTTTAAACATTTATCTCAAAAACTAATGCTTTGAAAAATAACTCGCTCTCTATTTTTGATAATCATCCGGACTTATTTATCAAATCTCAATCAACAACCTATGTCATTGATTGAGGGGAGAATGATTTCAATTAAATTAAAAAGTTATTTGGCATTCAATTGTTTTCAAAAGATATTCAAGCATGTTTTATCAATGGAGTCTAAAGTCTTAAAATCCGATCATTATCACTTAAAACGCTTTCATAATCAAGTCACAATTCTCCTTAAAAGCTTTCAAAATCAATTTAAATCTATAAGAGATCACAAATCTCAAATGATTTGATAATTGTGATCGGGAGAATGTGTGATTTAAATTGGATTTAAACTGATAATTCGGTAAATGGTTTTATAAGGATGTACAAGCGCTCCTTCCCACATATGACAAACGATTTCAAATTTTCCATGCACATGTTGAGGGGAGCATCTATCTTAAACCTATGATTTGAAACGTGATAACTTATCTTAAGGTGCGGTTCTCCGGCAAAACTCTTTTCAAATCTCGAGGCACATATTGAGGGGGAGCAAAATCATGAAAACCTCATCCTTCCCAAAATGCTTTATCTACTTGATTCGATTAGGGAAGCGATGTTGATATTTTTTCTCTTGCTCCGGTGGAAAACTATTTCAAATATTTGATTCACATGTTGAGGGGGAGTTCTTCTTCTAAAATATCAAAACAATTCAGTACAAAATGCTTTGACAAAATATCATAAGTATCCGGATTGATTTTCAAATGGTTTTCAATTGGTTCCTATGGCAGATGAACAATACCAAAATGACCGACCAACTTTACATTATGTATGGTGATATAAGGACGATAAGGTTAGGTATGAGTTCCCATGATCCACCCGAACCGGGAGGATCTACCCGTGGACTATCCACTAGTTAGTGTAGAGTTCTTAGGTGTATAAGGAGAAAAATGAGATATGGGAAGAGGCGGACTGACCGAAAGCTAGTAATCGAATAAACCCAACAAGGTTCTAGCTATGAAGTCTGCATAATCAAGGGGTTGAAGAATGAAAAAGAATTGAATGAGAAAAGGGTGAAAACAAATAGCCTTCCAATTATTCAACCTTAGAAACCGGTTCAATTCATATGCTACGGATGGTAACATCTCAGTATTGAAGACAAGACGTCATGGACCCAGTAACGCACCGCACTTCAACTTTCCAAACCACTCAAGTTCCTCTTAAAAGGTCTTGTTTCATTCTCACTGGAACCCATTATCTATCAACTTCCTCAGATTGTTGATATTGAAGGTGGAGACCCTCTCCTAGTCTCCATATAGGATCCAAATATGCACAAATTGAGTCTAGTGCCACGAGATCATCAATAAATCTCATTAGGACACTTTCAATGAAGACTCTCTGCTTCACACAATGTGGAAAGAGAGATTATATCTTGAGTCCTATGCATTATCCTTGTGGTATTTCCAGAACATCCGAGTGATATGCAAACATACTCACAATGAAGATGGAAAGCCTTCTGGAGCCAACATCTAACAAGCTTCTGGTAGGTGGCATGTGAGATCTATTATACGATCAACCATGTGACAACCGAACGTAAACAATGGTGCTTATTCATTCTTTTGAATCAACCGTTCAGTTATGGATTGACGGATACCTTTGAAAACCGGTCTTTGTTTTAAAACTCTTTCATTAAGCACGCCGACGTGCACTAATTTTTCAAATCAAAAGGTGTTTTATGATTGATAATTGATTTTCATTAAAACCTTCGTTATATTGCAAAACAATTTCTATTGAGCAATACACGATTGTTTTTCAAATCTCTTTTCATCAATCGGTGGACTTAAATTCGCTGGTTCACTCACTCAATTGTTGTCTCTTTGAGACGTTCCGTTTGAGAGAACAATAAACCCTCGTCAAGGAAATTCTTCGTAATTATTCCGATCACAAGATTTTGTAATCGATCAACGGGAACCGTGGCCGGTACTCAATTCAACGAAAGTGATCAAAGACACTTTCGCGGCGATTTATTGCTAACTGTTTATGCGTACACCCGACGATGCGAATGGATCGTAATGGAGCGGTCAATCCATAGCCGCATGCTCACACAACACATTCATATCAAAAGATATCATGATTGGTGCATCAATGACTTGATATTCTAACTCCATGCTTCTTACCGCCGCCAATATCATGAATCAACTAAAGCTTCCGCTACTCTGATGAGAAGAAATCATGATCAGTGAGCATGTCGGTCCGAAAGTCACATCATCACATAATACCAACACCACAATGGATGTATTAGAGATTTTCTATTAGTCGATGATCTCAAAAGTCGGCCCAACATTATTATCACGCTGGATCAAGAAAGACCTCCACTTGGATTAACCAAACATGCAATGAGTGGAATCAATGACTACAGCCGGAGCAAAGTACTACATCAAGAATGCAAGATCAATTGTTAATGTAATATCCGATTGTATTCAATGTCATTTTAGTATATGGTTGAGGTGACCTCCTTTAGGGGGAGATTGTTAGGAATTAGAAATTCCTAGATAAAGAGTCGGTCACCTCAAGTATATGTAATCTAGAATGCTCAGAGTCATAGTTATATTTAGTTAAGTAGTATTTTGTTAAGTAACACCGTGGAGGACGGACTGGTCTTTACCCATCGTATGCCCGATCCACAGTGCTGGCGTTTTATGTAAGACTATAAATACTCTCTACCTTCCAAGGTGAGAGTTGGAGCTCATAATAAGAATTTTCTTTCTCTCACTAAAGTTCCCTAAACCTCTAACTTTCTCTCTCTAGAATTCCACTTATACACCTACTTTGTGCTATGGTTTGATGTGTATGTGAAAACCAATATCCTACACGTCTTGTATTCAATCAAGTGTTACCTTAGTAACCACCAAGAGCATATGTATTGAACCTGTTCCGCCTCTAAGGTTGAATTATTGAGGGCTATTTCTTTTCACCCTTTTCACTTTCATTTCTTTTTCATTCTTCATCCCTTCAAGCTTATCGAGACTTCAATCTAGAATCTTGTTGGGTTTATTCCAGTTCTAGCTCTATCTCGGGCCTAAGACTCTTCCCAAATTCTCATTTTTCTCCTTTTTTCAATATACCTAAGGACTCTACACTATCTAGTGGATTGTCCCTCGGTAGATCCTCTCGCTCTCAAGCGGATCGTGGGAACAATATACCTAACATAACCATCCTTATAACACCATGCATAAAGTAAAATGGTCGGTCTTTTGGTACAGTTCATTCTTCCTTGAAACCAATTAAAAAATCATTTGGAAAATCAATCAAGGTACTTGTGATATAAAATCAAAGCATTTTGTACCTTAATAGTTTTGATCATTTAGAAAACCTCCCTCTCAACATGTGCATATGATCTTGAAATTGTTTAGCACATGGAGGCAAGAGGGCTTTGAAATATTTTCTTTGATCATAATTTTCATAGAAAAAGCCATTTGATTTTCTTGGTAAATTCTCCCCCTCAATATGTGCATAGGATATTTGAAGTACTTTTCACGATCACAAAAGCCATTAAGAAACCATTTGCTCCTCCTCAATATGTGCTTCAAGATTCAAAAGCGTTTAGCACATATGAGAGAGCAACCTGCACATTGAATCAAAACAATCACCTTTTATCAAATTTCATTATTAAATCACAAATTCTCCCCCATCAAAAATATCAAACCCTTTGAGATTTTGGATCTCAAGTGATTTAATCAGGTTTGGAAAACATGGGAGAATATGTGGCCTGGTTTAAATACTCATCTTGTTTTTGGATAAATCCTCCTCCTCAACATGTGCATTGTATATATGAAATCGTTTGGCACATGGAGGCAGGAGTGCCTATAAAGGACTAAAACCAATTCCATTTAAACAGATTTGAGATTTAAATCACTATCTCCCTGATCAAAAATTTCAAACCAATTGAGATTTTGGATCCCAATTGATTTAAATCATTTAAAAGATTTTGGGGAAAGACGTGGCAAGATTCGATTTCGAAAAATGACAGATAAGGAAATGATTTAAACATTAAAGATTGTTAGTGTCGTATGATTTAAGAGATCTTTAAGTAAAATAAAACAATTTCACAATCAAACAAGAACAGTAAAAATTTCATTTTGAAAGACCTTGATTCAAAAGAAAAATCATACCATGACATAACATTAAATCTTTAGATCACCACTTTATTTCGTACAAACGGACTTTTGTGAAGAAATATCGTTTGAAAATATTTTATTTTAAATCACTCTCCCCCTCAATCGATGACAAGAGTCGATGATTGAGTGACTCAAGTTTTGATAAAATGAAGTCCGGTGATTTTCAAAATTAAGTCCAATTAAGTTTCAAAACAATATTTTCCATTTTCAAAACAATTTAATCAAATTCTTCAAAATTGTTTAAAAATGGTATCCTGCACAAAGATACGTTAGGTGGTTGAGAAGCTTGTTGTCTGTAGGAGCTTGAAGAAAACCGTCTCCAGATGCAGTGAGACTTTCACGTTGCATTTTGAATGCCAACCGAGGTCAAATTAAGCCCGCTTCAATCACTTAGAAGAAACCATCTGCCGATGCGGAGACCTCTTACGCTATTTATGCCAACTCTCCATTGAAGTCCAATTAAGTCTTCGCTTCATTTGTCAACCCAAGAAATAGTTACCCTTTCCTTTGGCATCCAATCATCTTCAATGTGGGATCCGATCGAAACATTCTTTTATACCAATATACCGCATAATGCTAGTTAACACACATACAAATATATGGTTGTCGACATCACCCATAACAACAATCGACTAATTAAAGTCAATTCAACATATCAATCAGATCATATAAGGCATGGGGTTTATGTGTTAAATCAAACTCTAATCATCTAGTCCTAGCAATCATATCCTAAATTCCTAGTCCTTCGACACAGGAAAATATCATTTTTAATTAAGCACGTAGGATAATTAAGAAAGCCGATTAGATGATATACATTTGAAAAGATTCTCCCCCTCAATCAATGACTTATTTTCTGAAAAAAATTTAAAAGCGCTGAAGTCATTGATTGAGTTTTCAATTTAATCCAAAACTCAATCGATTGATTCACAAGCAACTCATTTACCACCAATTTTTGAAAACAACAAATATTTTTCTGAAGAATTTTAGACGGAAAACATTTGTGTAGGAACAAAGATCCTTCGACATACTTTCCTCAAATTGTTTTAGGTTAAGTGCACGAAATATTTGAAAAATGGTTTAGCGATCACTTTCCTTTCTTTGAAGAGCGGGTTGCTATCCGAAATAATAGCAAGCCAAAGTTTAAGCACGGGTCACACCAAGTAACGCAAGCCATATTTTTGAGACATGTTTTGAAAAAAGAATATTTACACCTCCTCTCGAACTTCATCTATGGTCCCGTGCCATTATTGAATGACATTTCTAAGACCGCTGATGTTATCGATACCGTAAGACATGTCTTGAGAAAACAATATTTTTGGTATTTTTAAATTTTCTAATTTTTTATGGTTTTTGTAATTTTATAAATTCTATTTTCTTTTTGTTGATTTGATATTTTTGTATTTTGTTTTGAAAAAATATATACAAGATAGAGTAGATGATATAGTTTAAAGAAGATGATGATACGTAGTAGATAAGGATATCGAATGTACCGTTGTAGAAGATAGAAGTCATCATCCCTAAAACTTTCACCACCAAAGGTTTCGAGGCTCTTGCATTGAAGAAAGAAATTGAACCATCTGAAAGTGAGACTTTGGCGCTTCCCCAAACCAAAATCCTTTAGTTGAGCGTGATTCAGCTCTATTTCAAGCTTGCCTTAGCCGTGCAGTGAGAAGCACACCATTATCATAAATCCTTGCTGCCTCTTTTAATAATAATCACCGTGATTCTTATTTCAGGTTATATCATCCAATAGAACAAAGAACGTATCCTCCCACACACAAATAACTCTTCTCGATTTCATTCCATCAAGTCGAAGCAATCCATTCCAAAGGTGTCAAGAAACCACTTCCCCAAGTGGTTGAATTGATGCCGCCGCTCTTTGTATAATGCTCAAGAACTCTCCCAATACACTTCATGAGGGGAATGAAGAACACCTTCCCATGTTCACATTTTCTTCCCTGATGAACGTGTATGAAGCTCAAGCACCGGTACACCAATGTCCAAGAACTCTCCCGAATATACACCATGAGGGTAATGAAGAACACCTCCCCTATGTTCGTGATCTTTCTCCCTCGATGAATGTGTATAAAGCTCAGAATCCTAAGTACACACATTCCCAAAGAGAGAATAACTGATAACGCCTCCTTCATGTTACACATTTATCTCCCCTAATATGTCGTACTTGTGTACCTCTTTATCTTCTAAACTTTCTAACATCTCTTCCCCACATAGTTGGAATAAGAACACTAAACGCCTTGATGAGTAAAACCTTGAGTCTCTCAAGGGTCATGACATTTGTTTTCCCGCGATATCTTCAATCACTTAGAAGAATTAAGTTCATCAAGTTTACTCGCCATGATTCAAACCTTGAGTTTCTCACGTAATAACATTTGTCTTCCCTGGATTTCTTCAATTACTTAGAAGTATTAAGCTCATCAAGTTTACTCGCGCTTTGTGTTTAGATGTGTGTCTCCCTTCCCTTGCCGTTTTGATACTTCGTAATCAGCAACATATTGTAAGCCAAGATACTAGAAATCTTGTTGAGAAGATCATAATTAGCTCGATGTATCTGTGAGAATCAACTTGTCAAGAAACAGAATGAGCAAGTATAATTGGGATTAAATTGACATATCACTCTCCCCAATTAGTTCTCTCCCTAAACCAACAACAACTGCTTGATAAATGCCCATATTAAGAAGAAGTCTTTGATAATCAAACACAACTCGCCTTTAGTCTTCTAACATGTGCTAGAATAGAACCATCAGACTCGACCTTCTTCAAGATTGTCCGAATGGGGAATAGAGTGTTAACATCTTCAACTCACACCAAAAAGCATCCCAATTAACTTACATCTTGCAAATCCCCTTACTTAAGATCCTCCCAATCAAACAAGAACAGAAGATGTTCATCAAGGAAATCGCAATCAAGCCGAACAAACACACAAGATGGTAACACCAAACTACCAATCACATCAAACAAGAACAGAGATTGTTCGGAATCATCATGTTGATGTATACGCAAGCATTAACCGAAGCACTTTGTCGATAAACTCATCAATCCGAGTGAAGATGTCAACCAACGGCTCTTAGAAGAAACTACATGTGAAGATGATCCGATAAGAAGAGTCTCGGTTCTTACATGAGTTTGGAGCCGTTTGACCATTTTATCTCTGAAATCAATCAACCATGCAGTAAATTCACACTTTTTCTCCCCCTCAAGAATTGCATACAGAGTTGCCATTCTTGATCGAATAAGTGAATATCTTAACCAAATGTAGTCTCACACTTCTCCAATATTAGCACATGATGTCTCCATCTTTATTATAGTTGAGCAAGTGGAATAAGAAACAATCAACAAGCCTTCACTTGAAGATCAAGCATGGAAAAGTATGAAGCATGTTGATGAGAATGGTCATAATAAGAAGATTTATCTTCTTCCAAAGATAAAGCGCACCAAACGCTACACTTTTCTTTTCTTTAGAGTACGGCATGAACTGATGTGTTCATAACGCCATAAGAAGATTTCTTTTGAAGATAAAGCGACCGAACGTATACTTTTCTTTTCTTTAGAGTACGAGGCATGAACCGCTGTGTTCATACGCCATAATCTCTTTTCAATCTTTAGTAAAACATGTGATCAACTCCATTATCATTCTCAGAGGCTCTTAGTCGTGACAGCTAATGGAGAAAACCCAAGATGATGAATTTGACCTCAGTAAACTACGCCGAACTCGTGACTTAAACTTGCACATATGTAACAAAGAGCGGTGCCAATTTCCATTAGCATCTCTAAGTAATCTCTATGTACTCTATACTCTTCAACCAACCAACCATCAAGTATAAGACGTACATTACCTCTTGATAATCCACAATTGAATTTTGACGAGCACTACAACGTAACTCCTTAAAGTGATAGTTATTTTGTGGTGGTATGAGCCCAATTCCCCAAGTGGTAAAAGAAAAGGTAAAAGACACCCAACAATAACTAGATTTCCAAGTCTTTGTTTTGATAATAAGCTCGAACAAGGATCTTGAAGAATCTTCATCCATCCATCCCCATACCTTCGTGATACTAAGTACACTTGCCCGTGATATTTCACTTCAACCTCAAATAAATAATAGTGAATTACCCCCGTTGTCACATCTTCCATACAAAGCTCAAATCTAGCCTTCTTTGACGCTTTTAAGTGAACTATGATAATTTTTCATCCCAACCATGGTTAGAACCACATATCCCTCGTAAAACCATATAATAACCTAACCGCCATGACAAATATCCAAACACACATCCAATTCATGAAGTACACCCTTTATCCCTTCTTCAATTAGAAACCGAGCACCAAAGATCAAGGATCCCAAATACACTTTCCTTTTCCGTGATGGTTCCATCATTACGGGATTTTACAACTCTATGGTTTAAACTGAAAAATAGATTCTTTCGCGGGATTTTACAAAACCAAGAAGAAACCGTAAGATAGATCCAGAAATGCATTTTACTATTACCAGGATGCTTCCATTGTCACGGGATTTTAGAAGTCTATGATTTAAACCGAGAAATAGGTTTTTTCGCGAGATTTTACAAAATCAAGACAAAACCGTAAACAATACACTTGAATGTGTTATGACAACTTGGTTTCTCGTGAATATCTGCTTAGAGAACATGCAAATAGCCATCAACAATTCATTATCCAACATCAACAATATCATCAACCATCCAATAAACATTATTGGTAAACACATCAATCACGCGATTCTCGGCTTCTGCCATGTGACCATTTGTGAAGTAAACCCGATATGTCAAACTTGATCATGAAGTAAAATTTCCCCGCATTTGTTACTTAAACTTGTACTAATCTCTTGAAGAAGAAACGGTGTACCCAAACACAAATCCTCTTGACATATTTCAATCAAGGTGAGACACCAAGTGATAGTTACTGTGGGTTAAGCGAGAAAGAATCACAACCATAACTAAATAGCCAAGTCTTTATCACCCTCTATAAACGCCCAAACAAGTCATCTACGCGAAAGGGTAGAAATAAAGAAGACGAAATAAGTAAACGTGCCTGAAAACCTTTACTTCAAAACCAAATAAGAAATACCGTCCAAACAACCCCGTAATCAACTTTGTTGAACCATCAATTCAAGCCGAGACATAATATACTCCGTGAAAATGTATATACCAAAGTACCAATCAGCTTAACACAACAACTCTCATTATCAAATCTCATAGCACAAATCTCATCGTCAAATCAGACTTCATGACCTGACAAATCTCACAAAATCCAAATCACATAAACCTCATATCATCAAGTCTCATATTTGTCAAATTTCACCATCAAATCTTATCATCAAAAATCATGATCAAATCTCACAATATAATGAAACGCATAAAAAAAACCCCATGAATACTCAAACCTTGTCCATGTCAAAATTCATTTGTAGCAACAAATCCGTCCATGCCTATGAGTGACATTACAACATCAAAGCACAAATCATTTATAAATGGATATTGCCAAGTCCATTCTATTCATTATATGCCCACGAGACCAATTTAAAATTAACGAGGCTCATAAATAACCCAAACACCATGAATATCATGCATCCCTTGTAACTTATACCAATTATACTTAAATGTGATATAATACACGACAGTATATTAAGTCCAATTTCCACGAGTGAGAAAGTAACTCTTGATTAATGATGAGTACTCGGTTCACTAAAAGTCCACCAAATAAGTCGTATTAACGATCGTGTTTATCAATGCTCGCATGTGTTTCAATGTACAACGCCATATGCCATTGCTAATCATCCATGACACAAAAATCGATTTCACCAGATCCATAAGGCCCATTCAAGACCAACATGTAATATATGGTCATGTACATTTTATGAAATGGTTAAGGCCCATGTACATTTGATTAACCCATCCGAATCTTTAACCTATCCAAAATAAACGAGTATATAAAACTCCTTCTCACACACTATGCCCTAAAAATCAAGAAGCTGCACTAATCACAAACTCGCCTTCCTTCTCACTTCAGATGCAAAGACACACAAAAACATTCACAATTAAAACATCATCTCTAATCTTATACCAAGTACCAGCCATATACATCCTTCAAGATTGACTACTTCAAACACCGAGAACAAAGCCACGTGGATGGCTCACCTATTAGCCACAAGGATGGCATGGAACCTAGACCTATTCCACATAACCACAAGGATGGTCAATCAATCGTAGGTATCTTGTTAGGTTCATACGAGTTGTTTTAATTCAAGTAACAAGAACAAATGGAAAATGTGTTAACACCATTGTTAATATCGCTTTCATTAAGTTCAATAATAACAAAAATGAAGCAAGCCTTCACCGCTTGTATATCCGGTGATGAATATTTTATTCGTGTATTAGACCCTTGTGGTCTTGATGTTGCCTTTGAGTGCCACGAAAGAAAGAAAGCTGAGATCTAGTTTTGATATGAGTCGAAGTCTTGTCTAGTTTTGTGTTTGAGATGGGATTGAAGTTAGAATATGATTGTAGTATGATGTTGATGAAAGTGGTATTCGGAACCTAATGAACCTCTTCTAATCTTCACGCTTCGGGTAGAATCATGGACCAATGATGTTATAATCAGAGTCTTATGAGTAGTTGATAACCGTATTGTATGTTTTGTGGTCAAGTCAACTTTCAGTTTATGCATAAGGACAAGTCGCTACAACTTTCATTATATTTTCCTAAGTTTTTGTGGTCAAGTCGCTACACTTGAGAGTCAAGTTGCTACCTTCTTTAAGTCATGAGTCCAAGTTGCTATTTTTCAAGACACAACTGCTACAGTTGCTAAATGGTTGTCAAGTCGCTAAGTTAAAGTCAAGTCGCTAGCACTCATGAGTCATGACAAGTAGCTATAATTCTTAATATCAACTCGCTACTTTGTTCAATAACAAGTAGCTAGGTCACATCTTTTACAAGTCGCTACTAAGTCGCTACTTTTGTTGCATGAAACAAGTCGCTACCACTTCAACTCGCTCGCTACATGGATACATTGAACCCGACGACTAGTCAAGACAAGTCGCCAGAAGAACCACCAACTGCCAATAAGAATGACAAAAAACCAAGATCGCATCTTCTTTGACCTCATGAAACTCTAATTTAAAACCCATGTTTGACTTCACTAGTATGACCGTAATGATATGACCATAACAAGTTGGACAAAGACATGACACAAAACATATATATTAAACATTGATAAACCCGTGACTTTTGACCAACAAGAATACAAACCGCATAAACCGTTAACTGTGATAATATGAAAAAATAGTTTTATTCGACCCAAAATAGTTCAAAAACAAGATAAGACAAGATACAAAACCATCATAATCATCAAACACAAAACCCTCGTACCATTTGTAGGATCGATATATTATTGTGTTGATGATTCGGGTGGTCTTGGATGATCAAAATACATGTTATCCATTAGAGAGAGAAAGTAGAGAGAGAGGGAGTTTCTTGGTAGAGACTTGCTTAACAAAAATGTGAAAGGTTAGATTGAAAGCTCCACCCCTTCCATGGATGGAAGGGTATTTATAGTTACGTATCACACGACCTCCTATCGGCTCACATGGATCGTATACAATGGGTAAAGACCCGTCCTTCCTCCACGGTGTTGCACTAAACTAAGCTACGCTACAAACTAACTAATAAGCTACTAAATAACGTAACAAACTACAAATATACGAGCTAACATATGCTAGACTATAATTGGGGTAACCGACACTTTAACATGGAATTTCCAATTCCTAACAATAACAATAAACCGTAAGGATCAAAACCCGCCATGGAATGTGTAAATTAATTTTGCCGATAATGACTCAAAGATATGTGGTAATTTCACATTAAAGATGCGACATCGATGAAAATTCCGCTGACAGTTTGAGTTACGCCGAACCCGGGTTCAAGAGTTACGGCGAACTATGTCTTTGATAGCCATCAAGGAGTTATGGATCGATATTGATAAGATGACTCGCGAAGTTACGCCGAACCATACACACGCCATTTTATAACCTGATACACGGGCGTAATAACTTTCGGCAGGACGAATCAGAACACGTGTAATTAACGGATGGTCCCATTAATCTGTGCCCTCCTGTCCCCATCTAAAAATAAATATCACCGGTGCAAGGCGACACCAGAACTGCGAGGGGACTCGTATGATCTATGGCTTCATGCGACCCTAGAAACGAAACTCATGGACGGGGAGCCGATAAGATAGGATCAAGAATAACAAATTTTATGCGGGTCGTGATGGCATATGAAGAAAGATTAGAAAAGCTCTCCTCGAGGAAGAAGAGGAGGCGCCATCACCTCATTGGTGCACTCCAATAATCATAATCGACGATGAAGCCATACTTATGGCCTATGCGGCGACCCCATCCTGCGAAAGCACAAGAATATGGGATAGTGAAAAGAGAAGATGGACGTGTTCTCAATATTAAGTTCTTGATTTGACATTTGATGATTGGTACGTTAATACAATTCGAATGCTAAGATTACCCCCAAATCTTCTTTAGAAACTCAAGATTGACTACGAGGATCATAATCAAAAAGGAAGGGCTAATAACGACATCTACCGTATGGAAGATCATTTACGAACCGACAACAAGAAATTACGAGTCACCGGTGCTAAAATAAAATCTCCGGGAAGTTTTCGCATCATGCAACCCGTATGACGACAAATGTAACAGGGAAGCAGCTTAAGAGAATGGGAGAAGACGGCCTTTTGGACCTCAAACCAACGATGAGGAAAGAACAAGTTTGCCTTGTTGACAACTTGGGATTTGATAATTGGGTGAAAATTAAGTATGGACACGTAGATACGTTAACAAACGAAAAGATTTGGAAGGAGTACATGAGTAAAGAAAATTAAACAACGAGTCCTAACAACACGAGTGGAATAACAGAGAATGACAAAGAGTTGGTAAGAAATGAAAAAGAAGAATGCAAGCGTACTTCAAGGAGAATCGCCGATGATGGTCCACCATTAACTGAACCCCGTCCCAATGAAGCATATGAGAAAAAGTGAGGGCGAAACTCGGGATTCCCTACCAAGAGGACACCACCAATAATTGTCGAAAATATGAGTTCACTCGCTACCACTTGGGATCGGAGGGAAAATTTTGCAAAATTCTAAGATTGAAACTAATGAATACCTCCACATCGCCACGAATGTCGCTGGGTGAGGCATAACCCGAAAGACATTGAAGAAGTCGGGCAAGTCCATAGGCCTCCATAGAGCCCCGCTGCTCGAGTCTAACTTAAAGACTCAGAAATAAAGAAAGTGCTCTTCGGGAGACAACCCAATTATCCTTTATTTTGTTTTATTTCCATTTCTGAGGGTTTCGTGGTTCTAACCATTTTTGCAGAAACGGGAAGTAATTGCCGCCGCAGCTTGTCGATTCGGCTCATATAGTTACTGTACTATCTGTGGATTACGCCATAACCAACCTTTTGCAAATGTAATTTTAGACGCATTACCATTACTGCGTAATAATATCTCGTGGTTACGCCAGAACCACTCACTTTGCAGCCTTTTATGTCAGTTTTGCTGCTTACGCATAACTCCCTTTAAAGAGTTACGATGTAACCTTCCTCTTCTTTAATTCTTTCATTTTAAAACGAATAACCTATTAGTATTTTAAATGAACTATGGGTGTGTTCCTTGTAAACCCTCACGAGATTCTTCACTCGCTCCACTTGGGACACCAAGTGGTTTAAAAGGCTTGTTGCATATGCTAAATGCAACCGTGATTCCTAATAAAGTGAGTTAGGTTTGTTTTTCATTTTTCATTTTTCATTTTTCATTTTTTCTATTTAGAATTTTGCTTGTCGGTAGTGTGATTTTAAGTGGATGAAGTCTCCGCTTCATGGATGCTTATCAAGGCACGCCTCTTTTCTGTGGGCCTTCTTCTTTATGGAGCAAATTTCAGTGGAAGTTCTCGCCTAATTCTACTTTTCACTTCACCTTTATTTAATGCTTAGTACAAAAGGGACTTTGACAATTCAGTGGGGGTACCTGAGTAGAATTATCTCTTGAACATTATTTTGCCCTCGTTTTTCTAGTTTATTTTGAAAAATTATACCATTTTTAAAAAATTTGACATGTTTTGCTTAACCTAACTAGATTAGACCTTAGCCGAGCACATACAACCCTTGATATTATATGGTGAGATTAGCCTTATCCGTTTCCAATATTTTACCCCAAATCCAGCAAATTATGAGTGTGCTGGTAGCTTGTAAACTTTAGAACTTGGTCTTTGCATCATTTCGAGACCATAGACGAGGTATGTTGAGTTAGCTCGATGTATTTGGACTTTTCAGTTTTAGAAGGCAATATTATAGGATTATCACCCCAAATAGCCTACCATTGTGTGTCTATCGATTAGTCACTTTAACTTCTCGACCCCCATGTGAAACCATTTTGTTGCACTCACCTTTAGTGCAAGATACCCCTAGATACACCCATCCAAGCCATTCCTTTCATTTTGTTAACCCAATATATTGTTTCGATACACCTATACACCTTAGCCTACCCCTGTAGTCTTTATTTGTGATTGGAAAGTCATCATTTGCCTAAGTTCAAGGTTCAAGTGGAAAGGTTCAGAAATCACGCTTTCATCGACAACATATTCCTGAAGAGCATTGAAGACCCCCCGAACTCCCATTGTTTATCTCAAGTGGGGGGATATTATGTTTAGTTATTATTGGTATGTTGAAAAAAAAATGATTCGAGAAAAAAAATAGTTGTTATGTTATTTAGTTATTGTAAAGTGAGATGTTATAAGCACTATGTTATGAGCTCTATAGATTTAGTATCGAGGAGGCCACCTCGGTCACATTTGAAGATTGGGGTTGGTAATTATGCCAACAAATGAAGAAAATGTAGTGCCAATCACGACGTCCTCTAATGACACATCTACCTAGTATTTCATGATCCGGTATCTTGACTTCGAAGTTTGAACTTTGGGCGGATGGTAAGTGGTGATGACTTGGTTATAGATTTAGACTACCTCCTTGTTTTTATTTTTACACCATTTATATATCCCATGTCTTATCCTACCCTTTAGTCATGAAGCGTGTCTAGGTGATGCAGCGAGCAATCTTTGGTGTCTTGGCCATGGATTTGGTCATGTATCATTGATTTTGTCCACTTCACCGTGACATGTTAGTAATGACGAGTCACCCCTTAACCTTTGTCGTGTCTACCCATGTGGAGATTTGTGTAACCGCCAAGCTTATGATAGAATACATGCTATGACTGTAAGGATTAGTGATCACCCCGAAATTGACACTTAGAATAGTTGAGAGATTTGAGTGTTTTCGTTCCCATTTCAGAGTGTTCTGGGCTTGTTTTATTCTAGCATAAGGGATTTGTAAACTTATATTTTCCGTGTTTGGGAGATATCTTTTAAGAATCTTTCTAATAAGGTCTACTGGAAGTAGAGTTCAAGTGGGAGGATATTAGATAACATCAAATAGTCCTGAATATTAGGTGTCAATTTCCCCCGATAATGCTTGTAATTTATATCATTTATATGGATTTACGCTTGTTTTCCATTTGTTTTCCACTTTTCGTAAATTACGAGCATTGGAGCTAAAGAGACACGGAACTAGAGAAATATAAAATGATTTATCATAGTATGTTGACTTTGAAGAAGTTACGGCGTAACTCTTCTCTCACATTATGCCGTAACTAAAGCATGACTCAAAACCAACTCATCGGTTGTTACGGGCGTAACTCTCCCAAAGGCTACGATGCAACTATATTAGGTCAAATGAGGTTCCATCAACATAACTACGTACGAACTATTTCATCAACTACGCGTAACCAAGTATATTGAAGACTACAAGGCAACCACTAATATGTTTACCAGAACCAGCGATTTCTAGTGCAAAATACTGAAGGATTGATGGTTACTGACGTAATCCTTATATTAGTTACGTCGTAACCTAGATCTGGCCTATAAATACCCCACAAATTCCAAAGATTTCTAATCATCCCATTCCACATACAACAACTAGAGAATGTGGGAAAAAGCCAAAGGCAGGTCTAGAGGAGCATACAGAGTTGTCTCCAAGGGAGAAATCACTCCCTTACGATAAGCATTAGCATTTTATCTTATCTTTACTTTCGATTCATGCATTTAATATGAGCGGCTAAGCACCTCTTGGTTCTGGCCTAGTTATGATTCCTTAATTGTTTTGTTTGTGTTTACATTACTTCCGTATAATTATTTCTAAGTGTATGCATGCATAGTTTATTGGTAGCTACCTTTGTTTCGGTAGTTTTGAATGGAGGTAGAGGCAAATTGCCTAGGAGATATGACCAACTGACCCTAGGTGAGCGGACTGAGACGGAAGGGTAAGATATGACCAACTGACGACCCTTTCTAGTTGTGCGATTTGACCGACACCTACGCTTGATAAACTTAAGAATTAGGGTGAGTGTTTGTTGCTAACGCACTCACTATTATAAATCTAGCATGTAGCGGTACTTAATGACTTGGCTTAGGGACCGTAACAATAGGACTTATGAGGGGACACCGACTTCTCCCTGTGGTAGCATCTTTGCCGATAGGTTAGGCTAATTGACCAAATGTTTTCCTCTCGACTTTGACCCCCCTGAAGTAATTGGAATTAAGTAGACGTAGACATTACTAGCTAGGAGGAATAACTAGGTTAGCACCACTCTCCTCTATTGATTTATACTTTGCCTTTATTTGTCATAGTATCCGCTTTAGTAGTTAATTAATTCTTATCAAAATCATTATTAAAATCTGTGACAGCTAGACTTAGTAATAATCCAACACACATAGCTCTTGGGATCTAATTCGATTTACCGAATACTACACTAATTTAATAATCACTGTTAGGCATTAGGGTAGACCATAGGTATAACGAGACTTTATAAATATTAAAACCTGGTCAAGAAACCTGCATCAGAAAACAAGTATATAATACATAATTTCCTGCAAATAAGACTCAAGTTAGTATAAAACTAGTCTTTTGTTGCACGGATCCCACGTGCCTCCCCTCCTGGAGGATCCGGTTAGGCAAAATGTAGGGATCCGTCTGTCTCTAACTAAAATACAGCAAAATTTGATGTGCCAAAAGATGTTGACATCAAAATGAGATATGTGTTAGAACAATAATCATATACTCAGAACAATCATAGCAAATATCATCTAATTTCATTTAATAAAACTAAAGGTATGATATACATGACTCTAAACACTAAGAAAATGAATAATACATGACTTTGAATTACTAGACTATCTAAGTCGCGCTTGATACTAGGAAACCACTAGCTCAAGTTTGTTTATGTTTGATCTCATCGAAACGTTCGAGGAGGTGATAAAACATGAAACGATCTTCACGTATCATGTATCAAACTTTCAACATGTTGACAATGATAACAATCTTTGTCATGGCTCGGTAGTGGTAATGAAAGAAAGGAAATCGCTTGATGTGAAGGATCAAGTGAAGCGGGTTGAGGAGCCTCAAAAGAAGGAGGGATTGGCGGAGGAACATTCAAAACATGGTGGTTGTAGAGAGGTGTCAAATTACCTTTTATGGAAGAAAATGGAACTTTTATGAGTACCAATGAGTGACCAAGGATGACACTAAAAATTTGAGAGTGTCCAATGAAGCTAAATGATCCTAGAGACCAGATAGTAACTTAAGATACTACTTTGGAAGATATCTTAAAGATTTATGAAAAATGGAAAAACTAGGATTTGGCCCATTTTGAGGTAAGGATGACAAAAATCTTTTGCAAAGATTGAAATATTTCCAAAGCTAGATGTATTAGCATGTGAGGGATGATGTGTGAGGGTAAGAGTGGAAGAGTAATGAGTTTTGTTGAAACAATAGATCGAAAAGTGTGATCTAAGTGAGCTATGAATGAGTATGAAATTTTACTCAGCTTGAGAAGGACTTAATTGGTCCTAAGGCACTATGTTTAGCTACTGTGAAGTGATCTAAAGACATGGTTTGAAATATAAAGATTGCAATTGCATTGCTTGTTCCCGATCCCACTGCCTCCTAAGAGTAGGATCCGCCTAGCACAAACTTAGGGATCCGCCTCTCGCTTAAAAACAACACCTTTACAAAAGGTATGCAAGGGTTGCACAAAGCATCATATTTCAAGGTTAGTGTTTTTCTAAGAAGTTCTAACACTAATATAGTAGAGATATCAAATGTAAGATGTTTTATTTCATGAAAGAAATTGCATTACATTGATAGAGCATGAATACTAAGGATTGAACCTATTTTGAAAGGAACCTAAGTTTCTTGAGCGTTTTCGCTAGATGGATCATCAAATGGTTGATGAGTATTTGTCGATTCAGTGGATGAAGAAATTCATAAGAGATGTGTTTAGAGGTTCCATCATCTTGTTCACAAGTACGCATAAACGAATTTGAAATTAAGTGGAAGTACATGATGTGATGATAAAGGCATGTCAAGAACATTCCATAAGGGATTAGTTTGTTCTTGGAGCCTTGAGGATTTACATCGCCTTTGCTAAGAAGTAGGCGAGATTGTATGGTTGTTGTGTTAGCAAACAATACATTATGTGAGCACAACAAGCTGGAAGGATTTCTCGGTTCCCAAGACTCGAAACATTTTACATTAGGATGAGTGCAAGAGACTTGTACTCTTCTGATACCCCGTATAGATAGTTTGGATTCGAGTAATAGGTCGAGGTTTGCATAACATGCGAGTAAAAGTCTTGAGGGAAGGTAATGTGAACAATATGGACTATTTTCTTCACGATGGTCAGAGAGAATCAAGAGACCAATCTTCGGTTAAGGCACATTGTCCATGATTTGGAATCCGGAGGATGTGAGCAATTGCCTAATGGTTAGAACAAACTTTGGTTTTGATCCAAAACCAAAGAGATAGAGAGCGATCCTCGTTACGAACGAGTTCAACTTGACGGAAGAATCCCAATACAAACCTTGGACATATTTTCTCATTAATTTTGAGAAGACATTCTAGTCCTATGGTTTGGAAGGAGGTATTGATACCTTCTTCGTATTGTAGAGGAGTGTCGACAATACATCCTTCATGGAAGTGACGGGTTTTGAGATTATTGAACCCACGGACATGATTGCCATGTGTATTGGGTTCAAGAGAGATGTTAGGAGTGTAGACACAAGTGAATGCAAAGTCAAACTCATATTCATGCGACATAACGCGACCTATCGAAGTGAAGAGTTAATAAGACGTATTAAAGGCAAAACAATGATTACCTAATGTTTTTACTAGATATTTATTAACAATGATAATTAACTCACTTAATGTTTGACATTCTAGTGGAATATTTATAGGAAGAAGACGATTTTTATTTTGCATGAAAAACTGCTTTTCCGGCGGTTCTCACTGCCCTTCAAAGAGGGATCCAAAGCGAACCACAGGATCCGTATCTGTAGTGACAAAATAGGGTTTTGATAAAAACATAGGTTTTCGTATCTTATAGTTTTATACCAAGAAATATATATTAGCCAACATTCACTTTTAGCATGCATTATCGATTTCTAACATATCTCAAGACCAAAAATACAAAAAGATATAAGGCACAAGAAATGACAAACACATTATGAAAAATAAACTAGATTGTTAGGTCACCATATATGTAACACAAGCATCAATATGTAGAAATAAGAAAGAGATGAATGCGGATGAACAATAACACACACAAACACACACACGATGATATGGAAAGGTTACGCGTAGGAGTATGAAAGTGAAATGAATTGAACAACCAACCCTCAAGTGAGGGTTATTACATAGTATTTATAGGAGAGGGAGCTAGGCAACACTCCTAGTCCCTTCCTTTTCCTTATTGGACTAGGCCTAGGCTTATGGGCCTTCTACATGCTTCCAAGGCTAATTACTAACATAAATGCCATATTAAGCTAACTATTACATGTGAATCACTAACACTTGAATTAAGGTTTAGGGCTGATTCCAACAATCTCCCCTAAGTGTTAGTGATGAAAAAAGAGTGATAATGATGTGTGCCGATGTAATAGTAGCTTTGATGTCTTCGACATTCTTCTTTCTGAGAAGAATGTCTTGATTCAACAATCTCCCCTGTAGAAATTGTTTCTTTGAAAAGTTCAGCTTTGACGCCATCAAATTCTTTTGCTCTTTTGGTCTTTGTTCGAAAGTGATAGTATATGTTGTTGTTGTTCCGATCGACGTTCCTTGCTCTAGTGTTCCACATTATTTTCAACATGCTCACACACTCTTTTGACGCTGATTTCAGCAAGATCAGGAAGTTCTCTTAGTCTTTAAACTTTGTAGATTCTTTGACTTTGACGAAGAATCATTCTGACTTTGTGTTGCCTTTTGAGTGAACTTCCATTAGTGATGTTGTTGGTACGAGCATGTGAAGAATCATGACGCATCGGCCCTTTTAGCTTCCATAAGAAGTAAACATAAGAAAGGTTAGTAATAAGCGGATTCCGGCACTTACAAGTTTGAACTTCGAGTGTTAACAAAGATAGTGTGAAAACACAACTCTAATTCTCACAAAGGCCGCTCCCCGAACGAGTCCCAATAAGTGAGATAACACGAAAATCGAAGTACATCTACTTCTGCTGAGATGAGCCGAGGTACACCAAGCATCACCTCACGATCGTAGACCGCTTAAGACACACTAAGCTAATCCACGGAGTTACCGGTGACCGCTGTCGTGGCTATTTAATGTTGACCCGGCAGAGTTTCCATTCAATCACCGAGGATCACAGAACCTCTCATAAATGTTCTCATGTGATTGCTAAGACTGTGAAGGACTCGATAACGCACCACCGATGTTCTTATTGTTGAACAACAAGTGATGAAATGTCAAGTGTACCTAAGAGATCTTTGATGAATCTCATGGCTCTAGACTCAATAGTGCATTTTGGTTTCCTCGAATGAGACTAGGAGAGGGTCTCCTTCTTCAATACCAAGAATCTCTAAGAGAAAGCCATAGTTTACGAGGGTTCCCTCGTGAGAATGAAACAAGCTTCGTTGAGAGAAACTTGAGTGGTTAAGAAGGTTTAGCGACACACCGGGTCCATGCCGACTTTTAATCTTCAATACCTGTCATCTAGTGACAACCAAGAGCATATGAATTGAACCCGGTGTCTCTAAGTTGAATAATTTGGAGGGCTATTTCTTTTCACCCTTTTCTTTGCATTTCTTTTTAATTCTTCAACTCCTTCTTTCTCCGATTCTCATTTCTCCTTTTTATAATCATACCTAAGGACTTCTAATTCTAACTATTTGTAGTGTTCTTGGGTAGATCCCTCCTAGCTCTAGGATCATAGAACGGTTATTCCTAACCTTAATCACCTTATAACTCCATTGCCATAAAACCATTCTCATGAAAATCTCTCGAAGTGTTTATGAATGAAAAACATTTTGTACCACTGTGAGATTTTTATCTTTTAGCAGAATACCCTCCACACGCAGCTTAAGTGTTAAGACAGAAATCTGCGACGAGTAGAAGATGCACTTTTGAATTGATCGACTCAAGATAGACAATCCCTTGCGAGACACGATTACGTTGCATAGTTAAAGAGTTACATTGTCAGCTTTTAGGTGACAACTAGCTCTAATAACTACCTTGAAGGTGTGGACAAACCTCGAAAGGTTGTCAAACCCGTCAAAGTTCATGTCTATCAAGAGCTTCTCGAATAGGTACAATTTACTTGGATAAGTCTTTGGAAGACAAATCTTTTCAATGTATGACTGTTCAGTTCACGTCAATTCATGGGTTGAAGTCTTTTCACACGAGGATTCAACTAGCAAAATAAAACATATTTCTTATCACATAATTTTTCTCCCCCTCAAAAATGGCATATCAATGTTATTTTTGAAGAAATGTGGAGAATAAATATGACCATTTTGAGTTTTGTGGGAAGATTACACAAAGAACATTTTGTGAACAAAGTTTGTAAGTCAAATACTCCCCCTCAACAAGTGATATAAACGGTTGAGGTTTTGAAAATCATAAGGGGAAGTACTTGTCCTTTTGAGCAACACCTTGAAAAGAGAAAGGTTTGATAGGTTTAACTCAAAAGTAAGAAGCTTTCGCCTCCTTTATAAGGATTGTGGCAATCAAGCCGCACACGTGGTCCTTTATTTAAGACAGGTTGTACACTGTAATGTGTGCACAAGCCATTGTCATATATAATCACACATCCAAATGAATATGAAATTGAAACAGATTAAGGCCTACCAGGAATGTCAGGTAGTTCCCCAAGAACTCCAGGAATGCGAACTGGTCGTTGATAGCCTATGAGATTAATGCGTTGACGACCACCGACGAAACTCTCCAATGTTCTGAACAGGTCCCTTAGAAACAACCTTTCATCAATCATCTTGATGATTCTCTTTACATCCCGTGTATCCTTAGAAGTCCATCTCATTGGTGACCCAATGCCTTGTTGAATCGCCTTTAACCTATATGCTATCCCATCTCTAACATGCTTCAATGTTGAATCTCTAAACTTATGAAGCTCATTACACGCCATCAAGCAGTTGCGGTGGAGTGCACTACGGTAGATTATGCCAAAGGGTTTGCTGCTGATAGTGAATTGAGGGAGATGGTTGATGTCAGCAAGTTCTAGCTGCGGTGCGGTAAAGTTGACACGAGTCCGACACGACTCAACAAAGAAGTTGCAAATCTTCTACACGCCTGGATCACGATGCTTCTGATGAAGATAAGCAAGGACTTGATGTATTCACGTTGAATTTATGTCGAGAATTGTCTCATGCGTCCCTGTACCTTTGCAACATACAGATCTTCAATGTCGTTGAGAGACAAGTTCTGGAAGTCCGCTTCACAGAAAGCATAGTCCTTTTCGTCTTGTCTTTTGACCACGATGTTCTTAAGAAAGGTGTAGTCCCATTTAGACGAAAGAGCAACACGCTTAATAGTAACGATCCCTTGACCACTATACACTTCATGTTGAGATTTACTAACCCTGGCACTTCGTAGTAGATTCGTTGTTCGGCCAATGGTGAATCCCATACATTGCATTGATGTCATACTCTTCCACTCTGTTGTTGAACATGTGGGTAGCCTTTTCTTCGATGGCTATGCGGTTTGAGTATATGGTCAGCCGAACGAAGTGTAAGTGATGTAGCGTATTTCCTTGACACTTCGCTACATGTAGAAGAAATTCCGTGTCGTTGTTGAAGAAGTATCGAAATGGAATCGAGGTTGACCGGGTCGACCAATGGTAGGTAGAGGTTTGGTCCAATCTTGTAGTATGGAGCGTTGTCTTTCTGTGAAATCGATGTTTGCTTCAGGGTTGAGCCAATCAATATTGTTAGACATGGCTCGTGCTATGTTTTCAAGGTGATATTCAACCTCAATAGCACTTTCCGAGCTGTCTTTGAGTATTTGGAATGCTTCATTCTTGATTCGTTTCAACTCTGATTTCGTCATCTTTTTCACTCGGAACTTTGATTGTAGTAACTTAGCATGCTCCAACGTACTACCTTCTATCATTTCTTGGTCATCAGATAATGCGGGTGTAGCAGCAACAAGTGTGGAAAACCATTCAAATTCGGTGTCATCATCGTCTAGCCATGAAACGACATCAGCCTTAGTCTTCTTCTTCTTCTTCTTCTTAGGCCTAGAGGAGGATGTTGGTTCCTTTGTTGTGCCGGGAGAGATGGGTTGTTGTTGGGGCTCATGGATTTCCTCATCGTTACCACCCGTATACTCAAAGTGATCACCGGTTTTCGAAGTCCGGGGTGGTAACTCGTAATCTTGAGGTTTTCCCAGGTAGAAGAGTGAGGAGATCGCCTGGTGGTGAACTCCTTCGGTGGAGGTGGAATTGAGGAAGATTCACCGACTTCTTTGACGTTTAGGTGCAGAATCCTTGTCCTTATCATCGTCATCTCTTGGACATTTTGGTTGACTTGCTGATTCTTTGCATGAAGACTTGAGTTGATAGTCTAATAGTGTCTCAAAAAACTTAGCTTCATCGAAGTGAAGGTTCCACCCTTTTGACATTTGCATCACTAACTTAGTAATCAATTAAGCTTCGTGAGAGAATCGATTCTTTGGCCATTGTATGTTTGACCAATGCAACGATGTTTGGAGTAAGTAGTTTTGAATATAACTCCCTTGTCACTTTAGGAATGGTGTCGAGAAGGAATTTGTGAGTGTCGTCTCTTGCCATCTTCTCCAAATCCTTTTGGAAATCTCCACTGATAAACTTCTGGACGTGTTCCCTTTCTTTCAACAACTCGTCTATCCCGTCTTGAAGAAATTTGATTCTGTCAGCGAGTTGATTCAGCTTTTTGTTGGTTACATCCTTCTTCCGTACTTGCTTGACAGCTTTAACAATCCTTGTTTTAGCTCAGGATAACCAAGAGTCTGTTGGTTTCTTTACAGATTTGGAAGTGGATTTGGTTGATCTTTTGGATGGTGGTGGTGAGGAATGAGAAGATGAGTCCGATGATGAGATGTGAGGTGACTCTGGGTCCTTTGGAGGATCAGAAGTTTTCTCCTCGGAATGAATTGGACAGTTGAGAAGAAAATCATCATAGTCATCTTTTCCAGTTTTAGTCTTTTCTGCATCCTGAATCCTAGCTTCTTCTCGCTTTGGCATGAGCTGCAGCCTCTTCATCAGTCTTTTCTTTCACAGACTTTTCTTTTTCTGGTTCCTCCGGTCGTTTTCGTTGATGCTCAAGAGTGGTGGCACCAGTTTCCTTATCGGGTTGATTAACCACATCAAGAACTGGTGTAGATTGAACTCCACCACTCGACCCTCCGGGTCCACCCATTTGATCCTTTGCAAATGCTTCGGCAAAATGTTTATGTCTGAGTTCCTTTAACTTCCTTTCATATTCCTTTTGCTCATCTATTGGTTCTTCTTCAGAGCTCTCCTTATCATGTTCAATCACAGGAGTCTTCCCTTTACCTTTGTCAGCTTGTGCACTGGGAGGTTTAGCTACTGATTCAAGAATCGTTGCGGTTTCGAGTAGAAGACCTCTTCGTCCGATTCAGCTCTTCGAGCTTTCATCCACTAGTTGTCGCCTTTTGGTTCAGGCTTGGAGTGGGAATAGGAACAACTTCTTTAGAAGGAACTTTCCTTTTGAGTGGAGGTTTCCTCTTGAGGAACTTCCTTTGACTTTCGTGCTTGCAACACTCTGCACCTGCCTCTTCTCTTTTCCTGGTAGGTGTACCAAAGACTTATCATTGAGAGAACTAACTTTACCTTCATCAATTGCTACCGGATACCTTTTATATGAGTAAAGCTGTTTGATTTCATCGAGAGAAGGTGATCCGGCAGCACAGACCTTGTTTCTTTGTTGTTGATTTCTTAAATCGGATCGGTAGAGTAGGTTCATACAACATGTCGTGATTGTTGGGGTCATTGATTCTCTTGGGGATATCAAGGTTAAACCCAAGTGCTCTTTGGATCAACAGTTTTGTATATATGATATAAGGGATTTTTGAGCCAAGCTTCTTGAGAAATGTCATCATGTCATCCCATATCGAGCTCGACTTCAATGTGCTTCATGTTGACTAAAGCCCAAAAGATTTACAGTTCCATGAGCTTGGGATGCTCATAGCCACTGTCACGACCAGAAACCGACTTGGTGATGATGATGTAGAGAGTTCTCCAAGGTTGAGGAATATTCTTAAGATCCACATGTGAATGCTTAGTGATTACTCCTGAAGCTTCGTCATAACCAATATCGATTAGGAACGTAGAACATTTCTTTCAGTTGGTGTGGCATTGAGTTCGGTTGGCTCGATAATCGGAATGAGAAGAACAGCCCTTAAGTCTGCAGGTGTGATGGTGACTTGTTTATCATTGAGAGTCACCGCAGTCACAGACATTTCGTCGCTTTGATCTTTTGCATTGTATTCCTAATTGATGAATGTAGATCTCTGAACAAGAGCGCGAGTTGGAGAGCATGTTCTCGATAAAGATGATTCTTCAGAATATCCACAAAGCAATCAAGCAAGAGGATCTCTCGAAAGGTGAGTTTCAAAGTCAACATGAAGGTTGTTCTTTCCAATCTTCATCGGATAGCCATTAGGGAATATATCAGCAACGGTGAGAACATTTGGTGCATACACATTCATTTGAGCATCCATGTCGTGATCTGAAATATATTTAGCCAAAAGAACCAACATATCGAAAGACATTATGTTAGTCAACAGATGGTTTTATTGTCTAATTATTGAATGAGTAATGTTGATGATTGTTACGAGTCCAAAGTCACTTATTTGTCCAATAGTCCAATGAAGTCGTGATAAGTTTCGTGAGTTAGTTAACTTTAAGTTTTAAAGTTTATGTTATCACTTATTTTTCACAACATATTAAACGTTTAAGCTTATTAGTGACATTATTGGCTTCGTGACGTTATGATTTATTTATTTACAAGTTTGCACGCGTAACAATTCATAATGAAGGTTTAATCAAGGCTTAGGTGTAGAAATGGTAGCTTATGCGTAAACAGGAGAGGTATACGCGTAAACGCAATCTTATGCGTAGGATCCTTACTTATGCGTAAGAAATATTACGCGTAGGAAAAAGGGGACCTTATGCGAGAGCTTACGCAGCAGTATATAAACCTTACGCGTAAGGCTTACTCGTAAGAGTAGACCTTATGCGCAGAGGTCACCGTTTTCGCATATCCTTCACGAGAGATCGCGAGTCCCTTATGTAGAACCTTACAGAACGCCGCGTAAGATTACTCTTACGCATAACTCTACGCGTAAAGTGATCCTTATGCGCGTAGATTGCTAGTAACCTTGATTCGATTTTTACGGTAGCAAACCTGAAATAATAATCATCATAGCATCAATATTTACATTAACATTCATTCTATAACAGATTTAATCACAAACACTCGTTCAAACAGTTATGCGGAAAAGCCTTATGCGTAAACCAAAACCCTAAAGTTCAATAATTACGCGTAAGAAATCTAGCCATGGAAATAGCATCAAAGTTTTTTTGGAGGTTCTTAGATGTCATGTGAGTGTTATTACCAAGTTTTAACATCAAACTCTCAATGAATCAAAAATACCCAAATGCATATGAACATAAACCCTAATTTCTAATTAAAGATTAATTAGTGTTTCTGGGTTGTTTCAGAGCCTAGATATCATCAATATACCATAATAACAACATCACACAACAATCGTTTTGACCAAAAACATATAAACAAGATTATGTGTTCATACGCATACGCGTAGAACACAAAATCGTCCCTAGTTTAAGATCTAACCGTTATTTTTCAAAACGATTCAAAACCATTGTTTGTAATCTTGTTAAGAACACAAAAACACTTACAGATTGTTGATCCAAAACACGGATTTGAAGATCAAATTATAGGCGTAGGATTAGTTTGGTGTGAGTAATAAATGTGAAGTATTAAAGTTAGGTGGAATGTTTTATTAGAAATAACTTTTAGATTTTGACAGTTTTAGTCCCTCCACCTTTTCCATTTTCATCCAAAGCCTTTAACTTCCATTTTGGTTACCAAACGAAGAATATTTGGAAATAACTTTGACGACACTCCCCCTTGACTTAACAAATAATGAAAGTTTATAAATTTTAGTCCAAGAGTGAGAAAATGAAATGTGAATCAACGAGATAAGGAAAATACAGTTAGAATTTATTTTCTCCTCAACACTTGATCGAAAAATCTTGAATTTTGAAAGATTTGAGTGTTGACGGAAGATTTGTACTTGCCATGTTAAAAGAAATATAGATAGAAGAATATTTTGTTGTTTTATAAGATTTTATATTTTTGTATTTTGTTTTTGAAAAAAATATTTACAAAATAGATTTGGTGTTTGACTGGTTTTTAAGAATGTTTTAAGAGTTCATCCAGTTCCTCTTGAGTCAAACACCGCATACCAATCCGGTGGACCAACTCATTAAACCTAGCGGGAGCTAAGGCTTTGGTAAGAAGATCTGCCAATTGGTATTCTCGTTCCCACAAAATATAATTCAACATACCACTGTTCCACGTGGTCCTTGATGAAATGATATCGAAGATCGATGTGCTTTGATTTCAAATGTTGAACTGAATTGCACGAGATCGCAATAGCACTCCGATTGTCGTAGTACATTGGGATTCTATCAAATACGTAACCATAGTCCTTGAGTTGTGTTCTCATCCAAATGACTTGAGCACAACACGCCGACATGGCTACATATTCTGCTTTGGTTGAGGACAATGATGTACAATCCTGCTTCTTCGATTGCCATGACACCAGTTTAACACCAAGAAATTGTAAAGCTCCTGAAGTACTTTTACGTGAATCTAAGCATCCCGCTGCGTGATCGCGTCTCGAAAAGCGATTAGTTCAAAACCGGAATCCTTCGGATACCAGATCCCCAAATTAATGGTTCCCTTGATGTATCGGAGGATTCGTTTATCCTTTGAGAGGTGGGTTTCGCTTGGTCTCGACCGATAACGGAGCAAAGATAGACGGCAAAAACAATATCAGGCCTACTAGCTGTTAGATACATGAGAGACCCAATGATACTACGGTATTTGGTAGGGTCCACCAATTTCCCATGTAAATCAGCATCTAGCTTCTTGGTATGAGCCATTGGTGTGGCATAGGTGTCACAGTTTTGCATTCCAAATTTGTGTAACAATTCAAGGGCATATTTGGACTGACTCAAGAAAATACCATGGGGTGATTGATGAACTTGCATTCCAAGGAAGAATGTGAGTTCACCCATCATTGACATTTCAAAATGTTTTGTCATAAGTTTTGCAAAAGCATTTGAGTATTTTAAATGTGTTGACCCAAAAATGATGTCATCCACATAAATTTGAACAATTAAGATGTGAGCCCCGTTTGTATAAAGAGTGTAGGGTCGACCGAACCTTTGGTAAACTTATTGGCAATAAGGAAGGATGATAACTTATCGTACCATGCCCAGGGGCTTGTTTGAGACCGTAGAGAGCTTTCTTCAGTTTGTAGACATGATTAGGGAACTCCGGATCAATGAATCCTTCTGGCTGGCTTACATAGACCGTTTCTTTCAGTTGTCCATTGAGAAATGCAGTTTTGACATCCATTTGAAAGACCGTGATGTTCATGTGAGCCGCAAATGCCAAAAAAATCCGAACAGGCTCAAGACGAGCAACCGGAGCAAATGATTCTTCAAAGTCAATACCCTCTTCCTGTCTATAACCCTTAGCCACCAGACGTGACTTGTTTCTAATTTTGGTTCCTTCAGCATCCAATTTGTTTTTCCAAATCCATTTTAGACCAATGACGAAGACCCATGTTGGTCTTTCAACCAGTTCCCATACTTCAAGACGTTTGAATTGATTGAGTTCTTCCTGCATGGATTCAATCCAGTTGTCCTTTGTCATTGCGTCTTTAATGTTTTAGGCTCGACAAGGTGGCGGTGAGTGAGTGCATAAATGCAATGTTCACCATCGAGTGAAGACGTTGTCTCGTTACGAATCGGTTGATTCGGGTTGCCAATAATATTCTCAAGGGGATGGTCTTTTGTCCAACGATGTGTGGAAGGTTGATGTTGATATACATTATGCAGATTTTGAGGATTCAAATGGCTTGTAGATGATTCTGCAACATCAGGTGCAGCAGTTTCATTGGCGAACGGGTTAAAGAACGCATTTGGATCAAAATCTACAGGTGGGGTTAGATCATTCAAAACATCATCAGCTGGTTCGGCGTCATTGGAAGCAGTTTGTTCAACTGTTGTTGTAGAGTCAACTGGTGGTGCTTCTTCAAAAGTAGTTGTTGTAGCAGGTGTATCAGGTATAAGAGTGTTATCAGGTTGAGCAGTGGAAACAACGGATACACCTGGAGCACGTTCATCAATATCATCACTGAATAGAGGAGCAAATAGTCGTTCCATTTGTTGACGAAAAGTCGAGGGCTTGTTTCAGTGATCATGGGGTTTGGGGAAGTTTAAGCGGTTGTGACCGGGTTCCAAGCTGTTATACTCAGAAGCCATTTCGGTGAGTTCATCAAAATTAGCATGAATCGTTTCCATAACCTGCTTTGTCGACGATTCCGGATGCGGTAACCTTTAGAATTCTCACAATATCCAATAAAGACTCCAATCTCAGCTTTGGCTTTGAGCTTCCCAAAGTCATCACGATTATTATTCGGATAGCAAAGAGATCCAAATACATGAAAGTGTTTGAGATTCGGTTTACGGTTGTGGAGAAGCTCAAATGGTGTTTTGTTGTGGCGTTTTGTAATCATTGAGCGATTCTAAGTGTAGCATGCAGTTGAGACAACTTCAGCCCACAAGTAATCTGGAAGTTTAACATTGATTAACATCGTCTCGGCGGCTTCCACTAACGTGCGGTTCGTATTTCAAAAACTCCGTTTTGTTCTGGTGTGCGGGCAATAGATGTTTGATGCTCAATTCCCACTTTCTCATAATATTCCCGAAGAGTTTGATTCACAAATTCAGTTCCTTTGTCTGTTCGAATTTGTCTAACGGTGTTCCTGAGTTGAATTTGAATTTTCGTGAGAAAGGTGATGATCATCTGTGGAGCTTGATCATTACTTCGAAGAAAATAAACCCAAGTCCATCTTGAGTAGTCATCAACAATTACCAAGATGTAGCGTTTGCCATTAATCGTCTGCACGCGCATCGGGCCACACAAATCCATGTGAAGAAGATGTAGCACATGCTGAGAGCTGTGTTCCACCTTTGAAGGAAAATGAGCACGAGTGCTTTTTCCTTGTTCACAAGCTGAGCATAGGTGATCTTTAGAATACCAGAATCGCGGGATACCTTCAACAATTTTTTGTCGTGCAAGATTGGTGATGGTTTGAAAGTTTAGATGTGATAGACGACGGTGCCATAGCCAAGATTTTGTAGATGTAGCCTTTGAGAGTAAACAAATGGGAGATAAAGCGATCATGTCTTGCATGGAGATAGTGTAGAGACTGGATGAGCGTTGGCCAGACATAAGATCATTTCCTTGTAGATCACGAATGAAACAAGTTTTCTCCCTGAAAGCTACTTCCAAGTCTCCATCACAAAATTGACCAACTGAGAATAGATTGTGACCGAGGCCTTCCACATAATAAACCCTGCTAATTTCGATGTTGCCATTAATGTAATCTTCGTAGCCAATGATAGCTACGAAGTGATCATTCTCGAATCTGACAGTGCCAATGAACTTTGAAACAAAGTTTGATAACAGTTTAAGTTGCCTGTCATATATCGGGAACATCCGCTATCAACAATCCAAAGGATGATCTGCATCACCTGCATTAGACACCTGACGACAGATGGATAAGAAGTAGATGTGGAACCCGAAGTGTTAGAGGGTTCCAAAGCAATTATAGTAGAAATACACACATCAATTATTTTAGGCATCCATTTAAATCCTAGTGTATTATGTATCCATTTCTGCCATCTCCAACTAGTCTTAGCTTTAGTCTTAGTGAATGTGCTAGGTGGTAAAACAATCCTTGGAGGTGATCTCTGGAACTACAGGGACATCAATTCGTTTCTTATAATCTAAAGAAGGCGGTTTACCAAGCACAGACTTAGAAGCATTAGTTGGCCTAGAGGTATTCCGAATCTTAGGATTCCGTAACCGTGACAAGATAGCCTTAGCAACACATTTATCATGACAATCAGGACGCATACTTTTACGACAAATAACACAAGATGCATCGGACTGAATATCAAAAGTACTTAAAGGTTCAACATTAGTTACAACACTTTTTCCATTACATTTGCAGACGCAATATCTAAAGTGGGTGCAACTTGAGTCTTATTCAAAGTCCTACGGTGTTCTTCTACTTCAACATTCTTTATTTGTCTTTTCTTAGGTCGCAACTTCCTATTCTTTTTTGTATTGCTCCTAGGTCGTGAAGTGGCGGACGTTTGGAAAAGAGGCAACTAGTCCTGTTTCAGTAGAGGGAAGCACATTAGTAACTTGTGTTTTGTCAGTAGGTATTTTGGGGACATGATTGCTAAGTGTTACCGGTGCAACTCTCTTAATGATGCTAGGCTGAACTTGTTCATACTTTCCTAACATTTCCCTTAACTTAAAAATAGTGTGCACCAGCTCTTGATTTTCAGAACGAAGATTTCGAGCAAAATTCATGACTTCTTTAGTGTATGCAAGATAATGATCAAGTTCGTTTGATGCTTCATCACGAGTCTGTTTAAGTAAATCAAATATGAAACTATATTCCTTTTTAACTTTTGCAAGTTCTTGTTCATATTTTGAGATTTGACACTTAAAAGACACGTTTTGATCATCTAGTTGCTCAATTTTAGGATCAGAAGATTTTGCACGCAACTGGGCGATTTTGTTTTGAAAAGCAAGTTGTTGATGGTGAATATCTTTTTGACACCAATTAAGACGACGTTTTGCATAGGAAAGTTCGTTTGACAATCATTCATTTTCAACTTTTAAAGACTCGAGTTGAAGCACATTGTCAGTATTCTCAACAATTTCAACAGAATCAGCAGAGATATGATCAGATGCATATGCAATAGATTGTAATAATACAAGATTATTGATATCAGCACAAATAACATTTTCCAAGAGTCGATCAACATCTTTTCTCAATAATTTCTTTTTGAGTTTAGTATTTGAAATTGATGTTTATGTTTTCTCGAAAACTATTTTCATGAGACCAAGTTCCTTGTGAAAATCCCTTTCCCAATATAGTGCACAATTTTTCAAATTTTTGACATGGGGTAAAATTCTTTTCTGAAAAATGTCTCTTTGTTCTCGTGCCAATGGCGAGTGAAAATATTCAACTTTTATTTCGTGATGAAATTCAATCTCACGTTCCAAAAGTTTGATGTCAGATAAGAAAGTGTCAAAATATTTGATAACACGACAACTTTCGACTTTAGTTTTACTTCACTAAGTGAAGGTAAAGGACCATTAATTTGTGCACCATTGTATTGGGGACTAACTTCGGCTGGTGTGACAACCAAAGGTGTGTTTGAAGTATCTTGTTGTGTGACAAAAGTTACGGCTTTTGAATAGTTAAATGGTTTGTTATAAACGACATTTTCCATTTTGACCGACTCTCGTCATCTGCATCTAATTCCTCCATGCGATTATATTCCACAACAGTCATAATTGAATCATCAATTCTATGTTCTGCACTGTAAACTTCGGGATTTGGTTTGAATGCTCTGTTAGAAAACTTAGGTTTGTAATCAGCAAGATTCGGACCGTATCCATTTGGATTTGGTTTAAAAGTAAACTTTTGAATAGTTGTGATTGACTCACCATGTTTATAAACAACATTTGAAACTCTTTGATTTTGTGTTGTAAGTCGACAATTTCTTCAAGATAGTTATCTATTCGTTTTGTGGAATGCTTTTGTACTCGAGAACTGTTTTGACAAGTTAACAACTCATCCTTGGTTTTTTGATTTTCCAAAGTAAGAGCGTTAAGTTATTGTTTATGTTCATGTTTCATTTGTTCTATTTGAGACAACAAAGCATTCTTCGATGCGGCTAGATCACGTATCTGTCGTTCTAAATATTTTTCGTTTTGATAAGATTTAGCAAAAGCGACTTCAAAACCTTTTTCCCGTTTTTCTTGAGTTTTGAAAACTTCGATTTGTCGAATTAAGCAATCGTTTTCCACGTTAAGTGCATTTTTGCTTTTAGTTTTGAATTGACATCATGATAATGTTCCACTCGGGATTATTGGTCTTTAACTAAGGTCCGGAGCTCAAATTCTTGATCAAACATAGAATCATTTTGTTCAACGTGAGTCTCAACATGGTCATTGTTTAGATCCTCAAGTATAACCACGGAGTCAACTTGATCATCAATGGTAACCATAAGGTCATCTTGATCATCAAATATAACTACGGGGTTTAGTTGATGATCATCAAAATGAGATGTAGAAGGCTCATGTTGAACACTCTGATCTATGTCAGATGCAGATGTTGGCGGAGATATCAGTTCATTAATGATAGTTGTTTGTTCAGGTACCGAGACAAGCCGTCCGGTGTCATACACGGGCCTGTGTCACTCATGTGTAGAGCTTGCATTTGTGCCATCAACATCACTGCTGCATTAGCCTGCAAGATCTCCATATCATCATCGAATCGCATCTCGCCATAAAGCTATGTTCCTTGTTGGTAAGAGTTCCACCAGCTTCATCCTTAAGAGCCAAGAGCAAAGCCTCTTTGAAATAAGCAATGCCTCTTGTCCTTGGTTTAGGACATGCATTAGCCTGATAACCTTTCTCATTACAGTTATAGCATCGAAGACCATTAACCCCATTCTAAGCATTTCCCTGTTCAACCACTTGAGCCCTTTGCTGGTGCGGAGCACCCATGTGATTCCTTCCCATAGCATTTAACCCTTGACCTCCTCCCATCTGACGACCATAACCACGGTTTTGAACTTCAACGCGTCCATTGTTCACAACAGCCTGATTCCTTGTATTAAATGAAGAACGAATGCGATTATTGGATTTGTTTGTATAACAGCCAAATGCTTTAGCAATCATAACAAATCCTTGTTGAAATTCATCGAAGGCATTAGAGTCCTCATCAGCTTCACTGTAAAGAGCTTGAGCAGTGTTGTTGTTGTATGGAACCAATTGATTTTGTTGAGGTTGTTTCTGTGACAGATCATAAGGTGTGAGAGTTGCAGTTGGTTGAGCAACGGGTTGAGGAGCTTGTTGAGGAGGAATATTTGTTTGAGCCTACAAAGCAAGTTGTTGATTGTCCGGAAGTGAAGGTGAAACAGTTTGGCCACGGATAATCCTTTCCTTATCAACTTCTTTTTGATGAGGCTTCAGATAATCGTACAACAATCCGTAGGTAGCATGATGCATATTCTTCGCGCACGGAGAAAAATGACATACTTTTCCCATTCTGGACCAAGACTACTTAGGAACTTTGTGTTGACAACAATTCGTGGCATGATGATATTGTGTTTGTCCAAATCATTAATGATGTCTGAAAAGCGATGATGATATGACTCTAATGTCTCTCCTGGTTCAATCATGAAGTGTTCATAAGCCAAGTAGATTTCGGATTCCATGTCTTCCTGATTGAGTGTTGTGCCTTCCATAAGAAGATGAATATGTTCCCACATCGCTTTTGCAGTCTTTTGAGCATCAACACTTCAAAGGATTGGATTTGGTAGTCGTAAAAGGATGTATTGCATTGCAAGTTCGTCGGCTTCAAAGTATAGAAGTTGATCACCCGTAAGGTCTGCAACAGTAGAAATGTTGGTGACTGCATCTCTTGGTGGATTGGCATCTGCATCTGCGGGTGTGACAGTAGTAGGCATCTGAAATGGACCTTCCATAATGACCTTCTTTAAGAACTTTCCATGAGGCTTCTTTAGATCACAAAACCTAAAGAACCTAATCACCCATTGATCATAATTCCCTGGAGTGAGCATTGGAGGTCTATCAATTGAGCCAGCTTCATGAATTGATTGTTGGCTACTTAAAGCTTCACACATCTTGCCAAACCATGGCGGTTCCTTCATAGTATTCCTGGATGGATGTTGATTGTAGAAGTTTGTGTAAGATTGTACTTGAATACTTGGTCTTTGGTTGAACCATTAGAGGTTGTGGAGTTGTTGCAAGTTGTGGAGTATGTTGTTGATTAAATTGTTGTTGATAAATCTGTTGTTGATGATTAAATTGTTGATGTTGTGGACTTAGTTGTTGTTGTTGTTGTTGATTATAAGTGTAAGGAAAATAGCTAGAGTATGGTGGTTGTGACATGTTGAAAACTTGTGTTGTTAAATGGATCTTTGTAGTCGAATGAACCGTTGTTGATGAAGTATCCTTAGGCGTAGAAATCATAGAAGAGCAAAGTACCACTTAAGCGTAAAAACACCAAAGATACGCGTAACAGCAATAGTTACGCGTAGGATTAGCTTACGCATAAGAGATGAGAAAACACAAAAGTTATGCGTAAACAGAAAGTTAAGCGTAGAAACCTTAGCGTAGGATTACCTTATGCGTAAGACAAAGCTTAGGCGTAAGATGAATCTTATGCGTACAAAGTCTACGCGTAAGCTTTAGCTTATGCGTAATTTTAGGGTTTTACCCAAACGCTCTTTTACACTATCATAGTGTAAAAGATATCCAAAGTCGAAGCGTTTTCAGGCTTATCCAAGCAAGAAAAACACTGAGTAAGCCACAAAACTGAAGATCAAACCAAGGACAAGTTACGAGTAGTTTTAGGGTTTTACTACGCGTAGAGCTACTCGTAAAAATGACTTTTGCCCAAAGATGTTTCTAAACCATATTTTTGTGATGAAATATCTTTAATATCACCAAAATAACACAAAAGTGTGAAACTTGATAATCCAAAGAGTCTAAAACGGTTATGCGTAGAAAGAGCGAAACACCTTAAAACGTACAAGAACTTGGATTAAAAACTTATTGCTTTTTTAAAAACAATGATCCATGCGTAAAGTTTGAAACTTTTTGCCAAAACAGTTATTTTAACACCTTAAAACATTGAAAGTACAAGAATCTTGGATTAAAAAGTGTAAAAAATGAGTTTTTAAGTGAATCAAAGTTCTAACCAACGAACCGTATGTTTTACGCGTAGGACCAAAACCCACTTCAAAAACAATACGTTCACCCAACTATTTGGCGAATGATACCACTGTTAGGTCACCATATATGTAACACATGCATCAATATGTAGAAATAAGAAAGAGATGAAGCATGGATGAACAATAACACACACAAACACACACGTATGATATGGAAAGGTTACGCGTAGGAGTATGAAAGTGAAATGAATTGAACAACCAACCCTCAAGTAGGGGTTATTACATAGTATTTATAGGAGAGGGAGCTAGGGCAACACTCCTAGTCCCTTCCTTTTCCTTATTAGACTAGGCCTAGGCTTATGGGCCTTCTACATAAGCCTAAGGCTAATTACTAACATAAAGGCCATATTAAGCAAACTATTACATTTGAATCACTAACACTTGAATTAAGGTTTAGGAGTGATTCCAACATAGATAAACTTAAACATTAGTAATATTTCATTTCAATGCTAAGAACGATACAAAGGGTTGGGTATATAACACCAATGTAGAATAACAACATAAAGTACATGTCTCCATAAGAAAACTTAATCATGGGGAACACGAGAGCGATGAGTGTTAAGATGATGAGTACGAAGGCGATGTAAACCATGTTGATGAAGATCCTTCTTGGTTTTGGTTTGAAATAAAATGAGAAGAGAAGGAAGATGAAGTTTGGATGAGAGGTAAATTTTTGAAAGTGGAAGATTTGAAAAATGAGGATTTGGTGGAGTGGACGTCGGATTTTGAGATTTGTGTTTTGTTTTATTATTAGAAAATTATGATTTGAATTAAGTAAAATAAAATACTAATTTTATAAACCTAGACTTTAGACGAAAGAGCAACACGTATTAAAGAAAAAGTTTCCTAACGAAGCTACGTGTAATATATGAGTATGAGCAAATAATAATCATATAAATTCCTATGTAAGCATACTTATCTAGAGATAAGTGGGAGATCATACCTCTAATGCACTTAGGAATGTCTTTACAAATGACACAACAAATGTCACAAGACAACTCCAGTTCCTTCGTGTTTAAGATACCTTCTTAGGGAAGGTATTCTTGTTACCAAGCAATTCCTATGGCTTGAGGTATGAGCTTTAACTAAGCAACATGACAAAGAAGGTTAGTGCAATAAAAAATAAGAAAAATGTTGTCATCTAATCAACATCCAAACAAGGTGTTTTAAAACATGGTGTTTGTTTTTGTAAAGAGACCTTCTTTGTAGTTTTCAATTAAACATGGATCGTATCAAGTTTTTAAAGTACAATATACTTTAAGAAACTTGGTAACGAAGCTCTGATGCCAATTGTGGAAAACTAGAAGGGGGGTTGAATAGTTTTACCGATTAAAACTTGGTTTTAAACTACTTAGATCGACTTATGTCAATCTATTTAAACATGTATGTTGGATGTTGATAGACAAGCATATATAAATAAGTAATGAAAGAATAAGGAGTAAGAAGCACAAAACCACAACGCGAGTATTTATAGTGGTTTGTCTACAAGGACACCTTCCTTGCCCTACTCCACTCCCCGACTCACCTACTCGAGAGTTTGTAAAGACTACACGACACCAACTCCTTATGGCGGAGAATCCTTCACAACGTTGCCTACTCTTTATCCGATACAAGGCTAGATACCGGGTTCTTCCACTATGTAGAACTAAACCTATCACGACGTCGCCTACCCTTTATCCGGTATTAGGCTAGATACCGAGTTCCATTACAATGGAGGAACTACTACCCAACACTACAACAATATCTAACCCCAAAGGAGATCCACTCCTTATAACAAAATCAACAAGGATATCAATATCCTTTGACCCAATACTAATCTATATTGTACATCGAGCATACTATATCGAATGTACACCTTAGGCACCTTTCACTAATGCCTTTGACTTGATCTCAAGGCACCCTTCACTAATGCCTTATGCCTTGTGACTTGACTTCTAGGCACTCTTCACTAATGCCTTTAGCCATTACTTCTAAGCACCCTTCACTAGTGCTTTTAATACGGACGTTTGACACCTTTCACTAATGTCTTCGTCTTGACCCTTTAGAAATCTTTCACTAATGTCTTTAACACTACACTTCTTATGAGAAAGAAGAGAAATATCAACAAGAGAACCTCAGTAGTCTTGATGATAACGAAGCATGGCAACTCATGGACTTGAGCTTGATCGACTTCAAAAGGTGGTGATCTCGCCTTTAAGAGGAACCTAGAGAATCACAAAAAACAAAACTACATACATAGATCACTTGGATCTTAGGTTATAGAGTTTATAACTCAAATAGAAAATATGTGAGGAAGGGGTGAGAAACAATGAAGAAATGGCTCACTATTTATAGAGGAAAGAACAGCTACTGTTCAACGGATCCCACGGATCCCTCACTTGAGGGATCCGTCTAGTGTATTACTATGGATCCTTGGGATGCTCCTCTTTGCCCATGGGTTTTGGGTCATGGGTATCCAAGTCGATACAATGTATCTACAAGATGCAATGCATCTAGTCCATGGGTCATGGATTAAAACCATGGGTCATGGATAATATCCATATATGACATAAACATGATGTCATGCAATGGGTTATGGGTCATGCTCCATGGGTATGGGTCATGGACTTTGGGTTATACCTAACTACATTCAATGTATTTGGTCAATGGGTCAAATACTTAAGTTTCTACCCATTTATATTACCCATTATAATACATACTAGTTATGTATATATTTGCCCAATATGTAAACACTAGTTGTTGTACATATTTATTACAAAATTATAAAATCACTTATACTTGTTTTAGTGTTTTATGTGAAGACGTAAGTGTGTTAGTAAACTATTGGCTCCAACCATTTACGTATTTTATCTGTTTCGTTAAAATGATTTTACGTTTGTTATCGACAAAACATTAGAAGATCGTATCATATAAATAAATGTTTTTACGGCTTATTTGTATTAACAAGATTGTTTTGGGTCATTGGTCTTCTTACAGGTGAGTGAGAACCATAATGAAGTCTTTGATTAAACTGGTTCACCTATGGTTTTCTAAACTTAGGATTAGGTGAAGGACTGGTAGGTTTTGATTTAACATTCATATACCCAGAATTAACTTTGGCTTGGCCAGACTTAACATGACCAGTATTAACTCTAAACATATTACCAGTATTAATGTTTTTCCTACCAAAACTAATTTCAACACCAGTACCCACCCTTGGTCTAACAGAATTAACAGAAGTACTACCAGTATTAATAGGTACGGGTCTTGTGACAAATTTATTAGCATGGTTAATCATGTTCACATTATTCCACACTCATTTAGAAGAAATATTTTTATTCAGTATAGCTATTTTCTTTCTTAACTCAGCCTCCTTAGCCATTATTTTCTCATGATAGTCACAGTCTCTAATTAAATGACTTAGGCTTCCATATACAAAACAATTCTTTTTAGTGAAAGAGTATCCATCCCCAAACTCTCTCTGCATTAACCCATTCCAATATTTTTTGTCAATCTTAGATGTCTCAAGTTTAGTCTGTTGCCTAGGAGTTTGGATACAACTAGGTTTGACTATTTCTAGTTTAGACACAAAAATGACAGGCTCAACTTGTTATGATTTGGGTACATAAGGTTTACCTTTTGAAATTGGCTTAGTAATCTTTATGGGTTCTGATTTTAGCTCAAAAGAACATTCAGAGACATTCCCAATAGATCCATTACTGTCATTAGATTGACAGGAAGAATACTCATTGGTTTTGTCTTCTGACATATTGGTCTCAGACTTTTTTTCATAAGATCCTTTACCGCCATTAGATTGACAGTCAGAAAATTCAATAGAGTAGTCCTGAGAAGCAAGTGTCTTAGGGTTTATCCATTTGCTATAATCAAATAAAGATTCATCATATTCTTTCTTTGGTTTAGGAGTATAAGCACCATTAAGAGGATGAGGAACACCTTTGTAATTGTTAGGTTTAGAAAATCTATGATATACAGGTTTTCCTTCAAAATCACTTTTTGAATTAACAAAAACATTTTCTGTCATCTCCTCTTCATATCCTAAAACTTCTTTATCTGACTTTATCTCAAACCCTAAGCCAATTTTACTTGTTGAGCTCATGCCTGAATTAACTAATCTCCACAGATTTTTACCACCATTTTGCCATGAGTCAACTATCTTTTGCAACTCTTCTTTATCTTTAACTGCCTTCATTCCAATTCTTCTATATTTTCTAAGCTTCTCATCTTTTTCAAATATTTCATTACCTTGGAAAGTAAGCTTTTCATTAAGAGATGCATTCTGTTTTTGAAAAGTATTTACTTGTTTTTCTAATGTTTTAACAACATTTTTATAAGCAAGTAATTTAACTTCTTGATCACCTAACTGACTCATTTGTTCATCACAAAGAGATTGCAGTTTATTGCATGAATCAGTGCAAATTTTTTAGCATAAAGTTACCTCACTGCTGGAGCTTATGGCCATGAGAGCATGAATGACTTCTGTCCCCTCATCAGTATGCTCTCCCCAGTTAATCACACCAACTTCCAAAGTTAGCAATCCCATCGGACTCTTATCTTCCTTCTCAGCATGCCTAGGATAGAAGGAATCCCTCTTCATTTCTTCATTGGCCCCCTTTACAGTACATTCCTTAGCAAAGTGACCTCTTTCTTGACACCTGTAGCACTTAAGCTCTGATTTTGTCAAACCTACTGGTCTCTTTCCATTAAAATGGGCTGGCCTACCAGTCTTCTTGAAGAATTTCTTCATCCTTAAGGCAATAATGGCACACTGCCATTTTATATCCATTTCCTCCATCTCCTCATCTTCAATCTGATCGAAGTCTTCATTTAGAATGTTTTTAGATTGATTTGAAAACAGTGAGTAGATGATCTTATCAACAAAGCCAACAGCCCCATCCTTTTCCTTTACACCAGAAGAAACTGTATAGCTACCAGAACTAAAACCACTATCATACTTAACTTTGGTTTAAGTACTCTTGCCTTGAGAGACAAAAGCAACATTGTTTTCACTTGAAGAAGCCTTTGAATTCCCCTTGATGTCTTGTTCATAAACCCTAAGATTATTATACAAGTCATCTATTGGTTGAGTGTCAATATCTTTTTTAGTTCTCATGATCATTGCTAAATTTGACCATTCATTGGGCAATGATCTGAGAAACTTCATATTTGCATCTTCATTAGACACTTCAGATCCATGTGTTTCTAACTGTGATAGGAGTTTTTGGAATCTGTCATAGCCTTTCTCCAGGCCTTCAGAACTTCTAATGGTAAACGCTTCAAACTATTGTTTATAAACAGCTTTTTGCATTTTCTTGGAGTTAGCGTTTCCTCCAAATCTGGTTCTAATAGCCTCCCATATCTCCTTAGCATCATCCATATTGTGGAACCTTCTGAGATGTTCCTTTGGTATGGCCATCAATAAGAGAGTTCTTGCCTTTCTTTCTTTCTATACAGTAAGTATATCTGCAGCAGAGATTGGTGGAAGAATCCTGACTATGCCATCTTTACCTTTGGAAATTCTCTTCTTTGAATTCCCATTCTGGATCACTTTCCAGACCTCATTATCTACATATTCCATATAATGTTCCATCTCCATGGCCTAGATGTCGTACTCTTCCTTTTTCAGAATAGGAAGTTTGAGGTTGGAGATATTTTTCAGAATAGGAAGTTTGAGGTTGGAGATAGTTGTTGTTGTAGGAATTTGTTGTTGTTGTTGTTTCTGCTGTTGTTTCTTAGATCCTGCTTCTGATTCTTCGGTTTCATGGTCAGAAGCCTCTTCATCACTAAGATGATTTGAGAAATCATCATAATGAGACATTCTTTAGGATTTTTGAGTGAGACTAGATGAGTATTGTTGGTGACTTTTGTTTCTTCAATTCAGAGTCCTTCAACAGGCTCTGATACCACTTGTAGATCCAAAAGTTTATGGATCCAAGTAGCCTTGAATGACTAATAGTAAACTTGAATAAATCCAATTTACTATATGAAGAACTCTTTACAACAGCTTAATGTGTTAATGCGGAATCTTAACACACAAAGTATGAAGAGCACGAGAATAAAGTAACTTCGTAATTACTATTAATTTGCACAAAGGCTAATGCTTACAACTCATACCTTAACCTAATACCTTAGGGGTCCTTTTATTCTCCAAGGAAACCCTAATTCTACAAGACTTGTAGAAGGGTAAAGATATTTCTTCCTAAGATATCTCTACACGTACATATCTATTACTAATATAACTCTAACAAACTATTCTATTTTTATCATAAACAGGCTTAACTATCGACTATAAGTTCTGCTAGTAACTCCATTAGTACTGAAAGACTTAACTACCAATAGACTTAATTCTGGTCTACCAGACTTAACTACTAAAGCTAACAGAATTAACACTAAACATACTTAAATATGTTTTACAAAATATAATTCCCAACAACATCCTTGCAGACTAACGGTGCAAATATTTATGTCATGTTCGATCTAAGTTAGAAGATAACGGGAAAAAAATTGAGTCGTTCATCCTTTTGGATGTATGGTGGTTAACGTTTATTAACGGAAGGATATATATGTCTCAACTTATCGACGAGGGATGTATGGTATGAAAATTAGTAAACCATAGGGATGTATTTTGGAGTTTACTCTAGAATTTAAAATCGTTAGTGATAGTTTAAAACCAAAAATGTACAAGTATCAGTCCTGGCACGCCAGGCTGGCGTGCTAACGCGCCACAGCTGGCTTGTCAAGTTCGGTCTCGTGCGCGTTCAATTTTTCAAAATCAGTTTTCCTCTTACCCAATAAGGTTTAATCTTTCAATACAGGCGTTGTCACACCCCCAAAATATCGCAATAAACCACACATAATGTCCAAAGAGTATAAGAAGTATAGTGTAACACAATTGTATAAATGGTTTGAGTATTCGCAAGAGTAAAAACAAGTATTTAAGCATGTATCTCCCCCAAAGAGTTTGTAAGAATTTAAACGAGTAAAAGCGGGGTATGAACTCACCTGGTATGATTGATATGCTAACAAAATGAAGTGCACGTAAATGAGGCTCGGAAACTATCCGCGACCTATAATGAATGATGTGCTCTAATATAAGTCATGAAACAATGTCGTGCATGCAAATCCATATGTAATCTATACCACTTGTACGTTTTTGAAAATAGAATTTATCGTCGAAATATATGTTTATGACATCTTGTCATGTTTATAAAATACTTTACAAGTATATACGTTGAATCAACATCCTACGATGATCGTTTTGTGATTTATCAAGAATTTACAGCTTTTCGTCGCAAAACAATATACTTTGATAATTTGTGAAAGTGAATAAACGGCCTTGAAAAGCTAGTCGTAAAATGGTGCACATCGAGTGTCAGGAAACAAACTCGACGGTTTTGGGAAGCTTGTATCATTATCTCAAAGTTTTAGTGTTTAAGTTTTCATCCTAGAGGTCTCGATCATGGAGAAAAATATAGGTAAAGTATGGTACTTGTGTCCAAAATATCGTTTTAGGGTGGTTTCCGGCAAAGTTTAAGTGACCGTATTTTATTCGTTACAACTCCGCTTGACGAATGGTTGGACATTTTGGAAAATATGCTAGGCGAACTTACTTTTACTAGAAGACATCACGTTATAAAAAGTATTACATCCTTGTTAAAAACGACCCTCAACATGGTCACTTGTCCCGTAAGGTTTGTCTAATAGAAATATATTAGTTTTTCTTATATAATATAGTTACGGCAACTTTGTATAAACACGTGTAATTTAATCGTTACAAGTCCGTTTTCTACGTTTTCTACATCCTTAGACTCGTATTAAAGTATACTAATATGTTTTTGATAAGTCGACACATTTCATAACGCTTAAGCCTCATTTTTTACTCGTAAAAAGTGATATTAACATGCTGAAATTTCTGAAATTAATAGTTTTCGTCGTCAAACTTCAAAATAGCATAACTTCTTCGTTATAACTCCGTTTTAATCCGTTCAAGCGGCCACGTTTTCGTTTTAAAGTATATTTTCCAAATATCTAGCCCAAAATATTTTACCAACTGTCGAATTTTCCCAGATTTAAAAATAAGATCAGACCGTTAACTAAAGTTGTCGAAATGAGTTTTTTACGCGCCAAACCTATTCCAACCAATTCAAAACAACTCCGAAGCTATTCTAATCCTACCATACACCTTCTTAGGGTGTCATGGGTTCCTAGGCATCACCAAAAGTGATATATTACAAGGAGTAATTATAGGATGACATAAATATATATAACTCTTAAAAACAATGAAAAAGTGGTATAAACATCCATAAGACTTGCATGTTTTTCTCAAATATGATGAAATGAACATAAAATGAATATGAAATATGAAAATGAATATGAGATGCTTACTAGTTAACTTGATGAGGTTTATGAACAAATGATTAATCCTAAACACCCAAGGTTTTTATTTCACAACCTTAATCAAGAGTGTGTCTAGAGTGTAAATAACTTGACTTGAAAATATTTTGGTGATCCTTCTTGATCCTTATGGTGTGGCCGGTTTTGTGGAGAAGAAGAGAAGAGAGAAAACCTTTTCTTTCACCTTTGCATTTTTAGTTCTATGTGTTTTAATTAGTGTATAAAACAATATCTATGCAAGATATTTAGTATGTATGAAGTGTGAGTCACCCTTTTGGGTGTCGACATGTATAAAAAAAAGAGATCAAGTAGTAGTAGTAATAATTAAATGTATAAGTGAAAGTAAATGTGTAGTTATTTAAGGATAGTTGATAACTTGTGTATATATTTGAGTATTTAGGGTAGCGTTAGATAAAAATAAATTTTAACGGGTCAAGATAAAATATATTAAGGTCATAAAAATTATAAAAATACATTTCTTGAAAGATTTGAGTGAAATAATAATTATCGTGTAGTATTTAAGAAAAACCGTCGCAATTTATATAAACATAACAATTTATATACAAAATAAATTTAGAACACCGGGTAAACTGATATAATAATTTTTATAATCCTAATATGAGTATAAAAATATATCAGAATAATTTTTGGAAGTGTCGGATCAAGTGTTCAAAATAAACGATTACGCGATAGCGTTTATTTAATAAGAATTTATGCGTTTAACGTGAAATGCAAAACCATGCATGAACTAATATGATGAATATTGAGTTTGAGAAATGACCGGAAATTGAGAATTGTGACAGGCGCGTACATGACATTTAAGATGTTATATAATCTCGCAACAAGATTTGGACGTAGAAAGATGACAAAAATACCTCCTCTCGTAAAGCTAACTTTAAAATAATTCATAAAACCCCAAATCAAAGCCCGTTAGCCAAGTGTAAATATTTTATCAAACAAGAAGATTCATGTTTTCGCAAAACCGTCAATAAAGACATACAATTGGCTATAATCTTTATTACTTAACAGGTCTACTCCCTTATTGAGCAAACAAGTTAAGGCCACTTTGTATAAATGCACTTTCCTCTTTTTTGTTAATGTTTTACTTAACCTACGAGGCACTTAACTTAATTCCATCAATGCGATTAGTTAACATGAATAATTGTGGCTTAACAAAGATTATAGCAATTGAATTTTGAATTTGAAATAGGTAATCTCATTTGCACTCTATTATCTAATCTTGTCCCTCACTTAATGAACACTCCCTCTATTACCCATGCTTTACTCCAAACTCAATGGAAACTCCCCTATTATCCTCACCTTTCTTCCTACCTAAAGTGTTATCCCTCTCATTCACTCACCTTCCCTTGATTCAAGCCATATTCATCCAAGTCACTTGTAGCCACCTGGAAAATTTCGCTATTATTAAATCTTCATATTTATGAACTAGACCGTTTATCAAAATTTATTTGATCTAAATTGAGCATTTTAGCATGTACATTTCATTTCCTTGCATAAAAATCTATGCCTATCCGAGTAGTCTTATTTAATTATGCCTAATATTTACTGATTTCTAAATCAGTCTCACAAGAAAGATTTTCTTGTCTTATGAGTCCGCACGCGTACCAAAATAAAATAAAAGAAAACGCGAGAAAATAAAACAAACTAATAAAAAAATCAAAAAGTACGTCATCGTGACAGTTTATTTAAAACATGTCCGGAAGTATGAATATTATAATTTTTACATTAAGCAGTATACGGTGGCAAGCCAAACAGTGAAGCACGAAATACATTATGTACAATATTCATACCCAAATAATAAATACTTCTACTCTTATTTTCTTTTACTAATAGCTAACTTACAAAATAAAACAAACCCACCTTATCCCCACACATATACCCACGCCCCTCTTTTCTCAATATCTGTTTCTCTGCTCCTGCTTCTGCCATCCTCAAAAAACGCATCACCTGCTTTCATCACCTCCATTTTCGCCTCTCCCCTTCTCCCCTACACACGCTGCCTGTTCCCTCTCCAAAGATAGCTACACCTCCAAACCTCTTTCCAAATATCACTGTGGATTTGATTTGGTGGGATTGCTTCTACTCCTTGTTTTTCTTACCGATCGACACATCTCTTTTGTTGTAAGATTTTCATTGATTCTTGCTTGAATAATATTATTGTGAGTTTGTTAAGATTTGGTAGTTTAATCTTATAAAGTGAAGTAGTTATGGTGTTTACATATATTGATCGACCCATGTTAATTTTGCTTCGAGATTTGATAATATAAAAACTTGTATGATATAATTTTTGGCTTATGGAAGTGGTGTTGCTAATAAATTGTTGGTGTGATTTTGGGTTAACCTTGAGTCTAAGCTGCGACCCACGGTGGTCGAACCACAATAGGAGTGCGTCGTTTATTTTGTCAAAACTATTTAGGCGCATTGGTATTTACTTGCACGATAACTTTTTGGTTTCCTTCGATTATTAAAAACTTGTGTTTGTTCTAAACTTTGGCAGAACCTTAACCTTGAAACTAAGTGGTCAAATAGTTATGGTAATGGAACTTGTTTTTGGGTCACAGTAGGTGCTTAGCAATGGTCCATTTTGCTACCACGCTTCTACTTCGCAACTAACTATTGACTTGAGTAAATATTGTTTTTGTTTGACGTTACGTTGTGGTCGAAGGAAATATTGAGTGAACCATCCGTAGAGTACAATTGGTTTTGTTTCATTTGAGGTCATCAAGTTCCTTTCAAAATAAGTAATACATGTTTTATAAGATGCTTGCTTCAAAACAAGATGCTATTGATGTTTGGTTTGGTCTGATTCCCTTTCTTTACCATGTTCAGAAACCCAAACCGGAACCCAAGAGCCATGGTTTTATTTTTGCAACACTCACACCGGGGGTCTCATGTTCGAGCCACGGCATAACACGTTTAAGTCTTTTTATTTACGTTTTCTCTTGTTTACTTATTTTGGTATATTTGTCCTCGCTAGACTCAAGTGAAAGACCAAACTTTCCTCTTTGACAAAGTAAAACTAGAAAGCGATTTTCTTTGAGAACTAAGTGCTACTCGTCCAAAATTTCGATTACAATTCAGCTTCTAATGGCAAGTTGCCTTTAAAACATGTACTCCCCTTTTTCCTGCATATAGTAGTGCGTCTGGTTTGGGAATTTGGGCCTCAACCACGCCCAAAAGATTGGGCCCTGCTTGGCTTTTAACCACTAGGCGAAGCCCATCTTACATTCTTTCACCCCACGCCAAGCCCAGCCATTTCTCCCCCCCCCCCTCTCCTCGCCGCTACCACTTCTCACTCGTAAAATCTCGGGTAGAACCGACTTGTCGAGGTTATAATCTAGATCTTAAACTAGTAACTTTTAATCGTCGTAATTTATATATAAACCATTCTTTAAACAATAAAACGTGCCTTATATTTCGTTGTTATTAATAAGTACTCATTTGTTGTTGAAGCGGCGACTTTTATACACTAACGATAGTTTTACAAAAGACTTATGTTTACATTTATTTATTTTATGACAACTTTATAATTTCACTATTATCGCTATAAATAAAACGTAGTCTTCAAGCCAAACATTGCATGAGTTTTACATAAACAAAACTATTAGCCTCTTTATAATGACACCTTATTTTAAAAACTATGTTTACAATGTATAAACGAAATCATGCCGGTTTTCTTAAAACACAACACCACCGTGTTTATATCGTAACCATACCTTTATAGACTACATATAATTTCTATTAGTCCACATACACCTATGTGAACATCAAGATATTAAAATGAGATTCAATAATAGTTCTCTACACTTTGTCGCTAAATAAACATACCCATTTTTCTAAAAGACAATTATAACATATAAAACAAAAAGTTATTTTATTTTTACAATTATAATAAAACCTGTTACTTTTCCTTATATATATATATATATATATATATATTTTAAGCGACGTCCTTATAATTTAAGTATATTTATTATTTACGATATCTTCCGTGCGTCATCTTCCAATTACGACGAACCCAAGACTCACTCGTTTCCTTTATACTTTTATGTATATCTAAGCACTTTCATGAACCAAAGTTAATCATGTTCAATAATAAACGATACCCATAAATAACTTAAACTTTTGGTGTATATAAATGTTATCAATTCAAAATACAAGCGTATTAATTAAAGTATTGGTATACAAACTATAGGTCGCGTGACGGTACTCGGTGCATCATTTACTTGACTCTTTTACTACTCGGATACTTGCTTTGCTAAGGTGAGTTCATAGCCTCGCCTTTACTTATTTCTTTCAAACCCCGCGAGAGAGATGCATGCTATAAACTAGAACACAAGTCTTTTCTTAAAAGCTGTATGCTTTGCCTGATCATTATTATTATAGCCTAAGTTGCCTGCCATAAGTCCCTTACATCATGAACCATTAATCACTTGCGAGTGAACGCGAATATTGTGGATAGTACTATGGGAATTAACGACCCCGACTCGGTTATCGGAAATAACCGGGGCGCACTATATTTGGTTAACTATGGAATTGGCAATTCCATCTCTGAGGGCAATATTATTACTTACACCAGTAATTAGGTGTATGCAGTTAGTTTGGTGTCATGAGCTTAGCGCATAATAATAATCTATGTTTTCCATGGTGATTGTATTCGAAGCAATTATCATCTCTTACTTGTGTTCAACCATTTATTTAAACCAATGAATATCACTCAACTTTTGTTGATCTTTTTAAGCATGTTCATCTCAGGTACTAATTAGAATATCATGAAGGCATGGAGTGGACGTCATGGGACGCTTGAAGTGGTGTTGTTTTCAATTAAAGTTATCATTTTGTAAATGTTTAAACTAACTTTTATGTAATTTCAAAACATGTGGTATTCCCTTTTGTGTTTCCAAAACACTGAGATTTATGAAATGGTAACAACTTTTAATTAAAACGTCTCTTTAGAGTCGTTTTCTATAACTTATGACTATGATCCTCTACGTAATACCCCAAATAGTCTTCCGCTGTCACATTGTGATTTTGGAGGTGTTATAGATTGGCATCAGAGCCTAGGTTATAGAGAACCAACTTGTATTTTAAAAAAAATTGGACTATAACCACGTTTTCAAATGGACCGTTTTACACCACCACTTCACGTCCTCCGTGCCTACTTCGTACCGATTGCACGTATGAGATTCGCTTGGCGGATAATACATGACTAGTAAAACTTTGCATGATAAAAACTTATAATGTTAGCTTTCATTATAGTTAGGCATTTAGATTTGCGTGGCAGATTATGCGCGACTAACTAAATCTTATTTATTGCATGGCATTATTTATACTTATAAATGCAAATTTTCTTTTAGGTTGTTACAGTACCATGTCGACTGCTACTCATCCTATCGACTTGACCTCCGACACTGAGATGGAGGATACTATGTCCTCTGCCTCTACTCCCTTGGCACCGACTCTCATTACACCTGTGTCCTCTGAGACTGAGCCCTTCGAGGAGGGTGAAGTCGTTGTCACCCCTCCTACCTTGACCATACCCGAGCACCTGCCCGTTTTTGGTCCCCCCACTTATGACCGATATCTGGAGTCACAGCAGTGGCTATCACCTTCTGACATTATGTCCCAGACACACTCACACACTGATTCCGTGTCTTCTACTTCTTGCCCATCACCACTACCTGTTCACCGAAAGCGAAGGCGAGCTAGGGTTCTCAAACCCTACGAGCCTGCGCCATTTGGCCAGCCATTCCGTTACTGTGAGGATGGTGCTACCTTTATGCATACCGCTCGGAAACGAGTGAGGGCACCCATCACTTTCATTCCACCTTCTGACGTACCATCATCCTCTGCTTTTCCACCATCAGCTGCACCTGCACCACCACTCATACCCGTTTCACCACTACCACCACCTACCACATTCATCTATCAAACCACCACTGTACCGGTTTCATCCCCACCCCGTGCATCATCACCCTTGGTGATGCATACTGATCTGGTGACATCTCTTAGGGAGAGAGTCCGTTTCTCACCCACACATTCGGACCCATATCACCATGTTGTGTTTGGTACCTCTGAGCCGGGAGCCCATAGGAGGGTCGATGCCAGACGTTGGTCCTTCATGATGCCGGTCATTAGTCGATGGAGGTCGGAGGAGGGTGCACCTAGTACTATGGAGCTTGGAGAGCATCTGTTTGCTGTTGCTGAGACTCTCCCTGTCACGGGAGAACCCCTTCATCATACCATTCCATTGTTAGCTGCCCGAGTGCTGCGAGCTGAGGATCAGCTTGAGGATGTTGTGGTATTCGTTGATGAGGTTCCATTGGTACGTATCGAGAACATTGAGGATGAGGTTGGAGAGCTCCTTAACGGGAGGACCACGATGGAGAGAGTGCTTGATAGGATTGGTGCCCAGAGTGAGAGAGCTAGTTGGGCAGTTACAGTGTTGGAGAGGAGGATGGAGTCAGATAGACTAGGACTGCTAGACAGAGCTGAGATGTTGGAGGGAGTTGTGCGACGACAGTCTGAGAGGATGATGATCATGGAGACTCGTGCTACTGCTCTTGAGCAGAGATTGGAGGCACGAGATAAAGAGGTGGATGATCTGGCGGAGCTAGTCCGTGACCTACAGCGTCAAGTGAGGGGCACACCCGACAGCCTCTAGATCGGTGATTCATCTACTTAATTTTCTAGTACTTTAGCCTGCCGCATGTGGCACTAATAAAGGCTTTGTATTCGCATGTTTTGTAAACTATCGAACAAGCTATTTATGTGACATTGGATGGTTATCGTATCACTATGTATGGATGATAGACCTATGACATTATAGTTGTTGTTTCTTGATGTTCTTATGTATGATGATCTTTCTTATTTATCGGTTTGTGTGAATCGAAGTGATCATTTATATATATTCTCTTATGTGGTTCTGACATGTTGTGATTCTTCTTATGATGATTATGCTCTATTGATATAATGTGATGATCTTGACAATTATGAAATCATTTTTATAATAATTCACAATTATGTTGAATGATTCTGAAATCTGGGTGTATGTCTTTAGAAAAATGGCAAGAACAAGAACTACCTCTACCCCTACTCAAACTCCTGAGATGACCCCTGAAGCAATTCGGAGGCTGGTTTACCAATGAAATTGGTGCTACTTTTGCTGCAAGACCTGCTGAGGCAGCTAGAACAAATGAATCCCCAAATAAAGCCAACCGAAATGAAGCTGTGGTGAATCGCAAATGTGGATATAAGGAGTTCATGAATTGCAAACCTACCTTCTTCAAAGGAACTGAAGGCGCTGTTGGCCTTATCCATTGGTTTGAAAGATCTGAAACTGTGTTTCTTCTAAGTGATTGCTCGGAAGATTGCAAGGTGAAATTTGCTACTGGTACTTTGCTGTAAGATGCATTGTCTTGGTGGAAGGCTCATGCCCAACCTATTGGCATGGAAGAATCCTACAAAACCACTTGGACTGAACTAAAGCAATTGATGATGAATCAATATTGTTCAAGGACCGAGATCAAGAAACTGGAAGATGAGTTCTATCATCTGACCACTAAGGGCAATGATCTCAAAACCTACTTCAAGCGCTTCCAAGAATTGAAAGCTCTATGCCCCTCCATGGTTACTGATAATGTCAAGTTGCTGGAAAATCTCATTGGGGGATTACCCCGAAGCATTGAGGGCAATGTTACTGCATCAAAGCCCAAGACCGTGGAAGAAGTGATCACAATTTCCTACCAACTCATGGATCAAGTCTTGAAGCATGGATCCGTGCAAGGCACTAATGACAACAAAAGGAAATTTGATGACCGCCGAGGCAACACTTCAAACAACTACCATCACAACAACTCTTTCCATCACAACAATAACCGTAACAACAACAACAACCAAGGCCGCAACAATCACAATCAACACCGCAACAACAATCCCAACTCATACCACCAAAACCGAAACAACCACCACAATCAACAAAACCGTAGGCAAGAAGTTGCGCGGGCTTATGCTGCTACCCCCGCAACTGGAAGAGGCTATGTTGGACCACACCCTTTGTGCACTCGATGCAACCTGCATCATGTGGGACGTTGTACCATTAAGTGTTGAAAGTGTAACAAGGTGGGCCATACCCACAAGGATTGCCGCAGCCCTGCTACTGGGAGCAACCTTCAACCTATTAGGATAACTTGCTTTGGATGTGGAGAAGCTGGACATATCAAGAGTAGATGCCCAAAGCTGTACGGGAACAACAACAACAATAACAACAATCCTGCTAGAGCAAGAGCTTATGTGCTAGGAGATGGAGATGCACAAGAGAACCCGGATGTCGTTACGGGTACGTTTTCACTCAACCATCATTTAGCTAAAGTGTTATTTGATTCTGGAGCCGACAAAAGTTTTGTGTCTTCTAAGTTTGCACCTTTGTTAAGAGTCACCCCAACTGCCCTAGATACCACTTGCGAAGTAGAGCTAGCCGATGGAAAAATAGTAGGAACTAACACTATCCTTCGAGGTTGCAACCTATCCTTATCAAATCACCCGTTCGATATAGACCTTATGCCTATCCAACTTGGTAGCTTCGATGCTGTCATTGGCATGGATTGGCTATCCAAGAATCGTGCAAGAATCATCTGTGACGAGAAGATCGTTCACATTCCTCTCGATGGCGAAACTCTAATCATTCGGGGTAATCGTAGTAAGACCCGATTGAACATCATCTCGCGCGTTAAAACGGCGAAGTACATAGAAAAAGGATGCCACATTTTTCTAGCACAAGTAATGGAGAAGGAGAAAGCGGACGAGAAACAACTAAAAGATGTCCCCGTGGCTAGGGACTTTCCCGAAGTATTTCCTGAAGACTTGCCTGGCCTTCCCCCAAGTCGGCAAGTAGAATTCCAAATCGATCTAGTGCCGGGAGCGGCACCCGTGGCACCAGCACCCTATAGATTGGCACCTTCCGAACTACAAGAACTGTCTGACCAACTTCAAGAACTGTTCGAAAAAGGATTCATTCGACCGAGTTCTTCGCCTTGGGGAGCTCCGGTCTTATTTGTCAAGAAAAAGGACGGATCTTTCCGTATGTGTATTGATTACCGAGAGTTGAACAAACTGACGGTGAAAAATCGCTATCCATTACCTAGGATTGATGATTTGTTTGACCAACTGCAAGGGTCAAGCGTCTATTCAAAGATTGATCTAACGTCCGGGTATCATCAACTGAGAGTTAGAGAGGAGGATATTTCGAAAACTGCTTTCCGAACACGATACGGCCACTAGAATTCCAAGTGATGCCATTTGGTTTGACAAATGCACCGGCGGTATTTATGGACCTGGTGAACCGAGTGTGTAAACCCTACCTGGACAAATTTGTGATTGTGTTCATTGACGACATTCTCATCTATTCCCGCAACAAGGAAGAGCATGCGGAACACTTGAAAGCCATCCTAGAGCTGCTCAAGAAAGAAGAACTGTATGCTAAGTTTTCCAAGTGCGACTTCTGGATTCAAAAAGTTCAATTCCTTGGTCACGTGATAGATAGCAATGGTCTTCATGTTGATCCTTCAAAAATTGAAGCTGTCAAGGATTGGTCATCCCCTACTACCCCTACCGAGATACGCCAATTTTTGGGTCTTGCGGGTTATTATCGAAGGATTTTCAAAAATCGCTAAACCTCTAACGGAGCTAACCCAGAAGAAGAAGAACTTCGACTGGGGAGAGAAACAAGAGTTAGCCTTTCAACTCTTGAAACAAAAGCTTTGTGAAGCTCCTATCTTAGCCTTACCCGATGGAGTGGAAGATTTTGTGGTCTACTGTGATGCATCACACCTAGGGTTAGGTGCAGTATTGATGCAAAGAAACAAGGTGATCGCTTATGCTTCGCGACAACTCAAAACTCATGAGAAGAACTACACTACCCATGACTTGGAATTGGGAGCCGTGGTTTTCGCTCTCAAAATATGGAGACATTACCTATATGGAACCAAGTGTACGGTGTTTACCGACCATAAAAGTCTCCAACACATTCTCGATCAAAAGGAGTTAAACATGCGACAACGCCGATGGCTAGAATTGCTTAGTGATTACGACTATGAAATTCGTTATCACCCGGGAAAAGCAAATGTCGTAGCTGATGCTCTTAGTCGGAAGGATCGACCTAAACCTCTTCGAGTAAGATCCTTGGGAATGACAATTCAGTCACCCCTTCCATCAAAAATCCTTGAAGCTCAAGCTGAAGCTCTCAAACCTGAAAACTGTCCCAACGAGAAAATCTTTGGAATGCCAGAAAACGAGAACGGCTTTGTGCAAAGATCAGATGGAGCCTTATGTTTTGGCGATAGAAGTTGGATACCACTTTGTGGAGGAATACGGGAACTCATTATGCATGAGTCTCACAAGTCTAAATATTCCATTCATACGGGATCCGACAAAATGTACCAAGACCTCAAGAAGCTTTATTGGTGGCGAACATGAAAGTTTGAAATTGCAACGTACGTTGGGAAATGTCTCACCTGTTCTCGAGTCAAAGCATAATGTCAAAAACCTTCCGGATTGTTAACTCAACCTGAACTCCCAGTTTGGAAGTGGGAGAGAATCACTATGGACTTCATAACCAAACTCCCAAAGACTGTTAGAGGTTACGATACTATTTGGGTTATCATTGACGGGCTTACCAAATCCGCTCATTTCCTACCCATCAAAGAAAATGATGAAATGGAAACCCTTGCTCAACTATACCTGAAGGAAATTGTATCCCGTCATGGAGTACCAATTTCCATCATTTCTGATCGTGACAGTCGTTTTACATCACACTTCTAAAAATCTCTTCAAAAGGCTTTAGGCACTCGTTTCGATATGAGTACCGCATATCATCCTCAAACCGATGGCCAAAGCGAAAGGACCATCCAAACCTTGGAAGACATGCTTCGAGCATGCGTGATCGACTTTGGAAAAGGTTGGGATAAACACTTGCCGTTGGCGAAATTCTTCTACAACAATAGTTACCACGCGAGCATCAAGGCAGCTCCATTCGAGGCACTTTATGGTCGAAAGTGTCGATCACCCGTTTGTTGGGCTGAAGTTGGAGATGCCCAACTCACTGGACCTGAACTTGTCCAAGAAACAACCGAGAAGATTGTACAAATTCGTCAACGACTTCAAGCTGCTAGAGATCGACAAAAGAGTTACGCCGATGTTAGAAGGAAGCCCATGGAATTTCAAGTTGGTGATCGAGTTATGTTGAAAGTATCACCTTGGAAAGGAAAGGTTCGATTTGGAAAACGAGGAAAGCTACATCCTCGATACATTGGCCCTTTCAAGATTCTCGAAAGAATCGGCTCGGTTGCTTACAAGCTTGATCTCCCGGAAGAACTTAGTAGAGTACACCCTACCTTTCACGTCTCAAATATGAAGAAATGCTTGTCGGATGAATCCCTTGTTGTTTCACTAAAAGAGATTAAACTCGATGACAAGCTTAACTTTGTCGAGGAACCGATTGAAATCATGGATAGGGAAGTCAAACGACTTAAGCAAAGTCGCATCCCTATCATCAAAGTTAGATGGAACTCCAAGAGAGGACCGGAGTACACGTGGGAACGCGAAGACACCATGCGTGTTAAGTACCCACATCTGTTCACAAATCCAACTCCGACAACCACCGTAAACTAGAATTCCGGGACGGAATCCTCTTAAGGGGTAGGTACTGTAGCCACCTGGAAAATTTCACTATTATTAAATCTTCATATTTATGAACTAGACCGTTTATCAAAATTTATTTGATCTAAATTGAGCATTTTAGCATGTACATTTCATTTCCTTGCATAAAAATCTATGCCTATCCGAGTAGTCTTATTTAATTATGCCTAATATTTACTGATTTCTAAATCAGTCTCACAAGAAAGATTTTCTTGTCTTATGAGTCCGCACGCGTACCAAAATAAAATAAAAGAAAACGTGAGAAAATAAAACAAACTAATAAAAAAATCAAAAATTACGTCATCGTGACAGTTTACGGTGGCAAGTATGAATATTATAATTTTTACATTAAGCAGTATACGGTGGCAAGCCAAACAGTGAAGCACGAAATACATTATGTACAATATTCATACCCAAATAATAAATACTTCTACTCTTATTTTCTTTTACTAATAGCTAACTTACAAAATAAAACAAACCCACCTTATCCCCACACATATACCCACGCCCCTCTTTTCTCAATATCTGTTTCTCTGCTCCTGCTTCTGCCATCCTCGGAAAACGCATCACCTGCTTTCATCACCTCCATTTTTGCCTCTCCCCTTCTCCCCTGCACACGCTGCCTGTTCCCTCTCCAAAGATAGCTACACCTCCAAACCTCTTTCCAAATATCACTAGTAACTTCAAACCAAGATTAGACATCCCTTTGGCTTATCCATGAAGAAATCGACAAACCAAGTACTCCTTGGACCACGGCTGAAGACGAAAACAGAGGAAGACCACGTGAAGATTTGATGCCGTTGCTCAAAGGAGACAAGTATCTCAACCCCACCTTCGAGAGTACTAGTCAAACTACCCATCTTCATCCCTTTATATACCCCCAAACGGTTCACAGTTGATGCCACAAACTCACAACAAAAATCAAAGACTAGAGAGAGTATTCAAAGTGCTTGTGGTTTCTGTGGATTTGATTTGGTGGGATTGCTTCTACTCCTTGTTTTTCTTACCAATCGACACATCTCTTTTGTTGTAAGATTTTCATTGATTCTTGCTTGAATAATATTATTGTGAGTTTTGTTAAGATTTGATAGTTTAATCTTATAAAGTGAAGTAGTTATGGTGTTTACATATATTGATCGACCCATGTTAATTTTGCTTCGAGATTTGATAATATAAAAACTTGTATGATATAATTTTTGGCTTATGGAAGTGGTGTTGCTAATAACTTGTTGGTGTGATTTTGGGTTAACCTTGAGTCTAAGCTGCGACCCACGGTGGTCGAACCACAATAGGAGTTCGTCGTTTATTTTGTCAAAACTATTTAGGCGCATTGGTATTTACTTGCACGATAACTTTTTGGTTTCCTTCGATTATTAAAAACTTGTGTTTGTTCTAAACTTTGGCAGAACCTTAACCTTGAAACTAAGTGGTTAAATAGTTATGGTAATGGAACTTGTTTTTGGGTCACAGTAGGTGCTTAGCAATGGTCCATTTTGCTACCACACTTCTACTTCGCAACTAACTATTGACTTGAGTAAATATTGTTTTTGTTTGACGTTACGTTGTGGTCGAAGGAAATATTGAGTGAACGATCCGTAGAGTACAATTGGTTTTGTTTCATTTGAGGTCACCAAGTTCCTTTCAAAATAAGTAATACATGTTTTATAAGATGCTTGCTTCAAAACAAGATGCTATTGATGTTTGGTTTGGTCTGATTCCCTTTCTTTACCATGTTCGGAAACCCAAACCGGAACCCAAGAGCCATGGTTTTATTTTTGCAACACTCACACCGGGGGTCTCATGTTCGAGCCACGGCATAACACGTTTAAGTCTTTTTATTTGCGTTTTCTCTTGTTTACTTATTTTGGTATATTTGTCCTCGCTAGACTCAAGTGAAAGACCAAACTTTCCTCTTTGACAAAGTAAAAACTAGAAACGATTTTCTTTGAGAACTAAGTGCTACTCGTCCAACATTTCAGTTACAATTCAGCTTCTAATGGCAAGTTGCCTTTAAAACATGTACTCCCCTTTTTCCTGCATATAGTAGTGCGTCTGGTTTGGGAATTTGGGCCTCAACCACGCCCAAAAGATTTGGGCCCTGCTTGGCTTTTAACCACTAGGCCGAAGCCCATCTTCTGTTGCTGCTCTTTCAGCCCCACGCCAAGCCCAGCCATTTCTCCCCCCCCCCTCTCCCTTCGCTACCACTTCTCACTGCTACGTAAAAATCTCCGGGTAGAACCGACTTGTCGAGGTGATAATCTAGATCTTAAACTAGTAACTTTTAATCGTGGTAATTTATATATAAACCATTCTTTAAACAATAAAACGTGCCTTATATTTCGTTGTTATTAATAAGTACTCGCTATTGTTGAACGACGACTTTTATACACTAACGATAGTTTTACAAAAGACTTATGTTTACATTTATTTATTTTATGACAACTTTATAATTTCACTATTATCGCTATAAATAAAACGTAGTCTTCAAGCCAAACATTGCATGAGTTTTACATAAACAAAACTATTAGCCTCTTTATAATGACACCTTATTTTAAAAACTATGTTTACAATGTATAAACGAAATCATGCCGGTTTTCTTAAAACACAACACCACCGTGTTTATATCGTAACCATACCTTTATAGACTACATATAATTTCTATTAGTTCACATACACCTATGTGAACATCAAGATATTAAAATGAGATTCAATAATAGTTCTCTACACTTTGTCGCTAAATAAACATACCCATTTTTCTAAAAGACAATTATAACATATAAAACGAAAGGTTATTTTATTTTTACAATTATAATAAAACCTATTACTTTTCCTTATATATATATATATATATATATATATATATATATATATATATATATATATATATATATATATATATATATATATATATATATATATATATATTTTAAGCGACGTCCTTATAATTTAAGTATATTTATTATTTACGATATCTTCCGTGCGTCATCTTCCAATTACGACGAACCCAAGACTCACTCGTTTCCTTTATACTTTTATGTATATCTAAGCACTTTCATGAACCAAAGTTAATCATGTTCAATAATAAACGATACCCATAAATAACTTAAACTTTTGGTGTATATAAATGTTATCAATTCAAAATACAAGCGTATTAATTAAAGTATTGGTATACAAACTATAGGTCGCGTGACGGTACTCGGTGCATCATTTACTTGACTCCTTTACTACTCGGATACTGCTTTGCTAAGGTGAGTTCATAGCCTCGCCTTTACTTATTTCTTTCAAACCCCGCGAGGGAGATGCATGCTATAAACTAGAACACAAGTCTTTTCTTAAAACTGTATGCTGCCTGATCATTATTATTATAGCCTAAGTTGCCTGCCATAAGTCCCTTACATCATGAACCATTAATCACTTGCGAGTGAATGCGAATATTGTGGATAGTACTATGGGAATTAACGACCCCGACTCGGTTATCGGAAATAATCGGGGCGCACTATATTTGGTTAACTATGGAATTGGCAATTCCATCTCTGAGGGCAATATTATTACTTACACCAGTAATTAGGTGTATGCAGTTAGTTTGGTGTCATGAGCTTAGCGCATAATAATAATCTATGTTTTCCATGGTGATTGTATTCGAAGCAATTATCATCTCTTACTTGTGTTCAACCATTTATTTAAACCTATGAATATCACTCAACTTTTGTTGATCTTTTTAAGCATGTTCATCTCAGGTACTAATTAGAATATCATGAAGGCGTGGAGTGGACGTCATGGGACGCTTGAAGTGGTGTTGTTTTCAATTAAAGTTATCATTTTGTAAACGTTTAAACTATCTTTTATGTAATTTCAAAACATGTGGTATTCCCTTTTGAGTTTCCAAAACACTGAGATTTATGAAATGGTAACAACTTTTAATTAAAACGTCTCTTTAGAGTCGTTTTCTATAACTTATGACTATGATCCTCTACGTAATACCCCAAATAGTCTTCCGCTGTCACATTGTGATTTTGGGGGTGTTACATCACTTTTGAATTTGAATTTGAAAATTGAATTTCAAGTAGGGAGACAAGTCTTTGTCCATTGCCTGGGTAACACTCAAAGATAAACCTTTTGACCATCATTCTCTTCTTCTCTCTCAAATGGACAAAAGTACTAAATTACTCTTAAACACTTTTCTAAACCTACTCAACACTTTCTTAACCATGGTTAATGAGTTGGTTTGACCTAACCCTACTTGGTCTTTAAGTGAATTTGGGAAGGTCAAAATTGAATTGCACATGGGGTTTTAACAAGAGCCAATGACTAGTTATAGACAAGAGGACAAACAGTCCCTAGCACGCCAGGCCTACGCATCAGTGCGCTCGAGCCAGCGCACCAAGGTCTGTCTTGTTTGGCTTGTCTATAAATAGTCACCTCTTGTCCTATGTTTACCTCACCTCTTGCCAATTATTTATCCATTCTATTTTCTTCTTTATAATTCTTCTAAGTCTCTCAATCTTCTTGTGTCTTAACATCTTATAATCATCTATTGAAAGCAAGTTTCTTTGCAAGAAAAGAACCACAAGTGTCACACCCTCAAAATCAGGTCGCAGCGGAAAGGTTACCGGGCGTGACGTTCAAGAAACAAAGTACAAGGTAAATAAAGAACGACTTCTACATGAGTCGTTTTGAAAGTAAATTCAAGTTTAGGAAAAAAAAGTTGAACAATTTTAAAGTTGCATGTCCCAAACGAAAATGATTAAATATCCACATCGAATGTACAACACAATAAAATCTTCATGATATGATGCCATGATATATGACTCGGTGAATGTCACAGTAACGTAATCCATGCTAGCTAAGTCTTTGACCTAAGAAATACATGCTAAAATGTCAACAATAATGTTGGTGAGTTCATAGGTTTAAGTAAATAAAAATGTTAAGTGCGGACCACAAGATTTCAATGTGTGTGACTATTATAACAAATACCATGTCATATAAAATGTAATATTATTGCCCTAAGCTCATGACCCTAAATGTCAAAATAAAGTGTATGCGATTTGCGCAAATATATAACTGCCCCCGTGGGTGTCTAGCCAAACACCCAATGTGTTCCAAATGATATGCGTTCATTTGCCAAGTTGGTGTGACCAACCCGGATGGGGGTGTCAACCCAATATATCTATTCACAATATTCGCGCTAACGAATAACTAACGGTTCATGATAAATAAGGACCTTATGGAGAATGTGGTAACTTAGGCAATATGTAAATGTTTAAGTACTTGTGTCTGTAAGAAAGTAATTGAGTGTGTAATTAGTAAACGAATAATGTGTTCAAGTAAGCGAACAAATATCTAGGTGAAGAAAGTAAGGTATTTGAGTAAACAATCATGTATTTAAGTAAAAGAAGTAATGGATTTAAATAAACGAGCATGTATTCTCACCCCAAAATAATTCAAAATGAGTAGTAAATCTAATAAAACTGTTGCTATGAAACTCACCTCAGTGGATCAAGTAATATGGTACAAGAAATGATGTGCATGAATATGGTGCTCAGAAATCTAACCGTACCTAATTAAATAATATGATGCCTTAGAGCACAAGGTGTGGTGGCTAGCAAAAACTCCTCATTAGGGGCCCACGGGGTGCCACATCACTTTAACAAACCTCTATAAACAACTCTTTTATCACAACTAACCTCAACTTACTCATTTAGGTCCCACCACTTACAACTTTATTTTTTTTCACATATCCAAATAAAATAAATTTCATTCATTAAAATAAAAATACAATACATCATATTAAAAAAACATACGAAACATAAAATAAATATACGAAAAACAAAAAACGATCCAAAAAAACACGATACGTGTTCGGTTCAGTAAATACCCAAACCCCTTAATTCTAGGATTTGAATATAAAATACCCTAAGTGTTGTCCCTTAAACACTAACAAGTCACTGAGCGCATAGTCTCTCAGTGAGCTATCTTCAGGATACTCAGTAAGAGACAAAGAAGAAGTCTCTCCACTCAGTAAGGCGGAACTTAAGGGGTGAAGACTGAGTCAAGAAGAAGATGGTGGATTTAGTGAGTGATGACAATAACTCACTGAATCCCGAAACTCCTCATCAACTACTTACACTAAAGACAAACTGAAGTTGAAGACTGAAGGCAATGAAGACTGAAGAATGAGCGGGACAAGGCGGGATAAGTTTGAACAGATAAGACGAAGTCCTTATCAACCAAAGTCAACTTTCCCTGAATGGCTAACTATCAGGCTCAGTGTCATCACTGACTAGAAGAAAGCAACCTTGTCACTTACCCAATATAGCCTTTGAAAACAGAGAAAAAATACATCAGTATTTTGTCTTCTGTAACCTGTCAGTTTGTCCTCTAGGAAAGAGTTAAAAACCATACTTGTATAAATAGCATAAGAGTTGGAGTGGAAGATTTCAAGCTTGTGAACTAATTGTAAAACACACACACAAGCCATCTTTCACTCCTCCAAATACAACTCTGTCCTTGAGATAGCTCAGTGGTTCCTTCTAGTTGTGCTCAGACTTAGCCTGAGCTTAGTGAGGAGTTATTACACTTTGTCATTTCAATCCCAAGTACTATTCCACAAGTACTTGGGTAATGTATTCTTTTTTATCTGTTTCTAATAAATAATATTAAGTTGAAAATTATTCAGTGTGTTTTTACTTGCATTAGTTTCAGTCATTACTCACAATCAGTTTACTTAATGCTTTAAACTGTTTTATACGATTGTGAAACGGGAACAACAAGTGGTATCAGAGCAGGTTGATTATAAAACCTTTTTAAGCCGCTCAAAAACGTTTTTAAATCAGGATCCTAATTGCTAAAATTGATGTGCCCCAACTAGTCAACAAAAAGGGTGAAGCTTATTCAGCTGTTGCCCCTCGACTCGCAGTTGGTAAAATTAACAAATGGAAAAAGCGTGTGCTTTGCTATTTTACTGGAATGGAACCTTATTACATCAAGTGTATTAATTAAGGTCCATTTATCCCAAAGACTGCTGAAGGTTTGCCTAAACCTGAAGCTCAGTGGACTCAGGATGAGAGGAGAGTGGTCAACCAGGACCAAAGGCTCAAAAGTATCATCATATCTTGTCTTCATGATGATATTATGGAGTCCGTTATAAGCTGTAGTACAGCTAAACAAACCTGGGATGACCTGGTCCATAGTCATGAAAGACCATCTGATACCAAGGAAAACAGGATAATGGACCTGAAACTTGAGTATAACACCTTCAGGGCTAAGGACTCAGAAACTCTGTCTCAAACTTACACCCGGTATAAAACTTTGTTAAATGAACTATCAAATGATGGTTTTAAGTTGTCCAAACATGAAAGCAATGTTGGTTTTGTCAATAGTCTCCCTGAGAAGTGGTTGAATTTCTCTCAGGGACTCAGGAATGCTAACCATATCCAGAATCTTGAACTTCCTAAAATATTTGGGAAATTTATCTATGAGGAAAACCTCATCAACAGACGATACCCTGACTTAAAGAAGTCTTAGGAAGTCAAGAAGTCCCTGACCACCACTTCAACACCTTTTTCTACTGCTTTTTATTCTAACAGTGTGGTTCAAGATTTTCAGGAAAATTCAGATGATGAGCCTGATGAGAGATCAAGTGAGGAGTACCTAAATGACCTGAACATCGAATTTCAGGAAAGGGCACTGATGCAGGTTTTACTGACCAGGTTTTAATATTTATAAAGTCTCGTTATACCAATGGTCTACCCTAATGCATTAAGGGGAAGTGTACCCGGTTGTGTGTAGTGTAGTATTTGGTAAAACCGAGGTCGTCCCAAGAGCTATGTGTGTTGGATTAATACTAAGTCTAGGTGTCACAGATTTTAATATGATTTTGATAAGGAATTAATTAATTAACTACTAAAGCAGATATAAGCAAATAAATGCAAAGGTGTAATCAATAGAGGAGAGTGGTGCTAAACTAGTTAATCATCCTAGCTAGTAATGTCTACGTCTAATTACTTCCAATTACTTCAGGTGGGGTCAAAGTTGAGAGGACAGCATTTGGTCAATTCGCCCTAACCTATCAGCAAAGATGCCACCACTAGAGAAGTCAGGTGTCCCCTAATAAGTCCAGTTGTTCCTGGTCCCTGATGAGTGTGTAAATACTCATCATTTTTGGGTCAATCTGAACTGCAAAACGTTTAAAAATGCTCAGAAATGCATCAAAATACTAAAAATATTTCAAAATTGCATTTTATATGTTTCAGATGCAAAATGTTTAAAATCAGATGAAAAATGAGCTAAGTTTGCATAATTGGCAGTTTCAGTCCCCCAAGTTTCAAAAGTTGTCAAAAATAGTCCCTGAGCCAAAATTTCAAAAGAAAAGTCACCAAAGGTCCTTTTTAAATCATAACTTGTCAAAATTAGTCCTTTGGTGAAAAATATCAAAAGTTTTGAGAAATTACAAGTTTGGTCCTCCAAGTTTCAAAATTGGCAAAAATGGTCCTTGGAAAATTGGAAAATGTCAAGTTTGGTCCTTGTACTTTTGGAGCTTGTCACTTTTAGCCCTTGGAGCAACTTTGATGAAATGGCAGCAATGGTCCCTTGAATTTCAGAATTTACAACAAAGGTCCTTGTTATTATTAAACCTTTAAACCCTTTGGACCCTTGTCACAACAGCCTTTGGACCCCCTGCCATATTAGCCTTTGGACCCCCTTTCATTTATACTTTTGACCCCCCTTGCATTATTAAAACCCATAAGTCAAACAAACACCCCCGCGCCTTTTTCTCTTCTCCTTCACCCACCACTGTCTGCAAACACTCAACCTCCCTCCATCACTCCTTCACCCCCCTTGTCCCCTCCACCTCAACACAAAACAAGAAACATTAAATACTTACATTCCCCTTTCACTCAATCCTTCCACCTGGCTAAAACCACTTTCCCGCCAAAAAGTGATCAAACGGCTAAAAGCTTCTCAACTGATCCAATGGCCAAGATGAATGGTGGGATGTGCTCAGAAACAAGTGGCAAGATATTTCACATATAAAAAAGAGATGAAAGAGAAGTAGAGGGTGGTAGTTAGTTTTAATAATTTTTCTTAATGTCGTTTTTTAAATATATGTCTTAGTTTAATTCAAAATGTTGTAATTTCAGCTTTTATGTATCACAATTAAGTTAAAACATCTTTGTAATGTGCTTTTGATTATCAATTCAAGTTTTCATATAAGTTCCTAGTTTCATGTTTACTGTTGTATAACTCAGTTTCAAATTCTCATTTGCAAGCTTTAAAAAGTTCAATTTCCATCTCAAATAAGCTTATTCAAGCTCATTATAGCTTTGGTTAAGCTCACAATTCAGTTTCAAACAATTTGGTTATTGGTCAACATAAGTCAATTGTAAGCTCAAATGGACATTGGAATGGTTTATGGTGTTGCAGAGCATGATATGGTTGGTTCAGAGTTAGATTTGGGTTCAAATTAGTTTGGATACTGGTTATTTATGTTGTTTAGCAAGCCACAGTGGCTGAGCCATTGTAAGTATTTTAATTATGTTTCTAATTTGTTGTCTATTCTGCATGATTAGCTTATTGTAGTATTGATAGTTGTAGTTGGTAGTTCTGCATTATTTAGCTCTAATATCATCACTAGAACTTGTTTTAGTTAGATTCATGGATTAGGATATAGTTTAGAAGTTTGAAATTGCATATCAGTTCATTAAGTAGTGTTTGGTTTTAACACCAAATCTGTGTTATAGGTTTGTGCAGTGGTAGATTCATGTTGGTTTAAGTTTGTTTAGCTCAAATATACTCATATCTGTCATATAATTGTGCCTGCAAACCACAAAGGTCAATATCACACCTCAACTGTCCTAACTGCTCATCTGTTATAATTTTCAAAAACCAAAAGCTTGTTTTGTGTTCAAAATCCATAGATATTGGTTGTATTAGTCTTAGTTTAACAAAATTATTCATAATCAGTCCTTAAATTGAGCTCAAATCTCACCAAAGTCAAACTTCTAAAAACTGTGTCATAAGTCAAAATTGAAAAATCCATTTTTTACCCAACTGAAAGGATTTTTCATGAGCTCATTTCTGAGCCAATCTAAGTGAGATTGTGGGTTCATGAACTTCAGCTGGTCTATTTCATTATTAGCATTTTTGTAGAATTTTATCAATTTTTTATAAGCTGCAAAACAGCTTCTCTTTTAGGTCTTATATGCCCTGTTCACAAAAACTCAGTGTATACTGAGTTTTCTCAGTCTTGTGCAGGGGTTGCACAGAGCTCATAAGAGCTTATCATGGTCTCATCTTTGGTTCATAAGTAGTTAACCAGGTCTTGTTTAGGTTCCAATTTTTGGTTTTAAGTTTTAGCTTATTTGGTAGCCTGTGCTTAAGCTCAAAAGTGGTAGGTCAAAACTGATTTTAGCATTTCACTCAATTCATCAAATCTGTGTACATGGTGATTTAGAGGTTCAAAACAGTTGAGATTTGTTGCATTTAGGTACTTGTAGTATAATATAGCTTCTGTATCAGTTTAGTGCTTATTTGTGATTGTTGGCTTATTTCTAGTGCTTATTTCTAAGCACTTTGTGCATCAGTTTCATAATCCTTCACACAACCCCTGTTTTTTATATTTTTTCTAGATTCTAAATATTATTTTAGACTTTTCCTGAAATTTTCATATTTTTCCAAGCCTGTTTGCTATTTTTCTGCATTTAAATCAATTTTTAGCACTTTTTAAATAGCTTTTAATCCAATTAAATCAGAAAAGGTTCAAAAAATTAAGTTTTCATTTTTCTTAGGTTTAGATAAATATAAAAAGACAAAAAAATATTTTTCCAGATTTTTCTTAGTTAGATTTGTATTTTTAAGCAATTTAATTAGTTTTAAATAGTTTTTAATTCATAGAAAATAGAAAAATAATCAGAAAAATACAAAAATAGTTTTGAAAATTCTCTTTTGATATTTTAGATTTTTCTCAATCATAATTTTATTTTTCTAGCCTTATTTTGTATTTTCTTCCATTTTAGGTTATTTTTAAATAGTTAAAATAGTTTTTAATTAATAATAATTAATTAAATAGTTGTAAAAATAATTTTCTTTTTCTAATAATTTTCTTTTATTTTTAGGATTCCAAAAATGTCATTCTCATATTTTTAGGTCTTTTATTTTTTAGATCTCACTTTTTATTTTGTACGTTTGCGTAGTTTTTAAACGTGCGTTTTACGTTTCTTTTATCTGATTGTTGTGTTTTCCAATTCTATTTCCAATCTCATTCCAATCAATCAGTAGTGTAATATTCAATCCAAACCTTTATTGATCACTATCCTTAGTGATCACTCTATCATCTGAGTTAGTTTTGGCACACCATTGAGTCTCCGTGGGACTTAACGACCCGGGAATTCATTCTATTCTCCAGGACTTCATTGTATTTGTGTTTTAAGCAGTTTTAAGCTTCTTACGGTTAGCCATTCACAAGTGGCTAGCTTGTGTGAGGTAGCTTGACGGTTTAGCACATATCAAATTTTGGCGCCGCTGCCGGGGAGGCTTTAGCGTGTGTTAAACCTGTTTCAGACCCATTCTTGCACATATACCTCCATTTGTAAAAAGTTTTTTTTTTTTTTGTAAAGTTATCAAAATCAAAAAAGTTCATTAGCACTTTTCCTAAAGTGTTAAAAACACCAAAAATATTTTCATTCTTTGTTTTTACATCATGTTTTTCAAAAATACCAAAAATATTCCTCTTTACCCTCTTACCCTTTTGATTCTTCATTTCTTACCCTCTAAAACCATTTGATTCTTTCTATGTATTATCCTCGCCCTCTTGGTTGTCAATGGTGTGGTGGTCCTTATAATGGTGGCAATTGCCCCAGTTGTAGCATGGTGGAATCAGGAAACGGGTCTGTCTATAACCAGGATCCCTATTCCTACCATAACACAACTGATTTATTCCGTCAGCTACCGCACTGTGAGACTCAGCAGTTTTACTGTTGTGAGTACTGTGGTGGTTCACATTCTAGTTCTGATTGTCAATCAGGAAACACGCTTGTCTATGAGCAGGTTCCTGATAACAATTATGACTACAACACATACCACTCACAGCCACATCAGTTTTACTGTTGTGAGTATTGTGGAGGTCCTCACTCTAGCTTGGATTGTCAAACAAGGAATCCATTTCCTTGTAGCAATTACGGCTCTTCGTATCATGACCAACCTCTACAGTACCAGCCTGAGCCACTACCTCAAAATCTTCTCCTTGATCTTTTGGATTTAGTAAAAGATTTGAAGGAATCTAAACACTCCCAAGATAATCCAAATGAAAAATCCATGGAAGTTTTGTTAGCCGAAGAGCGGACTGCTAAATTAGATTCCCAAATTGCCTTTGAAAAATCTATTAGGGAATCAATTGCAAAAGAAAAAGCAGCCAGATCTAGCTCTCGATTCCGTTTCATTCCTGATGACGATGATGATGAAGATATCCTTGATATCCTTCAATTTTATAACGGTTCATCAGGTTCATCTGTTGAAACTCATTCCATGAAAAATCAGGGAGAAAAGACTATGATGGAATTACTAGCCGAAGAACAAATGGAAAGTATAAAACATATGTATGCTAGTCCTTCTAAACTCCCTCAGTCTGTTGTTATCACACCCGATATTCCCACTCACTCTCTAAACATGGGGATGAGCTTCTTGACACTGTTCCTGAAAAGGAATCGGACGAATTTATAAAGTCGAGTGTTGAGGACCTTGTCCCAATCCCGAGAGAGTCACAAGGAATTTCTGATCATATGTGTGATTCTTCTTTCCCTCTTGAGTGTTCAAATGATCATTTTGAGACTTTCTCCGATTTTAGCAATGATTGTAAATCTTATGGAGACATTGAGTATGTCGAGGCATCACAGTCGATCCTCTTCTTGAGGAGTTCACCGATGAACTCACTCACATCAGTCCACTTTCATCAGAAAGTGACGATGATCTCTTTGATTTCGAAGTCGATCTTGGAGAAACTAGAAATCTCCTATATAATGATCATCCACTCGTTTCTTGTCCCATTTCCGACTCTTCCATTTCTTCTCTCACTCCGGATGAGGAAGATGACAAATTTTGGAAGGAAGTCGATGATTTTCTTAGTGATGAGTCGATTCCAACAAGGATTGACAATACTTACTTTGATTCGGAGGGAGACATCCTCTTTCTTGAAAATCTGTTGATTGAAGAACCGTTTCCTACTCTCCCTCCCGGACATCTTATTGACAATCACCATATAAGCTTCAAGTTTAAGCTTAAAAATGTCAAAAATGGTGATTTGCTTCTTACTGATGAGGAATGGACTTGCATTGTGATGCATATCTTTATTCCATTCTTCACGGAGGGCGTGGTTGCTCTTTCCCTTTTCTCTTTCGGGAATGAGGACACCATATTTGACCCCGGTATCATCCTTTATAGTTTCTACTATTAACAATGCCGCGGTTGTGTCTCGTCGGTGTGGAACTTTCTGATGTTCATATGTTTATTAACATTGTAAACGAAAGTCCGATCGAGATTGGTTTTCCACGTTGCTTCCCCATGAACCAATGAATGCGGGGTCGAGTCAAGCTAGCGACTCGGGAATCAAAAACAGTAGCACACACCATATGGGTTTTCACCCATATTTCTGTCTTCTTTCTCTGTTCTACCACCCTAGTGTGGGGGAGTTGCCCCACATGTTATATATATATATATATCTATAAAAAAAAAAAAAAAAAAAAAAATGGCCGTAGTATTTCCCTTTTACGTTCTTTGTTTCGGCATAACCGCCGGTACTTTGAATATTGAGGGCAATATTCATTTCTAAGTGTGGGGGGGAATTCTCACGAATTTTATCATGTAATTATATCGCCTAATTCCCCCATTTTTGGCCAAAATTTTTTTTTGAGTAAGTGTTTTGCACTTACTCAGCTTATGGTTATCAGTCCGCCATGTCTAAAAAACAAAAGGATTGGCTAATCCAGGAGCAAACGGCTCTTGGTAAAGATATCTCAAAACCGTTGACGGCTTGCAATTTGCCCAAAATTGTATGGTATTCAGCTCACCATATCCTAAAAAGTGAAGAGTTGGCTAGCCCGCAAGTTTATGGCTTGTGGTAAAGGCAGTGGAAAAACCATAATTGGTAATCAGCTCACCAAAGATAATATTGATAATTTATCTAAGAGTTGGCTAGTCCAGAGCAAACGGCTTCTGGTAAAGACAAATCAAATCCGTTGGAAGTTGGTGGTTTGCTCAAAATCACATGGTTATCGGTGTACCATGGTTCTTACTTGAACTGAAACATTTGGCTACTCCAGAAGTAATGGCTTTTGGTAAAGAGATTCAAATCCATTAAGTTTTCTCAAAACATTGCTAGGGACTAGCAATAGTTTAGTGTGGGGGATTGATGAGTGTGTAAATACTCATCATTTTTGGGTCAATCTTAACTGCAAAACGTTTAAAAATGCTCAGAAATGCATCAAAATACTGAAAATATTTCAAAATTGCATTTTATATGTTTCAGATGCAAAATGTTTAAAATCAGATGAAAAATGAGCTAAGTTTGCATAATTGGCAGTTTCAGTCCCCCAAGATTCAAAAGTTGTCAAAAATAGTCCCTGAGCCAAAATTTCAAAAGAAAAGTCACCAAAGGTCCTTTTTAAATCATAACTTGTCAAAATTAGTCCTTTGGTAAAAAATATCAAAAGTTTTGAGAAATTACAAGTTTGGTCCTCCAAGTTTCAAATTTGGCAAAAATGGTCCTTGGAAAATTGGAAAATGTCAAGTTTGGTCCTTGTACTTTTGGAGCTTGTCACTTTTAGCCCTTGGAGCAACTTTGATGAAATGGCAGCAATGGTCCCTTGAATTTCAGAATTTACAACAAAGGTCCTTGTTATTATTAAACCTTTAAACCCTTTGGACCCTTGTCACAACTGCCTTTGGACCCCCTGCCATATTAGCCTTTGGACCCCCTGTCATTTATACTTTTGACCCCCCTTGCATTATTAAAACCCATAAGTCAAACAAACACCCCCGCGCCTTTTTCTCTTCTCCTTCACCCACCACTGTCTGCAACACTCAACCTCCCTCCATCACTCCTTCACCCCCCTTGTCCCCTCCACCTCAACACAAAACAAGAAACATTAAATACTTACCTTCCCCTTTCACTCAATCCTTCCACCTGGCTAAAACCACTTTCCCGCCAAAAAGTGATCAAACGGCTAAAAGCTTCTCAACTGATCCAATGGCCAAGATGAATGGTGGGATGTGCTCAGAAACAAGTCGCAAGATATTTCACATATAAAAAAGAGATGAAAGAGAAGTAAAGGGGTGGTAGTTAGTTTTAATAATTTTTCTTAATGTCGTTTTTTAAATATATGTCTTAGTTTAATTCAAAATGTTGTAATTTCAGCTTTTATGTATCACAATTAAGTTAAAACATCTTTGTAATGTGCTTTTGATTATCAATTCAAGTTTTCATATAAGTTCCTAGTTTCATGTTTACTGTTGTATAACTCAGTTTCAAATTCTCATTTGCAAGCTTTAAAAAGTTCAATTTCCATCTCAAATAAGCTTATTCAAGCTCATTATAGCTTTGGTTAAGCTCACAATTCAGTTTCAAACAATTTGGTTATTGGTCAACATAAGTCAACTGTAAGCTCAAATGGACATTGGAATGGTTTATGGTGTTGCAGAGCATGATATGGTTGGTTCAGAGTTAGATTTGGGTTCAAATTAGTTTGGATACTGGTTATTTATGTTGTTTAGCAAGCCACAGTGGCTGAGCCATTGTAAGTATTTTAATTATGTTTCTAATTTGTTGTCTATTCTGCATGATTAGCTTATTGTAGTATTGATAGTTGTAGTTGGTAGTTCTGCATTATTTAGCTCTAATATCATCACTAGAACTTGTTTTAGTTAGATTCATGGATTAGGATATAGTTTAGAAGTTTGAAATTGCATATCAGTTCATTAAGTAGTGTTTGGTTTTAACACCAAATCTGTGTTATAGGTTTGTGCAGTGGTAGATTCATGTTGGTTTAAGTTTGTTTAACTCAAATATACTCATATCTGTCATATAATTGTGCACGCAAACCACAAAGGTCAATATCACACCTCAACTGTCCTAACTGCTCATCTGTTATAATTTTCAAAAACCAAAAGCTTGTTTTGTGTTCAAAATCCATAGATATTGGTTGTATTAGTCTTAGTTTAACATAATTCTTCATAATCAGTCCTTAAATTGAGCTCAAATCTCACCAAAGTCAAACTTCTAAAAACTGTGTCATAAGTCAAAATTGAAAAATCCATTTTTTACCCAACTGAAAGGATTTTTCATGAGCTCATTTCTGAGCCAATCTAAGTGAGATTGTGGGTTCATGAACTTCAGCTGGTCTATTTCATTATTAGCATTTTTGTAGAATTTTATCAATTTTTTATAAGCTGCAAAACAGCTTCTCTTTTAGGTCTTATATGCCCTGTTCACAAAAACTCAGTGTATACTGAGTTTTCTCAGTCTTGTGCAGGGGTTGCACAGAGCTCATAAGAGCTTATCATGGTCTCATCTTTGGTTCATAAGTAGTTAACCAGGTCTTGTTTAGGTTCCAATTTTTGGTTTTAAGTTTTAGCTTATTTGGTAGCCTGTGCTTAAGCTCAAAAGTGGTGGGTCAAAACTGATTTTAGCATTTCACTCAATTCATCAAATCTGTGTACATGGTGATTTAGAGGTTCAAAACAGTTGAGATTAGTTGCATTTAGGTACTTGTAGTATAATATAGCTTCTGTATCAGTTTAGTGCTTATTTGTGGTTGTTGGCTTATTTCTAGTGCTTATTTCTAAGCACTTTGTGCATCAGTTTCATAATCCTTCACACAACCCCTGTTTTTTATATTTTTCCTAGATTCTAAATATTATTTTAGACTTTTCCTGAAATTTTCATATTTTTCCAAGCCTGTTTGCTATTTTTCTGCATTTAAATCAATTTTTAGCACTTTTTAAATAGCTTTTAATCCAATTAAATCAGAAAAGGTTCAAAAAATTAAGTTTTCATTTTTCTTAGGTTTAGATAAATATAAAAAGACAAAAAAATATTTTTCCAGATTTTTCTTAGTTAGATTTGTATTTTTAAGCAATTTAATTAGTTTTAAATAGTTTTTAATTCATAGAAAATAGAAAAATAATCATAAAAATACAAAAATAGTTTTGAAAATTCTCTTTTGATATTTTAGATTTTTCTCAATCATAATTTTATTTTTCTAGCCTTATTTTGTATTTTCTTCCATTTTAGGTTATTTTTAAATAGTTAAAATAGTTTTTAATTAATAATAATTAATTAAATAGTTGTAAAAATAATTTTCTTTTTCTAATAATTTTCTTTTATTTTTAGGATTCCAAAAATGTCATTCTCATATTTTTAGGTCTTTTATTTTTTAGATCTCACTTTTTATTTTGTACGTTTGCGTAGTTTTAAACGTGCGTTTTACGTTTCTTTTATCTGATTGTTGTGTTTTCCAATTCTGTTTCCAATCTCATTCCAATCAATCAGTAGTGTAATATTCAATCCAAACCTTTATTGATCACTATCCTTAGTGATCACTCTATCATCTGAGTTAGTTTTGGCACACCATTGAGTCTCCGTGGGACTTAACGACCCGGGAATTCATTCTATTCTCCAGGACTTCATTGTATTTGTGTTTTAAGCAGTTTTAAGCTTCTGACGGTTAGCCATTCACAAGTGGCTAGCTTGTGTGAGGTAGCTTGACGGTTTAGCACAGATCAGTCCCCTAAGCTAAGTCATTAAGTATCGCTACATGCTAGACTTAAAATAGTGAGTGCCCGGGCATTAGCAACTTAAACACTCACCCCCTAATTCTTAAGTTCATCCAAACGGTAGGTGATCAGTTGGTCAAATCGCACAAGTAGAAAGGGTCATTAGCTGGTCATATCTTACCCTTCCCGTCTCAGTCTACTCACTTAGGGTCAGTTGGTCATATCTCCTAAGCAACTAGCCTCTACCGCCATTCAAAACTACCGAAAAAAGGGTAGCTACCAATAAACTATGCATGCATACACTTAGAAATAATTATACGGAAGTAATATAAATGCAAACAAAACAATTAAGGAATCATAACTAAGTCAGCACCAAGAGGTGCTTAGCCGCTCATATTAACCATACAAATCAATTCAATATTCAATGTTATGAAATACATGAATCGAAAGTAAAGAAAAGATATAATGCTAATGCTTATCGTAGGGGAGTGATTTCTCCCTTAGAGACAGCTCCGTATGCTCCTCTAGACCTGCCTTTGGCTTCTTCTCACGTTCTTTGGTTGTGTTGTGTGAAATGGGATGATTTGAAATGCTGGAAATCGTGGGGAATTTATAGGCCAGATCTGGGTTACGGCGTAACATTAGAAGTAGTTACGCCGTAATCCTCTATTTCTTCATAATTTGCACTAGATCTGCTGGTTACGGCGTAACCTTAGAAGTAGTTACGCCGTATCTTCAATAATTCTTGGTTACGCCGTTGTTATTGCAAGAGTTACGGCGTAGTTATCAGCGGCGCGGATCCTCATTCGACCTAATATAGTTACGTCATAATCTTTAGGGAGAATTACGCCGTAATCTTCTGATAAGTTGGCTTTCGGGGTCACGCTTTAGTTACGGCGTAATGTGAGAGATGAGTTACGCCGTAACTTCTTCAAAGTGAGCATACTCTGATAAATCTTTGATAATTCTCCAATTCCGCGTCTCTTTAGCTCCAATGCTCGTAATTTGCATGTAAGTGGAATATAATGGAAAACAAGCGTAAATCCATATAAATGATATAAATTACAAGCATTATTGGGGGGAAATTGACACTTAATATTCAGGATAATCTGATGTTAACAAATATCCCCTCACTTGAACTCTACTTGCCCTCAAGTAGACCTTATTAGAAAGATTCCTAAAAAGATATCTCTCATAACCTGGAAAATATAAGTTTATAAATCCCTTATGCTAGAATAAAACAAAGCCGAACACCTCACGAAATGGGAAAGAAACACTCAAATCTCTCAACTATTCTAAGTGTCAATTTTGGGTGATCACTCAATCGCACAGTCATAGCATGTATTCTATCATAAGCTTAGCGGTTACACAAATCTCCACCACTAGAGTTAAGGGCTAAACAATTTTCAAAGGCAATATGGGTAGACACGACAAAGGTTAAGGGTGACTCGTCATTACTAACAAGTCACGGCGAAGTGGAAAAAATCAATGATACATGACCAAATTCATGGCCAAGACACCAAAGATTGCTCGCTGCATCACCTAGACACGCTTCATGACTAAAGGGTAGGGTAAGACATGGGATATATAAATGGTGTAAAATAAAAATCAAGCACGTAGTCTAAATCTATAACCAAGTCATCACCACTTACCGTCCGCCCAAAGTTCAAGCTCTAAAGTCAAGAAACTGGATCATGATGTACTAGGTAGATGTGTCATTAGAGGACGTCATGATGGGCACACTACCTTTTCTCCAACAGTTGGCTCACTAACCAACTTCAATCTTCGAATGTGACCGAGGTGGCCTCCTCGATACTAAATCTATATAAAGCTCATAACATAGTGCTTATAACATTGCACTTTACAATAAACTAAATAACATAACTTTTTTTTTCTTTTTTTTTCTTTTTTTTCTTCGACATAAATATAATAACTAAACATAATATCCCCCCACTTGAGATGAATTATAGGAATTCGGGGGGTCTTCAATGATCTTTAAGAATATGTCACCGATGAAAGCGTGATTTCCGAACCTTTCCACTTGAACCTTGAACTTAGGCAAATGATGACATCCCAATCACAAATAAAGACTACAGGGTAGGCTAAGGTGTATAGGTGTATCGAAACAGTATATTAGGTTAATAAAATGAAATGAATGGCTCAGTTGGGTGTATCTAGGGGTATCTTGCACAAAAGGTGAGTGCAACAAAAGGGTTTTACATGGGGTTCGAGAAGTCGAGGTGACTAATCGATAGACATACAATGGTAGGCTATTTGGGTGATAATCCTATAATATTGCCTGCAAATACATCAAGCTAACTCAACATACCTCGTCTATGGTCTCAAAATGATGCAAAGGCTAAGTTCTAAAGTTTACAAGCTACCGGCACACTCATAATTTGGTGGATTTGGGGTAAAATATTAGAAACGGATAAGGCTAATCTCACCATATAACATCAAGGGTTGTATGTGCTCGGCTAAGGTCTAATCTAGTTAGGTTAAGAAAAACATGTCAAAATTTTAAAAATGGCATAATTTTTCAAAATAAACTAGAAAAACGAGGGCAAAATAAAATTCAAGAGATAATTCTACTCCTGTCTCCCCACTTGAATTGTACAAAGTCCCTTTTGTACTAAGCGTTAAATAAAGGTGAAGAGAAAAGTAGAATTAGAGCGAGAAATTCCCTGAAATTTGCTCCAAAAAGAAAGAAGGCCTACGAAAAAGAGTCGTGCCTTCGTATAAGCATCCATGAGCAAACTTCAATCCATGAAATCACACTACCGACAAGCATAATTCTAAAAAGAAAAAATGTAAAATGAAAAACAAACCTAACTCACTTTCGTAGGAATCACGGTTGCATTTAGCATATGCAACAAGGATTTTAAACCACTTGGTGTTCCAAGTGGACGAGTGAAGTCTCGTGGGGGTTTACAGGGAAAACACCCACAAAGTTCATTTAAAATACTAATACAAGGTTATTATGTATAAAATGAAAGAATTAAGGCAGAGGATAGTTACGTCGTAACTCTTAGAAGGAGTTACGCCGTAACTAGGCAAAACCTGGCATACGCTGCAAAAGTGTAGCTACGGCGTAACCACTGAGATGGAATTACGCCGTAATTGGTAATGCATCCGAAATTCTGCTGCTAGGGTTGTTACGGCGTAACCACTGAGATGAGTTACGTCGTAACTATAGTCAGATCAGTATGCTGCAGCAGCAATCATTCATCGTTTCGTGCAAAAATGGTTAAAAACATAAAACCCTACAGAAATGGAAATAAAACAAAAGAAAGGGATAATTCGGGTTGTCTTCCGAAAGAGCACTTTTCTTTATTTATGAGTCTTTAAGTTAGATTCAGAGCCTCGGGGCTTTATGGTGGCCTTTGAACTTGGACAACTTCCTCCATGCCCTTCATCAAGTTATGCCTGACCCAAGCGATATTTGTGGCAGTGCGGAGGTATTCTTTAGTCTCGATCTTTCGAATCCTACAAAAACTTTCCTCCGGTCCAAAATGGTATCGAGTGAACTCATACTTTTCAGCAATAATCGGTGATGGCCTCTTATATGGAATCCCAAGGAGTTTGCACCTCCTTTGCTCATATGCTTCATCATCGGGGTCAGTGAATTCCTCATTTCCTTGCAACTCAAGATAATCTAAAACCCCCTCAATGTCATTGTCGTCAGACTCGGTACCTTTAAACCATTCCTCATCGAGCAAATTCTCCACCAGTACACGTTTGCATTCTTCCTTCTCATTTCTTATCAACTCTTTGTCATCCTCAATTGTTATTTCACTCAAGTTGTTAGGACTCTCGTCGTTTGAATTTTCTTTACACATGTATTCTTTCCAAATCTTTTCCTTTGTTGACGCATCAACTTGTCCATACTTGATCTTTACCCAACTGTCAAATCCCAAGTTGTCTAACCAAGGCAAACTTGTCCTTTTCTTTATCGTTGGTTGAGGTCTAAAAGAATTCATCTTCTCCCATTCTCAATAAGCTGCTTCCCCCATAACATTTATCGTCATAGGGGTTGCATGATGCCCAGAAGATTTCCCTAGGAGATTTTATCTTTTCACACCAATGACTTCGACTTTCATTGTTATCAGTTCCGCTTAAAGGATCTTTCATGCAGTTGATGTCATTATTAACCAATTCCTTTTTCTGATTATGATCCTCGTAGTCAATCTTGAGCTTTTTAAGAAGATTCGGGTTAATTTTAGCATTCCCGAATTGTATCGCGTACCAATCATCAAATTTTAAATCTCCGAATTTGATATTATGTCTTTCAAGCTCATGAGGGCACGTCCATTCTTCTTTTAAACTATCACCACCGTTGCAATACTCGCGAAAAGGGTCGCACGTAGGCCATGCTCGTGTGGATTCATCGTCAGTTATGATTATTGATGAGTGTCTAAATACTCATCATTTTTATACTATCTAGACTGCAAAAACATCTGGAAACACTCAGAAATACATCAAAATGATGAAAATATCACAAACAAGTGTTTTATGTGTTTTAAATGCAAAAATATCAAAATCTGGTGAAAAACGTACTAAGTTTGCATAATTGGGCGCTTAGTCCCCAAGTTTAAAAAGTTGTCAAAAACAATCCACTGGTAAAGCAAAATAAAGAAAAATATCATTCAAGGTCCCTGAAATATTCTAAGTTGTCAAAAATAGTCCTTGAATGAATCTTTGGGCAAATGGCAGAAAAGGTCCCTCAAGTTTGAAAAATGTCAATAATGGGCCTTGGTTAATTTAAAAAGTGAAAATTATCAAATATTAACCTTGTACTACTCATAAATGACAAAATTGGTCCTTATGGTAAACTTTGGAAAAATTACAAGTTAGGCCCTTAAAGTTTCAAAATTGGCAGATTTGGTCCTTGGACTTATAAAAATGGAACTTTATAAATTTAGTCCTTGTACTAATCATTATTTGCAGGATTAACCCTTGTGATAACCTTGGAAACTTGTCAAATTCAGCCTTCAGTTTCCCATTATATTACAACTTTGGTCCTTGTGTGTTATTATGCTAAAAACCAAACGGACCTTTTGTATTATCCAAACCCAAGCCCAAATACCAAACCCGGCCCAAAATTTAAATAAAAGAAAACCGTGTCCACTGTTCACCCTTCTCCTCCACACCTGTTAAACCAAAACCAGTGGTTTCACCACTGGTTTCCACCTCTCCCCACCTTCCACCTCACCACCTACTACTTACTCTCATCCCCTCCACCTCATGAGCTAGCCCACAAACTGCAGTTAATGCTTCCCCACCATAGACCTTTTACTATTACACTCACACAACTGGTTTTTGCTTTTCAAATCATTACACGGCCCCATTCCTACTATCTAATCTGTCCCCCTCCACCTCCACAACACCCCAAGATTCTTTGATTGCTCTGAAATTGCCTCAAGCAACCACGTACACTTTTGGCGCCAAAAGTCGTTTAACGGATAGGATGAGTTTGACTCATCCAATGGCTAAGATTTAAAGTGGGAAAGTTTCATCGAAGCATGTGGGAGTATCTCAAGTCTATAAAGAAAGAGGAGATGCAGAAGAAAAATATATCTAGTTTTAATTTTAAATAGCTTATGTCGTTTAACTTAATTTCGAATTTCCAGTGTATTTCTTAGCTTTAAAGTACTGTTTTTCTCATATTTAGTGTATTATACAACTTTTGCAACAAGTAATTTCAGTGTTCAAGTTCCAAATTCAGTTTATGCATTTTCAAAGTTCAAAATCTCATGTTAATTAAATGTTGTTGTTAGTTGTTGTTTTGGACTGAAATAGCTCACATAAGCTCCTAGAAAGCTTATTAAAGCTTTTAGAGACTTTAAAAATCAGTTTAGAATCAAAAAGAGAAAATTACCAAAAATACCAAATAAATAGTTGAAAAATCAAAAATCAATGGAAATGGTGATCACAAATGGAGTGGAGCAGGGTTGATAAAGGACTGCCCTTGGGTTTAGTGCTTCTTGGGAAGCTATAGGATCTGTTCTCAGTCCTTGGTTATCATTTTTCACTTGGAATCCATTTGTAAGCCATTTTGATCATTTTGGCATTTCACTGTGTAAGACAGTTATAAGTTTAAATTTCTATGTTTACATGTTCATTAGTTGTAGTTAAGCATAATTAAACCATAAAACCAGTCACTTGTTCTTTAAAATTTATAGTTGCTAAAAATCTCATTTTGACAGTTAAAATAGCATAATCATCATTCTTGTGATTTATGTTGATAGTACTGTTGTTTAATGTTTATTCAGTCTCAATCTATGATAATATAAGTTCTGCAATCAATGGAATGGTCTTAATCTTTGTTAAGCTTTGAAAAGTTCCAAAACAGTCTCATAAAGGAGTGTTTGGATTCATTATTTTATCTGTGTTATAAGTTTCTTGTGTTATTGCTTGTGCTTGGTTTATGTCACTTAGGTCCTAATATCTCAGTTCAAACTAGTAAAATCAGTAGTCATTTGTTAAAAAAGTCAAATTACCTTTTGATCAAATCTTGTTAACTCACTGATGGAATTTCATGATCCATGATTGTTATTTCTTGTTCATAAGTTGTTATAATTGTTCAAGTCAGTCTTAATACACCTTAAAACATCATAATCAGTGCTTAGGATCAAACCAAAGTTCATTTAAGTCAAACTTTCATTTTCTTAAAAAGTCAAAATATTGCTCTGTGCACAGTTGTTGCATGCCTAGTTCACAAGCTCTTACAGAGCTTATTAGTGAACTTTATCTTGTGTACTTTAGTTTTTTGAGAAGCTCACCCAGCTGTCTCAAGGTTCCAGTTCTTATTTTTCAATCTATAGCTTATTTGGTAGGGCTGCACTTGGCTTATTGTTTTGTCCATTTTTATCAGCATACACTGAGTCTAGACTCAGTGGTTTTTCAGTTTTTTAATAAGCTCATTTAAAGCTCTCTAGTGGACCCCACAGTGAGAGCTTTAGCTTTTTGAAAAGCTGAGTTGGTCAACTTATTAGTTGCAGTTTTTGTTTTAAGTTTCTAGCTTATATAAGTGCTTAAAATTAAGCTTAAAAGTGCCTAGTGATTAAAAAAGGTGTCCTGTGCAAATCAGTTAACTAGTGCTTATTTTAGCTTAATCAGTGCTTATTTTCAAGATTTTGTGCTTGTTCAGTTGTAATTCTAGCTTATTATCAGTACTTAGCTTATTTTCAGTCCATCACTTTGCTTATTTTTAGCTTATAAGCCAATTTGGCTTAATCTTTTGCTTATTTCCACATTTTTGCCAACTGTTGAGAAAATAAGCTCTCACTGAGCTTATTATTGGTTTTATAAAAGTGTAGTTATATAAAGTGCTTATTTTAAGTAGCTTAACAAGTTTGTAAAATAAAAAGTTTGCAAAAAAAGGCAGGTGCAGATGCTGAATCCTCCCACCCACCACCACACACACACACATACCACACTCTTTGGTCTTTTTTTTTCTTTTGCAATATTTAATATATACCCCTTTTTGTTTCCAATAAGCTTATACGAGCTTATTAGCTTATTTCTAGCTTATTTAATCTAGCTTTTTCATGTTTTGTATTTTTCTTAACTTTGTATTAGTATAAAGTATTTTATAAAAGTTTCAGAGTTTTCTCATTTTTCTAGATAGTTTTTATTTTAAACATTTAATTAGTGTAAAATCTTATTTAATTCATAATAAAAATATAAAAAGTCTCCAAAAATATAAATCTTTTTCAAAATTTCTTTTGTCATATAGTAACTAATAAAATTGTTTTTACACTCGTAGGTCTTTTATTTCACAAATTTTCGCTTTTGCTTAGCACTCGCTGTATTTTATAAATAACGTACGTTTTCATTTTAAATCAAGTTTTTAGATAATTTAAGTTTACATTTTAGTTAAAATAGTTTATTTAAGTTATTTTGTTTTATAAAATCACAAAAACATCATTGTAAAATAGTGATAGCGTTTATTTAATATATTTTAACTTTTTAATTTCTTTTAATTTGCATTTAAGTCATTGTAATTTATAGATCTTTTCTTTAGGTATAATTATTCATCAAAATCCTTATGATCACTATCCCTAGTGATTATTCGACATCCGTGTGTGAAACACCAATTCATCCTCTTGGGACTTACAACCCAGGAATCCACTATATTCCTCTGATCTAAATTGCATTTGCCTTCTTGAGTTTTTAAGTTTGTTATGTTGACCATCACAAGGTGGTCAGCTTTGTTTGTGATTAAACTGACCGCTTCGAGGCGAACCAAATTTTGGCGTGCCCGCTTGGCGGGGGGTGGTAGCGTGTTTTAAGCATTTTCAGACCCGCACTTGCACATATATACAACCGTTTGTAAAAAGTTTTTTGTAAAGTTATCAAAATCAAAAAGTTCATTAACACTTTTCCTAAAGTGTTAAAAACACCAAACAAAAATATAAAACAACAAAACAATCGTAACGTTTTCAGCTTGCGTTCCCTTTAGGTAATTCTAAAGAGATCCGAGTGGGATAAACGCGCGATACCAAAAATATTTTCCAAAAGTTTTAAACCCTTTGCACAAATCCATACCTACGTCTTTTCAGTGGTACTTAATATATACATAAAATCAACCACCGCAAATCAAGGCAGTACACCTACTAACTGGGGGTGTGACCATAATAAGTTCCCGAACACTAGATTTAAAACTTGCCTTTGTGTCCTTGTGATTTGGTGTACCTTTTTCAAAGAAGCCATTTCATTTGTGATTATTGGTTAAGTTCACTTGTCGTTTTGCCTCGCATTTGTTTTGGAAAATGATTTTTAAACTTAGATGCGCCTTCGTTCTTCCACTCTACAAGTCCACTTCGAGCTTGCAAATATTCCTCGTAGGTAGAGGACGTTCGCTCCTTGGTAGTGAGCGTCTACCACCACCACCCCCTGCGTAATAATGGAAGACAAGCATGAATGAGCTTCTCCAAGCACCCATCGAGGGTTACGGAGATGCTATTGTTGTCCCACCATCGTGGCGATACCTTTGAGCTCAAAACCGGGTTGCTTAATCTTGTAACCCAAAGCCAATTCTATGGTTTTGAGCGGGATGATCCTCATGCACTCATTCGATGGTTTAACAAGATTGCATCTACCATCAAATACAAGAATGTCCCACATGAAGCAATTAAGCTTCTTTTGTTCCCATTTTCTCTAGAGGGACAAGCCCGGAATTGGCGAGAAACAACCCCCGTTCCATTGAGACATGGGAGGATCTAGTCACCAAGTTTGTTAACGAATTCTATCCTCCATCCCGAACTACAAGTCTTAAGAATGAGATAATGAAATTTTCTCAAAGATTTGATGAATCATTAGGGGAGGCATGGGATCGTTACAAAGTTGCTTGAGAATGTCATCATGGTTTTAGAGTTAATGCAAATGGATACTTTCTACAATGGTCTTCACCAAGTGACCAAGACTCTTTAAATGCCTCCGCGGGAGGTAATTTCCTGAGCAAGACCACCAAAGAAGCCTTGCAAATCATAGAAAACAAGTCCCAGGTCCGCCCTTTCCGAGCAAAGACATATCATTCAGTCTAATCTGGACCTTCTACTTACTCCGTGAGTACATCTAGCACCGATGCTAAGATTGACAAACTCACGGATATTGTTCAGGCTTTGGTTCTTGCTAACCAAAAGAAAGTCACTTTCACCCAGACACCATCACATGGTGAAGTGAAGAAAGTTGAAGTTTGTGTTACTTGTGGTGGTCCTCATGCATACTACTGTATCTGCCACCAATGGTCCGTTTGAAGCTAATGCTATAGCCGGTTACTTCAAATCAGGGAGGTAATCAATACCGTCCTCAAAATGAACCAAACTATCGAGCTAACACTTATCGCAACCAGGTTTTAACCCAGAATCCTAACATGCAAAACCGGAATCAAAACCAACCTAGAATGAACCAAGGTTATCAAAACCAAGGTAATTTCTATTTCGGACCAAATCAAGGTTTCCAACATCAAGGAAACCTTAATCAAAACAATTTCAATCGAGGGAATCAATTTCAAGGAAATGTAAATCCTAACCAAGGAAATTTTCAACAACAAGGTCATAATCAAAACATACGACCTCAAAATTTCCCTCCATTACCTCCATACCATCATCGATGAGTTATTGAAGCATTCATGAAATCCCAAGATGAAATGAACGAGTTGTTGGTCATCCGATCGCTGATCTCAAGAAGTCTTTAAATGATCAACCCTCGGCTGGAAAACTTCGAGCAACACGATCGCTAACGAGTGATGCAAAGGCGATCACAACCGAAGTGGTGTTTCATACAATGGACCCTATTATTCCTACTACCTCTTCTTCTTCTCTCGAAGGTAGGAAAGTGAACTGAGGCAACAAAGGAAAAGGAACTTCCTACTAATAACGGAGGTACCAATGATGTCCATCCTCAAGTTGTCCGAGAAACCAAACCCAATCCGAGTTGTTTTTGAACCTCCTGTAGCTCCTGTTGAGAACCCCAAATCCAAATCTTCTATTCCTTACCCATCACGTTTGAATGAGCAAAAGCTCCGCGAAAAAGCCAATCATCAAATGGACAAATTTTTCCAAATTTTCCAAGAACTACATTTTGACATAAGCTTTGCGGATGCTATCATCTGATGCCCAAGTTTGCATCAACTCTCAAACACATGTTAAGCAACAAGGAAAAGCTGTTTGAGATGGCAAACACTCCTCTGAACGAGCTTTCAGATTATCCTGAAGAAGCTTCCCGAAAAGCTTGGAGATCCTGGAAAATTTCTCTTACCTTGTGTATTTCCGGGAATGGTTGAATGCTTTGCCTTAGCAGATCTTGGTGCAAGCATTAACCTAATGCCTTATTCATATGGAAGAAACTTTCTCTTCCAGAACTTACTCCTACATGCATGACTCTCGAGCTTGTAGATCGTACAATATCCCGTCCTCTTGGCATTGCGGGCGTATTTGTGAGTAGGAAAGTTCCATTTTCAGTGACTTCGTGGTTGTTGATTTCGATGCTGATCCACGGGTTCCTCTCATTGTTGGTCGAGGATTCATGAGAACGGGCCGTGCTCTCATAGATGTATTTGAGCAATCACATGTGTAGGTAATGAAGTTGCACCTTTAACCTTGATCAAACTTCAAGGTACTCATAAACTATGATTCGAGTCGGTTAACCGAATAGATATCATTGATGTTGCTTCTGAAGAGTACTCTCAAGAAGTTCTTGGTTATTCTCATAATTCTGTGAGTGGGGATCCCACCACATCTTCTCAACCTATCATAGCCAATTCCACTCCTTTTATCACTCCTTTTGAGGGAAGAGACTTCATCTTGGAAGAGATTGAAGCATACTTGGCTAGTGATTCTGTTCCATGGGAAATTGATCACGCTCTAATTGACATTGAGGGGACATACTTCTCATTGAGAAGTTGCTTAATGATGATCCATCATCAAACCCTCACACTAGTGATTCAATTCCAAATGAGATTAATCTGGAAGGAGATATTCTTCTTGAGAAATTGTTAAAGCATGACACTTCTCCTCCTCTCCCTCCCGTCGAGCTTCATAACAAGGAAGTCAAGTCGGTTGAAAACGAAGAATTTCTGAAGTCGAACTTAAGGACTTACCACCTCATCTCGAGTATGCATTTCTTGAGGATGATGATAAATTACCCGTCATTATTTCTCGAGATTTGAGCAAAGATGAAAAGACTGCTCTCATAAAGGTCTTGAAGTCACACAAGCAAGCAATTGCTTGGAAACTCTCCGACATCAAGGGTATCAACCCTGAATTTTGTACTCACAAAATCTTGATGGAGGATGACTTCAAACCACGATTCAACATCGAGAAGGGTGAATCCTAAGATCCATGATGTTATCAAACAGGAGGTTATCAAACTTCTTGATGCGAGTTGATTTACCCAATCTCAGATAGTCCTTGGGTTAGCCCAATTCACTGTGTTCCTATAAAGGGTGGCATAACTGTTGTCACAAATGAAGATAACGAGTTAATTCCAACTCGGCTGGTTACGGGATGGCGTGTTTGTATTGACTATCGTAAGTTGAATGGACGCCACGTAAAAGACCATTTTCCTCTACCCTTCATGGACCAAATGCTTGAGAGATTAGCAGAGAATGAGTACTATTGTTTCCTTGATGGTTTCTCGGGTTATTTCGAGATCCCCATTGATCCAGGATCAAGACCACATTCACCTGCCCATATGGAACTTTTGCCTACAAACGTATGCCTTTTGGCTTATGTAATGCTCTTGGCACGTTCCAACGATGTATGATGGCCATTTTCCACGACATGATCGTGGAAACAATGGAGGTGTTTATGGATGACTTCTCGGTCATTGGGGATTCGTTTCAAACATGTCTCTCCCATTTAGATAAAATGCTAAAACGGTGTGAAGATACCAATCTTTGTCTAAATTGGGAGAAGAGTCACTTTATGGTCAAAGAAGGCATAGTCCTTGGCCATAAGATTTCGCGGGATTGAGGTTGATAGAGCAAAAGTCGATGTTATTGCTAAACTACCTCATCCTACTACCGTCAAAGGTATTAGGAGTTTTTAGGTCATGCCGGTTTCTATCGTAGATTCATACAAGATTTTTCTAAAATGCGCCGGCCTATGACCCATCTTCTTGAAAAAGAGCTCCTTATCTTCTCACTGAGTGCATCGAAGCTTTTGAAACATTAAAGAAAAAGCTTCAAAGCACCCATTCTCGTTGCTCCGCCGGGATTTGCCTTTTGAGCTCATGTGCGATGCAAGTGATTTTGCTATCGGTGCAGTCCTAGGGCAACGTAGATCCAAGCATTTTCAGCCTATCCACTACGCAAGTAAAACAATGACTGAAGCTCAAACCCATTACACCACCACAGAAAAAGAGCTATTAGCCGTGGTGTATGCATTTGAGAAGTTTCGGCCATATCTAATTTTGACAAAATGCGTGGTGTATCGGATCACTCGGCAAATATCTCTTTGCAAAACAAGATGCAAAGCGAGATTGCTCCGTTGGGTTCTCCTCTCTCCAGAATTTGATATCATTATCATTGATAAAAAGGAGCGGAGAACCGGCTGGCTGATCATCTGTCGTCTAGAAAACCTCACCAAGATGTTTTCGAGAAAAATGAAATAAATGAAACATTTCCTCTCGAGACACTCAATGCGGTTTCTTTTCGTGGAAACTCTTCTACCCCATGGTTTGTTGACTTTGCAAATTACCATGCGGGTAACTTCATAGTGAAAGGGATGTCGACCCAACTGAAGAACAAATTCTTCAAGGATGTTAAACATTACTTCTACGGGCGACCCTATTCTTATTCAAAATCTGTGCGGATCAAGTCATCCGACGGTGTGTTTATGGACAAGAAGCTATTGAAATTCTCAAAGCTTGCCATCTTTGGACCCACCGGGGCCATCATAGTCCCAAACTACACCGCCAAAAGGTGTTTGATCCGGGTTTTATTGGCCCACGATTTATAAGGATGCCCGATTTTGTCAAAGCACATGTGGACTTGTCAGCGTCACGGAAATATCTCTCAAAGAAATGAAATGCCACAAAATGCCATTCAAGTTTGTGAGATCTTTGACATATGGGGTATCGATTTTATGGGGCCATTTCCATCTTCTCGAGGTAACAAATACATACTCGTGGTCATGTGACTATTTGTCAAAATGGGTTGAAGCGAAAGCTTTACCTACCAATGATGCCCGAGTTGTTGTGAAATTTTTGAAATCTCTTTTTGCCAGGTTTGGAACTCCGCGAGCTATTATCAGTGATCATGGTACACATTTCTGCAATGACCAATTTGAAAGAGTCATGCAAAAGTATGGTGTAACCCAGTCTCTCTCTGCATACCACCCCAAACAAGTGGGCAAGTGGAAGTCTCAAACTGTGGTATTAAAAGAATTCTAGAAAGGACAGTAGGCGAAAATCGTGCATCCCGGTCGGATAAGCTAGATGCGCACTTTGGGCCCGTGCAGCTTACAAAACACCAATTGGGTGTACTCCATACAAGCTAGTTGTGCGGAAGGCATGTCATCTACCGATTGAGCTTGAGCACAAGGCATCTTGGGCCTTAAAACATGCCAACCGATATTGAGCAGTGGTGATCGCGAAAAGTTCAAATGAATGAACTAAATGAACTCCGTGATCAAGCATACGAGAACTCTTTGATCTACAAACAAAAGACAAAGAAGATTCATGACTCTAAAATCAAGAACCGCATTTTCAACGTCGGTGATCGAGTCCTTCTTTTCAATTCAAGATTGAAGATTTTCTCGGGAAAGCTTAAGTCCCGTTGGTCTGGTCCATTTACTATTGCTAAGGTTTATCCTTATGGTACCATTGAGTTATCTCAGCCCGATGGTCCAAATTTTAAAGTGAATGGACATCGATTGAAACATTACTTTGGAAGACATTCCACCCTGATTGTCGGATCTACAAACTTTCCCCATGAACCAATGAATGCGGGGATCGAGTCAAGCTAGTGACTCGGGAATCAAAAAACGTAGCACACCATATGGGTTTTCACCCATGTTTCTGTCTTCTTACCCCTTTTCTACCACCCTAGTGTGGGGGAGTTACCCCCCGCTGTTGTATATAAACCTCTATGCAAAAATAAAATAAAAAAAATAAAAAAAATAAAAAATAAAAAAAAAATGGCCGTAGTATTTCCCTTTTATGTTCTATGTTTCGGCATAACCGCCGGTACTTTGAATATTGAGGGCAATATTCATTTCTAAGTGTGGGGGGGAATTCTCACGAATTTTATCATATTTATTCCACCCAATTCCCGTTTTGGCCAAAATTTTTTGGAGTAAGTGTTTTTCACTTACTACACAAATGGTAATCGTCCATATCTAACCCACATAAGGATTGGCTAATCCCGGAGCAAACGGCTCTTGGTAAAGATATCTCAAATCCGTTTATGGCTTGCAATTTGCCCAAAATTGTATGGTGTTCATCTCACCATATCTTTAATTAGTGAAGAGTTGGCTAGCCCGCAAGTTTATGGCTTGTGGTAAAGGCGTTGAAATCCATAATTGGTAATCTACTCACCAAAGATATTTTATCTAAGAGTTGGCTAGTCCAGAAGCAAACGGCTTCCGGTAAAGACAAATCAAATCCGTTTACAGCTTATGATTTGCTCAAAATCATTTGGTTATCATTGTGCCAAGGTTCTTACTTGAACTAAAACAATTGGCTACTCTAGAAGTAATGGCTTTTGGTAAAGAGATGAAATCCATTAATTTTTCTTAAAACATTGCTAAGGACTAGCAATATCTTAGTATGGGGGATTGATGAGTGTCTAAATCTAAAATTCTTTAATACTCATCATTTTTATAAAACTATAGGACTAGCAAAAATCACTACAAAGGCAGAAAACATCAATATTTAATAATAAAATTTCATTATACTTAATTTGATCATAAAAACATGGGCTCAAATGATGATTTTATGAGTTTGAAATACATAATTTAAGATATCAAAATGATGAAAATATCATATAACAAACGTGAGTAAGAATTTGTTTTATGTGCAAATACTCATCATTTTTAATCTATGCAAAAACATCGAAAAACTGAAATATCAAAATCGGTGAAAATAAAAACAAGTGTATGTAAATGCAAAATATCAATCGGTGAAATATTTGCATAATTGGCGGTTTAGTCCCCCAAGTTTAAAAGTTGTCAAAAACAGTCCACGGTAAAGCAAAATAAAGAAAAATATCATTCAAGGTCCCTGAAATATTCTAAGTTGTCAAAAATAGTCCTTGAATGAATCTTTGGGAAAATGGCAAAAAAGGTCCCTCAAGTTTGAAAGATGTCAATAATGGTCCTTGGTTAATTTAAAAAGTGAAAATTATCAAATATTAATCTTGTACTATTCATAAATGACAAAATTGGTCCTTATGGTAAACTTTGGAAAAATTACAAGTTAGGCCCTTAAAGTTTCAAAATTGGCAGATTTGGTCCTTGGACTTATAAAAATGGAACTTTATAAATTTAGTCCTTGTACTAATCATTATTTCGTGAGGATTAACCCTTGTGATAACCTTGGAAACTTGTCAAATTCAGCCCTTTCACCATATTACAACTTTGGTCCTTGTGTGTTATTAAGCTAAAAACCAAACGGACCTTTTGTATTATCTAAACCCAAGCCCAAATACCAAACCCGCCCATTAAAATTTAAATAAAAGCCGCGTCCACTTGTTCACCCTTCTCCTCCACACACATTAAACCAAAACCGGTGGTTTCACCCCAATGGTTTCCCCTCTCCCACCTTCCACCTCACCACCTACTTTACTCTCATCCCACTCCACCTCATGAGCTAGCCCACAAACTGCAGTTAATGCTTCCCCACCAGACCTTTTATCATTACACTCACACAAACTGGTTTTGCTTTTTAAATCATTACCACCCCATTCCTACTATCTAATGTCCCCTCCACCTCCACAACACCCCAAGATTCTTTAATTGCTCTGAAATTGCCTCAAGCAACCATGTACACTTTTGGTGCCAAAAGTCGTTTAAACGGATAGGATGAGTTTGACTCATCCAATGGCTAAGATTTAAAGTGAGAAAGTCTCAGAAGCATGTGGGGAGTATCTCAAGTCTATAAAGAAAGAGGAGATGCAGAAGAAAAATATATCTAGTTTTAATTTTAAATAGCTTATGTCGTTTAACTTAATTTTGAATTTCCAGTATATTTCTTAGCTTTAAAGTCGCGTTTTTCTCATATTTAGTGTATTATACAACTTTTGCAACAAGTAATTTCAGTGTTCAAGCTCCAAATTAGGTTTATGCATTTTCAAAGTTCAAAATCTCATGTTAATTAAATGTTGTTGTTAGTTGTTGTTTTGGACTGAAATAGCTCACATAAGCTCCTAGAAAGCTTATTAAAGCTTTTAGAGACTTTAAAAATCAGTTTAGAATCAAAAAGAGAAAATTACCAAAAATACCAAATAAATAGTTGAAAAATCAAAAATCAATGGAAATGGTGATCACAGCTGGAGCAGGGTTGATAAAGGATTGCCCTTGGGTTTAGTGCTTCTTGGGAAGCTATAGGATCTGTTCTCAGTCCTTGGTTATCATTTTTCACTTGGAATCCATTTGTAAGCCATTTTGATCATTTTGGCATTTCACTGTGTAAGACAGTTATAAGTTTAAATTTCTATGTTTACATGTTCATTAGTTGTAGTTAAGCATAATTAAACCATAAAACCAGTCACTTGTTCTTTAAAATTTATAGTTGCTAAAAATCTCATTTTGACAGTTAAAATAGCATAATCATCATTCTTGTGATTTATGTTGATAGTATTGTTGTTTAATGTTTATTCAGTCTCAATCTATGATAATATAAGTTCTGCAATCAATGGAATGGTCTTAATCTTTGTTAAGCTTTGAAAAGTTCCAAAACAGTCTCATAAAAGAGTGTTTGGATTCATTATTTTATCTGTGTTATAAGTTTCTTGTGTTATTGCTTGTGCTTGGTTTATGTCACTTAGGTCCTAATATCTCAGTTCAAACTAGTAAAATCAGTAGTCATTTGTTAAAAAAGTCAAATTACCTTTTGATTAAATCTTGTTAACTCACTGATGGAATTTCATGATCCATGATTGTTATTTCTTGTTCATAAGTTGTTATAATTGTTCAAGTCAGTCTTAATACACCTTAAAACATCATAATCAGTGCTTAGGATCAAACCAAAGTTCATTTAAGTCAAACTTTCATTTTCTTAAAAAGTCAAAATATTGCTTTGTGCACAATTGTTGCATGCCTAGTTCACAAGCTCTTACAGAGCTTATTAGTGAACTTTATCTTGTGTACTTTAGTTTTTTGAGAAGCTCACCCAGCTGTCTCAAGGTTCCAGTTCTTATTTTTCAATCTATAGCTTATTTGGTAGGGCTGCACTTGGCTTATTGTTTTGTCAATTTTTATCAGCATATACTGAGTAATACTCAGTGGTTTTCCATTTTTTTATAAGCTCATAAAAAGCTCTCTAGTGGACCCCACAGTGAGAGCTTTAGCTTTTTGAAAAGCTGAGTTGGTCAACTTATTAGTTGCAGTTTTTGTTTTAAGTTTCTAGCTTATATAAGTGCTTAAAATTAAGCTTAAAAGTGCCTAGTGATTAAAAAAGGTGTCCTGTGCAAATCAGTTAACTAGTGCTTATTTTAGCTTAATCAGTGCTTATTTTCAAGATTTTGTGCTTGTTCAGTTGTAATTCTAGCTTATTATCAGTACTTAGCTTATTTTCAGTCCATCACTTGCTTATTTTTAGCTTATAAGCCAATTTGGCTTAATCTTTTGCTTATTTCCACATTTTTGCCAACTGTTGAGAAAATAAGCTCTCACTGAGCTTATTATTGGTTTTTATAAAAAGTTGTAGTTATATAAAGTGCTTATTTTAAGTAGCTTAACAAGTTTGTAAAATAAAAATCAAAAATAAAAAGTTTGCAAAAAGCGATCTTTGGGATTCGAACCCTGGCCACCCAGCTCACCACACACACACACACTACCACTCGCCCTTGGGTCTTTTTCAGTTTTCTTTTGCAATATTTAATATATACCCCTTTTGTTTCCAATAAGCTTATTTCTAGCTTATTTAATCTAGCTTTTTCATGTTTTGTATTTTTCTTAACTTTGTATTGGTATAAAGTATTTTATAAAAAAGTTTCAGATTTTTCTCAATAGTTTTAGTATTTTTAAACATTTAATTAGTGTAAAATCTTATTTAATTCATAATAAAAAATATAAAAGTCTAAAAATATAAATCTTTTTTCTAAAATTTTCTTTTGTCATATAGTACGTAAGAAAATTGTTTTTACATTCGTAGGACTTTTATTTCACAAATTTTACGTTTTTGCTTGCGCACTCGCGTAATTTTTATAAATAACGTACGTTTTCATTTTAAATCAAGTTTTTAGATAATTTAAGTTTACATTTTAGTTAAAATAGTTTATTTAAGTTATTTTGTTTTATAAAATCACAAAAACATCATTGTAAAAATAGTGATAGCGTTTATTTAATATATTTTAACTTTTAATTTCCTTTAATTTGCATTTAAGTCGCTGTAATTTATAGATCTTTTCTTTAGGTATAATTATTCATCAAAATCCTTACTGATCACTATCTTTAGTGATTATTCGACATATATGTCGTGTGAAACACCAATTCATCCTCCGTGGGACTTAACGACCCAGGAATCCACTATATTCCTCTGATCTAAATTGCATTTGCCTTATGAGCTGTTTTAAGTTTGTTACGGTTGACCATTCACAAGTGGTCAGCTTGTGTGATTAAACTTGACCGTTTGGAGGCGAACCAATGCGTCTTGTAGCTAGACTCGAAGTTGTGCTCCTACGTGGTCTCGTTTTTCATCCTCAATGAAAACTCTATCATATTGACAAAATTCTCATCTACTCTATACCTAGGTCCGAGGGTCAAACAATCCTTATAGTAAAGTCTCCTTTTCTCCCACATGAAGTTCAAACCTTTTTCAACATTATCTTAGCTCTCTTCCTCAAAAGCTCTAATGTTATCTCGCTCATAAAGGGATAAAGGGCCATATCCATTCATCTTCCAAGGCATCCTATAAGTGATCTCATCGTCCCCTTCCATAAACCTAACCGTTCCTTCATATTTGTTATAGCTCATTTTAGACTTTTCAACAAACGGTTTTCCTAGCACAACTTGGGACAAGCTATAGTCAATGACACATCCTATGTCTTCTAAGACCATAAAATCAACTAAGTAGGTGAAGTTTCCTATAAATACGTGTACATCCTTGACTCTTCCTACAAATTTGCAAACCCCACCCGGATACTTAGGGTCTCTCCTAATCTTAAGTCGCTAATTCATAATGTCATTATGCTTGTGGCCTTGCGTCAGCTACCATCGTCATGGGGTTCAGATCGGCTGACTTATATGACAACGTCACCTTATGATTGTGACGCCATCGTTATTCATTTTCTTGGTCATGACACCGTCAGATTGGGGCCGTCTCCATCGCCTAAACCTTCACTTGAAAATTCTAAAACTACGATATAATCAATAACTTCAAGTGACGGCGTCACTTAGAGTTTGTGAAGTCGTCCCAACTCCTTCTTGTGACATTTTCTTTGATGTTGTCATTTTATTTGTTTTCTCGTCTAATCGAGCTCGAAACATACCATTTTCCAGCATTTGCTTCTGAAGTACCTAAAACTAAAATAGAAATGATTTAGGATAATAAATGAATAAATATGTACTGATTTAGAGGCTAAATAACCCCTTAAAATGTATAAACTTACACCTCATCCCTACACTTGGGATTTGCTTGTCCCTCAAGTAAATATGCTTTTATCCTAATCAATTTACAAGTTCGGGGGCATTTAGCATTGGTTTAAAGATAATTTACAACACAACTCATTCTACAATAGTTATAACAAGCCAAGAAATTATAGACTAGCACCTCGCATAAAGTGTTTGGATTCTTTCATCTCTCGGGTGTCTAAGTGATATAAAATTACAGGAAATAGATAAATAAACACTCTCTGCCTGTCATAGCGCATAAATTATGATAAGGATTTAAAACGTACGCTTTTAGGGGGTCATTTAAGCCCTAAATCGACTAATTTTATATCCGTTACTGCTTAATTTTGTTCCTTTTCACTTTTTAGGTCTTTTGGAAGCAAAATGCTGGAATAAAGCACATTTGGACGAAAAGGAGCAAATACATGAAGAAAATGGCAAAGTCAATATCGAAGCCACTCAAAGACATCAACAGTACCTAACGGCATCCCAACCAAAAGGCGACGCCGTCCCTCTATGAAGACTTGATCAAACATGCACACGACGGCTTAGTGAAAATTCTTGTTGGAATCACTCCTAAACTAGAATTCAAGTGTTAGTAATTAATATGTAATAGTTAGCTTAATTAGGCCTTTATGTTTGTTATTAAGCTTAGGCTTATGAAGAAGGCCCATAAGCCTAGGCCCAAGCCTAATAAGGAAAGGATGGGAACTTGGTGTATTGCCCTAGTTCCCTCCTATAAATAATCTTGTAAACCCTCACTTGAGGGTTGGTTGTTCATTTTATCATTTCACTCTCAGTAACCTTTCTTATACATTCGTGTGTGTGTGTTAAGTGTTCAACCGATCACTCTTTATCTATCTTTCTTATATTGATTCTTGTGTTTCTAATATGGTGACCTAGGTGGTATCAATCGCCAAATAGTTGAGTGAACTTTATTTTGTTTTTGAAGTCTACGCGTAAGTCTCGGTTTACAAACTTTCAAGCATAAAAGCTTTATTTTTTACACTTTCAAATCCAAGATTCTTGTACTTTTAAGGTTATTTGGTGTTAAAGTTAAAGTTTTTGGCAAAAGTCTCAAAACTTTACGTGTATTTCTTGGTTTTAAGCTTGGTTTTAATCGTGTAGCTTTGTTCTCTGCGTAAGGTGTATTTAAGTTTTGGATCATCAAGTTTCACACTTTTTTGTTATTTTGGTGATATTGAAGCGTCTCATCAAAAATCTGGTTTAGAAACACTTTGGCTGAAAATCTCGGTTTTGGAAAATCCTACGTAACAAAACCTAAAGTTACGCGTAGTTATCCGTGGTTTGATCTTCATTTTCATGGTTTACTCGGTGTTTGCTTGCTTGGATAAGCTGAAAACACCGACTTTGGATATCTTTTATCTGGTATAAGTGTAAAGGATTTTTAGGAAAAACCTAGTTTTACGCCTAAGCATAAAACTTTTAGTAAAATATCTTACGCCTAAGCTTTTCCTACGCGAAAGCAAGTCTTACGCCTAGAAAAATTACGCATAAGTTTCTTACTTCTAAGTCTTTAGTTTACGGATAACCTAAGGTTTATCTAACCCTATGTGTAAGCTACTCCTACGGCGAAGTATTCTTCTGCAGCGTAAGTTTGGTGTTTTTACGCCTAAGGTTTTCTTTGTCTAAACTTGGTTTCTACGCCTAAGGATACTTCATCAACAAAGTTTCATTCGACTACAAAGATCCATTTTACAACACAAGTTTTCAAGATGTCTCAACCACCATACTCTAACTAATTTCCTCATGTGTATCCTTACAACAACAACAACAACAACTCAGTCAACAACAACAACAATTCAATCTACAACAACAGATTTATTAACAACAATTTCAACAACAACATTTTCCTCAAGGAGCAATTCAACCACAAATGATTCAACCACCACCTAGTCTTCAAGTACAACCTTACACAAACTTTCACAATCAACATCCATCAGGAATACTATGAAGGAACCGTCTTGGTTTGCAAAGATGTGTGAAGCTTTAAGTAGCCAACAATCCATTCATGAGGTTGGATCATTTGATAGACCTCCAATGCTCACTCCCGGAAACTACGATCAATGGGTGATTAGGTTCTTTAGGTTTAGTGATCTAAAGAAGCCACATGGAAAGTTCTTAAAAAGGTCATCTGGAAGGTCCATTTCAGATGCCTCTGTTGTTACACCGGATATCCAAATGCCAATCCACCAAGAGGTGACGTCCCAACATTGCAAGTCTTACTGACCTCACTGCTGATGAACTTCTACATTTTGAAGCCGATGAACTAGCAATGTAATACATCCTTTTGGGATTACCCAATCCGATCCTTCGAAGTGTTGATGCTCAAAAGACTGCTAAAGCAATGTGGGAGCATATTCATCTTCTCATGGAAGGCACAGAACTCAATCAAGAAGACATGGAATCAAAAATCTACTTGGCTTATGAACACTTCATGATTGAACCTGGGGAGACATTAGAGTCATATCATCATCGATTTTTAGACATCGTCAATGACTTGGACAAACATAACATAATTATGCCAAGAATTGCAGTCAACACTAAGTTCCTGAGTAGTCTTGGTCTTGATTGGGAAAAGTATGTCATCTTCATCCGTCAAGCAAAGAATCTTCATCATGCTACGATGCGGTTGTTTATGCGACTATTTGAAGCCTCATCTAAAAGAAGTTGACAAAGAAAGGGTTATCCGTGGACAAAATGTTTCACCTTCACTTTCGGATAATCAACAATTAGCTTTGTGGGCTCAAGCTTGTTATCCTCAATTCCTGACCTTACAAACTGTATTCACAAATCCTCCACAACCCCTTTGCTCAACCAAGCGCAACAATCACACCATATGATCCATCAAAGCAACAATCAAGAAACTCAATGGTTCCATACAACAACAACAATGATCAAGCACTTTACAATGAATCCAATGAAGATGAGAAGCTTTTGCATTGCAACAAGGGTTTGTCATGATTGCTATTCGGCGATACTCAACAAATCCAACAATTGCATTCGTACCTCATCTAACACAAGGAATGTTTGTTAACAATGGACGTGTTGAAGTTCAGATCGTGGTAATGTTTCGTCGGATGGGCGGTGGTCAAGGGTTTAATCCAATGGGAAGGAATAACATGGGTGCTCCACAACAACAAAGGGCTCAAGTGGTTGAACAGGTTAACTTCGGAGGTGGTTAATGGTCTTCATTGTTATAACTAAAATGAGAAGGGTCATCTGGCTAATGCATGCCCAAAGCCGAGGACAAGAGGCAGCACTTATCATAAAGAGGCTTTACTCTTGGCTCTCAAGGATGAAGCTGGTGGAACTCTTATCAACAAGGAACACAACTTTATGGCCAATGCAGTCTCATGATGATATGGAGGACTTGCATGCTAATGCAGAGATGTGATGTTAATGGCAAACATGCAAGAACTCTACATGAGTGACCAGCCCATTATAGACACGGCGGCTTCTCGGTACCGAGATGAAACCATATTCATCACTGATCTAATATCTCAGTCAACATTTGAATCCGACGAGGCTCAGAATGTTCAACATGAGCCGTCCACATCTCATTCTGATGATACTCAACTAGATCCAGTAGTTACATTTGACAATCAAGATGACCTCCTGTTTTCCAATGATAATCAAGTTGACTCTATGGTTATACTTGAGGATCTGAATAATGATCATGTTGAGACTCACGTTGAACACGTTGAACCTTTGCCTAATCCAGATATTTACCTCTTACTTAAAGACCAATGATCCCGAATGGAATAATGTTGTGAACTCAATCAGCAATTAAAAAACAAAAATGCATTGTTAACCAGGGATATTGAATGCTTAAAAAGACAACTCAACGTTTTAAAAACTCAAGAAAAACGTGAACAAGGTTTTGAAGTCGCTTTTGCTAGATCTTTCCAAAACGAAAAATCATTAGAACGACAGATACGTGATCTAGTAATCAAGAATGCTTTGTTGTCTCAAATAGAACAACTGAAATATGATCATAAACAACAACTTAACGCCCTTACTTTGGAAAATCAAAAAACCAAGTCTGAGTTGTTAAATTGTCAAAAACAGTTCTCTGAGTACAAAAAGCATTCAACGAAACGAATAGATAACTATCTTGATGTAACACCCCAACCCGACAAGGGTAGAAGTGTCACATTCTGGTGTCATATCAGAACATACAAATAAAATTCTTCAAGCGGAAGTCTTAAAGAATAACGTACCAAGTCATTTAACAAAAGATTTACAAGGAAATTACAAAATCCAAATGTCTAAAATAGACCAAAATTCCAAAACAATAGCCCGACAAAATAAAACCAAATGATAAGGTAACTAGGGTTGGTCCACTCAGATAATCCAACTCTCAGCCCATCAAATGCCCATCTTCAAATCAAACACCTGCCGCAGGAAAAGAAATGCGGCTGAGCTTAAAAAGCCCAGTGAACAGATATAACGAAACGAAAGCTAAACAAAATCAGAAATGCGAAATGAAATAAGGAAGCTGATATCAAGGTCGCAACGAAGGGAAACAATGAGTCAAAGAGAATCCTGCAGCACACAAATATACAGATATCCAAAAAGACAGATAACAAGGAGAACGAAGCAAAGCAAGCACTAATGACATATATACGAGCACATACAAACCAGGCATACTAGAACTGAAACATACGCAAAGCATAGCAGGCCGCGTCCACACAACATATATGTCATACAATCAATTCAGAAATCGGAGACATACAAGCCAAACAGATGTCTACAGGAAAGCGGAAGCAATTAATTAATAAGTGAGCATGGCAATTCACACAGGTCAAAACCCTTAGTTGAAGACATAATCAGTATCATAACTGTAGTCAAAACATGGCGGTCCACACGTAACGAGTAGGAATACAGTATATGAACACTATAATTAAATGAATTAAATACATAGCAGGGCAATTAAACAAGTTAACAAGCTAGACTTCATAAGTTGAACCATTTACCAAATCAAACCGTAGCATAGACGAAATGCAAACATGGCAGGTCAACAACAAGCAGATAAGGACACCACGGATAGTCATAGTCCACGAGATAAATCGAACGAGGTACAAAAGATAAACAGATCAACAATCGATTTCACACAAGTACGGTTACCAGACAAATCAAAGGATCACATAACAGTAAGATAGCATATCATCAGATGACAACAGGTAAATCTTATATCGCATACATACATATCATACATAGTAATCAGTAGTCGTATAAACATGAATATCATAATCAATCCAATGACATATAATAACCCGGTACGTGAATGGAACGATATTCTGAAGTAACGGAATGAGAGTGTGACAGATCAAAGCAATGGAATATATATATCTTGGTAGTAGAGTGAGTCATATAAAGGTACTGAGTAATGAACAATTAACGTAGCATATAGTGCATTGGGGAATACAAAAGGTACAATATAGCATATCAAAGGTGTAAGGGTTGTCGAATCTACGAGCCCGAACATATCATATCATATCATATCATAAGTAACCATTGTATTCGGAGGGTGACCTCGAATACCACCATATATCATAGGAGGGAGACCTCAGTAACAAATGGAGTAGCTAGCTCCCGGAAATGTGAAGACACGGATTGCACCCGACATCATTCACCATATAAATCTCCAATCAGATCAAATCCCTCGAAACATATCATATCTAGGATGCATCCATACGCCCCCCAGAACATATCATAGTGGCCAAATCATATACATATAGTGAGCTCATAATCATATCATATCATAATGGGGACGGTGTGCAACATCACTCGTGCACACTGGAGTCATGCCATTGGTGCATCAATGACACGGTCATGTTACCTTCATGACTAGGAACACATATTTGGCTCGGGTATCAAACTGACGGGTCAAAGCATAATCATATCATACCATAAGGGTTCATATCAAAGTTCATATTAAAGGTTCAAAAGTCAAAGGTTCATATCAGATTTCCATAACATAAGTTCATAATCAGAGGTTCATAATCAGATGGTTCATAATCATAAGGTTCATAATCAGAAGTTCAGAATCATAACAAACGAATATCATAGCGAATAGAATCATATCAAAGGATTATGTCAGAATCATATCAAAAGATCATAGCATAAGGAAAATCATAGCAAAGGAATATCATAAGTGAAGCAAAGTCAAGGATTGAAAAGTCAGGAGAAATCCCTACTGAAAAGGGATAGAATATATGTACCTCATTCGAAGCAAACATAATAGGAAAGTACGATCACACGATGAATCAATCCCGCCGTCCAGAACCTATATGAATTAGATAACATTTATTAAGAATCAGATTACTCGTTTTAGACGGCTTTCCATTTTTAACAGGTTTCCACTTTTAGTAACTTTCCATTTTAGGTAACTTCCTATTTTAAGCAGGTTTCTATAATTAGCAGGTTTAGCCATTTATGATGTATTTAAAGACATATTAGGTTATGTGAGTGTTTTATAAACTTAATGGATCAGTTATGCTAAATTACCCAAAGTGTAGGGTCTTAAGTGTAAATATGCCATTTTACCCATTTTACTAGTTTAGCCCTTTTAGTCATTATATTTACAAATCAACCCTTTAGTTTCAATAATTATTAATCTAACATTGAATTCTACATAATTTGTATATGTACATGTATAACAAGTCTTGTCTTTAAAACACGCATTCGATTCACGTTATAATCGTTTTAACCCGACTTGTACAAGATTATATGATCTAATGTGGTTAAATACTTTAGGTCAAGACTCACACAACTACAAATAAACCATGCGACAACGAATCCATTAATTAACGAAATACTAGATCAATATTATTAATACCATATATGTTATTTACCCTTTACTATGATTAATACACTTTAACATGAACCCTTGTGTGAGCCTTAATCTTAACGAGACATAACTCTTCCTCATAAATGGTCCATACGAGAATCACCATACTTTACAAGTCCCTTCTTTCATTTATATTTGACATATATTACTTCAATGTACACTTTATTTATTTTTTTAACGTGATATCATCAAATATGAAACCATGCATGATTGTGTGCACCATGGGTCAAATAAAACAACCTTTATCACTAGTTTATTTCGATCTATTCATTTCGACATATAGAGATTTATCATGAATTTATGTGGGACTTGGCTAACATTTTTGTGTTTGAAACAAAAGGGTACATGAGCTTTACAATGGTCCAACCCCACGACATGTCATCCAGAAAAGACATGATTGTGGTCGAATCCCAAGGAGGCCAAAACAGATTTTCGACAAGGTTTCACTCGACATATAAACATATACAGTTCATTATTTTATGTGATAAAGATAGTGTCCATGTGCCAAAGTTTGAATGTATCATTATGTGATGTTTAACTGGTACAATATCTTGCGTATGGAGAGCATAACCCACGACCAGCTTCATGAAACGAGACGAGAAAAAGGGTCATAAGAATTACCTTGGTAACGTGTAATAGAGGAGGAAAACAAGGATTAAGACAAAGCAACCAAAACCTCTCTTGCCCTGGTACATTCACGACAGCAGCAGCCCACACACACGACCAAGCTTACGATTTCAGCCTCCCCTAGTTGTCTTACAATCCTCCTTTGTTGTCGACAGAACATGGAAGAAAATAAGGTTGCAGTCACTTTTTGCTTAGAAGAATTAGGGTTTTAGTTTTTGCTTTAGAATGAGTAAGGAGTAGGTAAATTAAAACGTGATTTGTGGGATGGATGGGGAGGAAAACTCGGCCAAAATTAGGGAAGTAATTGGGGAAAGGATGTTGGGCTTTTAATGGGAATTAAGGGGGTATCATGGACCGAAATTAGGGGGAGAAGATATGATTAAGACCAAATCAATTTACCTTAGTTACCTAAGTTACATTTTAATTAAATGTGTTAGTAACTTGTACATATTATGTGATATTCATTTGTAAATGTAAATATAAAAATTTTTATCATTGTAATACATTATAAATTTAGTGTTAAACTTTTTTTTAACGAGGTTAACGGGCTTTACGTATTTCACCAATAATAACCTGAAGGGTATAACGGTCATTTAACGCGTTTACGATTTTTAGGGTTTTACACTTGAGGGTGATACGCGGTAGAAAGACGATGGGTAACTCCATATTTAGCCATAACTTTAGCAAATTGTTCATTACAGAAATGGGTACCGCGATCACTGATGATAGCACGAGGTGCTCCGAATCGGGAAAACAAATTCTTCAGAAACTTAACAACCACTCAGGCGTCATTGGTGGGGGCGCTTCGCTTCAACCCATTTAGACAAGTAGTCGACGGCCACGAGGATATACTTATTACCTCTAGATGATGGAAATGGCCCCATAAAATCGATGCCCCACACGCCAAAAATCTCACAAACTTGAATAGCATTTTGTGGCATTTCATCCTTTTGTGAAATTTTCCCTTGACGTTGGCAAGAATCACAAGATTTGACTAAATCATGAGCATCTCGATATATGGTAGGCCAATAGAATCCAGAATCAAAAACCTTCTTAGCGGTGTAGCTTGCACCATGATGGCCACCAGTGGGTCCGTTATGGCAAGCATTGAGAATATCAAGAGCCTCTTGGCCATGAACACACCACCGGATTACTTGATCCGCACAAATCTTAAACAAGTAGGGGTCGTCCCAGAAATAATGCTTAACATCTTTGAAAAACTTTTTCTTTTGTTGGGACGACATCCCTTTCACGATGAAATTACCCGCATGGTAATTTGCAAAGTCGGCAAACCATGGGGTGTTCGGGTCTTTCTTAGCAATCATCCCAAGTGTCTCAAGAGGAAATGTTTCCGTGATATCTTTTTTCTCGAGCACACTTTGATGAGGATTCTCAAGTCTAGAAAGGTGATCGGCAGCAAGGTTCTCCGCTCCTTTTTTGTCAAGAATAGTAACATCAAACTCTTGAAGGAGGAGAACCCACCAAAGTAATCGTGGCTTAGCATCTTGCTTTGCCAAAAGATACTTAAGGGCAGAATGGTCGGTATACACTATGGTCTTCGACAAGACAAGGTAGGGTCGAAATTTCTCAAAAGCATAAACAACGGCTAATAATTCCTTTTCAGTAGTCGTGTAATTGTGTTGGGCCTCAGATAATGTCTTACTCGCATAGTGTATGGGTTGAAAATGTTTCGATTTACGTTGCCCCAAGACCGCCCCAATTGCGTAATCACTTGCATCACACATGAGCTCAAAGGGCAAATCCCAGTCAGGGGCAACTAAGATCGGTGCCTCAGTTAATTTCTTCTTGAGAAAATTAAACGCTTCAATGCATTCATTGGTGAAGATAAACGGAGCATCCTTCTCGAGGAGATGGGTCAGAAGGCGGGCTATCTTAGAAAAATCTTGGATGAAACGGCGATAGAAACCGGCATGACCTAAAAACTCAATTCCTTTGACGGTAGTGGGATGAGGGAGTTTAGCTATAACATCGACTTTAGCTCGGTTGACCTCAATCCCAGATTTTGAAATCTTATGGCCGAGTACAATGCCCTCTCGGACCATGAAGTGACACTTCTCCCAATTCAAGACCAAGTTGGTGTCTTCACACCGTTTGAGCATGTGGTCTAGATGAGAGAGGCAAGAAGTGAAAGAATCTCCATAAACCGAGAAATCATCCATAAAAACTTCCATAGACTTCTCGATCATGTCATGAAAAATAGCCATCATGCACCTTTGGAACGCATCGGGGAGCATTGCATAAGCCAAATGGCATTCGTCGGTAAGCAAACGTTCCATAAGGGCAAGTAAAAGTCGTTTTCTCTTGATCATGTGGATCAATCGGAATTTGAAAGTAACCAGAAAAACCATCGAGGAAGCAATAGAACTCATTCCCCGCTAAACGTTCGAGCATCTGATCCATAAAAGGCAGCGGAAAATGATCCTTTCGTGTAGCATTATTCAACTTTCGGTAGTCAATACACACCCTCCATCCGGTAACGAGGCGCGTAGAAATCAATTCATTATCTTCGTTCATAACAACGGTCATTCCACCTTTCTTAGGGACACAATGGATAGGGCTAACCCATGAGCTATCGGAGATTGGATAAATGATTCCGGCTTCGAGGAGTTTAAGAACTTCCTTTTTGATAACCTCATGAATTTTTGGATTAACCCTACGTTGTTGTTGAATAACGGGTTTGCAATCATCTTCCATTAAGATCTTGTGAGTACAAAAACGAGGGTTTATGCCCTTAATGTCGGAAATCTACCAAGCGATGGCACTCTTATGTTTACTTAAGAATCTCCAAAAGTGCGGTTTTCTCCTCATCTTTCAAGTTTTTAGCAATGATGACGGAAACTTGTTCGGTTCTTCAAGAAAAGCGTATTCAAGATGAGGAGGTAAATCCTTGAGCTCGGGCTCCGGAGGTTTTTCGTTGGTCGCTTGTACGATTTGATTTCTTCAATCGTAATTTCTTTCGGAGGAGTGACGGTGATGGATCTTCATTTAGCAATTGTTCAAGATAAAGGATATCTCCCTCCGAATCATAAACACCATCATCAATTCCCGGTGGAATTGATTCGTCAGTAGCAAGAAACTCATCGATCTCTTCCAGAAGGAAGTCACCTCCCTCAAACAGAGTAAGAGAGGGGGAAGAGTCGGCAATTATAGGCTTAGAAAGTTGTTCAGAAGGTAAATCAGTAGAATTGTGAGCAAAACCGAGAACTTCTTGAGCGTACTCCTCACAAGAAACATCAATAACGTCGATTCGATTAATGGAAGCATCGTCGAAATTTGAGGAGTATCTCGTCGTTTGATTAATGTTGAATGTGACGGCTTCTTGATTAACTCTCAACGTAATCTCTCCTTCGAATACATCAATTAAAGCACGACCGTCCGTAGAAACATCTTCCAAGAATAATGGGTACTCGAGGGTCGGCATCGAAATCTACCACAACAAAATCCGCAGGAAAATAGAACTCCCCCACTTTGACAAAGACATCCTCGGCTATACCCTTTGGACTGGTCGTAGAACGATCGGCTAGCTCGAGGGTCATACACGTTGGGGTAAGTGGGGGTAACGAAAGTTTCTTGTAGATTGAATTTGGCATTAAATTGATACTCGCGCCAAGATCGGCCAAGGCGGAGCATTGAACAATTCCTTGAAAATTACATGGAATGAGAAATTTGCCAAGGTCTCCTAACTTTTCGGGAAGTTTCTTGAGGATAATCTGCCGAACAATTCTCATTCAGAGATGTCGTAGCAAGCTCATATAGTTTCTCCTTGTTTGTAAGCAATCCCTTAATCGTAGAAGCAAGTTTAGGTATCAAGAGAAGGGCATCCAAACCGATCTCCACATTCAAGTCTTTGAAGATTTGGAAGAACGTTTCCATTTGATGATTCGACTTTTCACGAAGAGTTTGATCTTTAAGACGAGACGGATATGGGATAGACGGTTTCGGATTAGCTTTCTTCACATTCACGGGAGCATCTTCGGTCTCAGAATCTTGGACAACCGTGGGTTGGACATTCTCGATCTCCCTTTATCAGAGGAAGCACCGGGTCCTTTGTCACCCCGGTCTCATGGTCTACCACATGAGAGGAAGAAGAAGTGTTAGTGGTAGGAACCGTGGGTCCATCGTAAGCTACACCACTTCGGGTAGTGATTGCTTTCATGTCACCTCTCGGGTTTGGAATCGTATTGCTTGGAAGAGAACCGGAACCCGAGGGTTGAGACGTAGACGGCTGATTGGCTTGAAAGAAACTAGCCATCATATTCCTTATTTCAGTCATTTGTTTGTTGCTTGTAGCTTCCATCTCCTTTTTGAAGTCCGTCCTCATGCCGTTAATTTGATTTTGCAAACTTTTAATGGTGTAATCAGAGTTCTTCCTGTAAGTTAGAAAATCGTTGTTCGAGGCGACTTGAGGAGGTGCTTGATAAGATTGTTGAGGAGGAGGTGGTTGTTGGTAAACTTGAGGTGGAGGAGCTTGGTAGTATTGATTACCATGATTAACATTAGCTCCTCGGTTATGATGGTTACCATTGAAACGGTTTTGATTCTGGTTTTGTTGTTGAGGTTGATTGAAACCGGGAGGTCCAAGATAATTGTTTGAACGGTAGCTAAGAAGATTTCGATCTCCTTGCGGTTGATTGTAGTTTCCCGTAGCAGCATAAACATTCTCATGTGCGTAACCACCGAAGGCTGGGCACTCGGAATAAGAATTTGGACCTCCACAAGTCTCACAAATCGGGTGTACCGCTTTTACTTGTTGATTCGATTCGATTATTCATCCGAGTAATCCGTAAGATATCGTCGATCTTTTGTTCATGGCGGCTATTTCGAGAGAAGAAGACGTATTTGATCGAGATGATGCACCCCTTTCGTCGGTAGAATCCCAATAATTGTAATGAGCGGTCATGTTCTCAATAAGATCGTAACATTCCTCGAGGCGTCTTTTCATGAAAGTTCCACCGGCAGCAGCATTGATTGTTTCACGGTGTCTCAACGTTAAACCATTATAAAACGTATCAATTTGAGTGACAAGCAACATGTTATGATTCGGACATCGATCAATTGCGAGCTTATATCGTTCCCAAGCTTCAAACAAAGATTCATCGGGATATTGCCGAAAATTACTGATATCGTTCCTCAATTTCTTCACCATTGACGGTGGAAAGTACTTTGCCAGAAACTTCGAAACCATTTCCTCGAAGGTATGAATCTAATTCTTCGGGAGTCGATCAAACCAAGACGTGGCATGATGAGTCAAAGAGTATGGGAAAAGATACAGGCGAAGGGCGTCATCGGAGACCCCATTCTGTTTCATACTCTGAGTGACGGTCAAAAATTTATCAAGATGTTTGTTTGCATCGTCATCTGGTAAACCATGAAATTGACAACTGTTCTTTACTTGTTCTATCATATGGTGTTTCAAGCTAAAATCGGTAGCTTGAAAATTAGTCGGTGCAATGGGTCCTCCCCTCCCGTACATTGTAGGTTGACATAACTCCTCCATCGTTCGGAGATCGGGAGCTACATTTTGATTATCGGGAGGAGGATTCGGACCGGGGTTAGGTGGTCCGTTGGGAGCAGCCATATTACGTAACTCAGTGCGTTCGATTACTTCAAGTCGTCTAGATCGAGATCGAGTGCGCATGCACTTAAAACCCAAGGCAATTAAAATGATACGGTATTCAAAACACAATGAACTTAACCAATAATCCCAAGTGAATAAATCACCTCTATAAGACAAACGCCCAAGCGAGCGGAGAAGCTTATTTAGGTCAGCGCGAAGCTTATTAAAACCCGCTTCTTACAGCCGCAATTTAATGTCAGGCCGTCCTTATACCCACCACACAGTTTGTTTATCAAATAGAAATAAATCGACTCACACGCGACACAAAGGCAAGTTTTTATCTTTAGTTCGGGAACTTATTAATGATAACACCTCCGTTGAGAATGTTATATAATTGATGTATTCTATTTAGCTCAAAATCAAAAGAGAAAATCCTTTTGTATTTTTAATATGATATATATATATACAAAAGAAAAAGGAAAATATTTTTACTTTTTTGATTTTTATAAAAAATAGTAACTTCACAAAGGAAGGATCTCAAGTCACTAATCGTCAAACCTTTAACGATATTGTCGCGACACAACCTCCCCGGCAGCGGCGCCAAAATTTGATTCACAATGCCAAACCGTCAAGTTATCTCACACAAGCTAGCCACTTGTGAATGACTAACCGTAAGAAACTTAAAACAGTTCAGACACTGATTCACTGATAATGAAGGCTTATGGGTATGTGTATGGATAAAACCTCAATATCGATATAAAAAATAATCACGAAGATAGATTCAAAATTCCTTTAGGAAAAAGAATATTAAACCAATTCCCGTGTGTGATCGTTGATACGGATTAGTCAACCCGAATCGTTTCCCAACGAGGCGTGAATTGCCAACGTCGTTATAGGTTTGGAATTTAATGCTCGATGTGTAGGATTTATGATTATGATTTAAAACTACGGGGAATGGGAAAGCAATTATGGGAATTTAAACTACGGAGAATCCTAAATTACGCGTATTAAACTAAAACGCAACTAAAAATGCAACTACGTCTAATCTAAGTCCTAAAAATAATCTAAAATTACTTTCTAGATAAAAATGATATTTGAAAATTAACTAAAAATTAAAACTAATTTTTATGAATTTTCTGGAATTTATTTGAATTAAAAACTAATTTTAAACTTTAAAAACTAATTAAAAATACTAAAAATTATGAAAACAAAAGTGAAAATTATAAAACTATTTTCTAAAAATCTAAAATAACTCAAAAGACTTTTCAAAACTAATTTTGTATTTTTTTGAAGATTTTTCTATTTTCTATGAATTAAAATCTATTAAAAACTAATTTAAATGCTAAAAATTACAATTTAAGCTAGGAAAAATCTGGAAAATTTATTTTTTTGCTTTTTATAATTATCTTAATCTGTGAAAATTGAAAATTATTTTTTGAACTTTTTGATTTATTTGTAATAAAAGCTAATTAAAATGCTTTAAAACAGTTTTAAATCAAGAAAAATAGCAAACTAAGTCTAAAAATTATGAAAAATTCAGGAAAAGTTTAAAATAATATTCTGAATCTATGAAAAATATAAAATACTAGGCTTATGTGTGAGAAATGAGAGTTGATGTGTAACTGACTTCCAAATAAGCACTAAGAATAAGCTAATAAGCACCATACACTACCAAACTGTTTCTGAGGCTATATTATACTAAAACTAACTACAAGCAACTAATTACTGCTACTCCTAATCTCTTATAAGCAAACTACCAAGATTTGAATCTAACAAACTACTTATCCAAATCAGCCTAAGCCTACTAACTTTAAGCTGATTCACCAGCTTATTCAGAGAGCCAAATTAAAAGCCACAAATGGAGACCTTAAGATAACCAACCAAATAACTGCTAAACCAAATATGGGACCCTAACTAGCTAAATTGAGACCTGTGCAAGTCTTGTAAAAAGCCTGGTTCACAACTCAGTGTTAGCTGAGTGTGAACAGGGCATATGAGTCCTGTTGGTGAGCTTATTTGATGCTTAAGAATAAATCACAAAATTCCACAAAATTGATAATTCAAAACTTAACCAACTGAAGTTTTATATCCCAAAATTTTACTAAGATTCGACCAGAAATGAGTCTATTAAAAATCCACAAAGTTTAGATGAAAACTGTTTTTGACACTTTTGACTTTTGAAAAATAGTTATGAAATGTTGACCAAAATGAGTTTTAAATCCAAATGTTGAACTGATTATGATGTTTTGGGTTAAAACAACTCTAAATCAAGAAGCTCTAATGATAATTGTCCCTTAATCAAGCATTTCGAATTCAAAAATTCCAACAGATGCATACATTAGAATTGATAGAAGGTGATTTTGACTTTAGGTGAACAACTGTTATAAACTCAGACTTGAGATGACTATCATTAACCTAAATGAGCATGAATCAACTACACAGAACTGATTAACTATCCTTACCACAGTTTTACAAGCAAATCCAAACACTACTTTCTAACTAATTTTGTAAACTAAAAACAGATTATTACTAGATTATTCTAAAATGACATTAAACAAAGATCATTTAACACTAATTATAACTAAACTACTCAGATGCAAACAACAGATTCAGAGAATATAAATGATTTTAGCACTTACAAGTTGTCCTAGCCACTATGGCTTGCATTCAATGAAATAGTGAACCACTAACCTAGATTATCATCAACCCAAATAAATCAAACTCAACCCAATTCCAAAGAATCAACCCACTTCCATGATCAAAACAAGAATCAGAACCATGAAACCAATGAATCTGCAAATTTAACTTTGATGACTGATTTTGGTGTTTTAGTGAATTTTGAGTATGAAACAAAGGTAAGCTCACTATAAGCTATAATAAGCTAAAATGAACCTAATGAAGCAGTAAGCTTAGAGAAAGATTTAAAGTATTTTTTATTTTTCAACTATTTTTTTTTCTGATTTTTTATTTTTGAATTAATGAAGAAATAAGCTAAGGTGATTTTGTAATAAGCTAAAGTGAATATGACAATACTAATAAGCTAATAAAAACAGTAATTAATAAGAGAATAGAGCTCAAGAGTAAAATTTCATTAATTTGAAAATTCGATTACAACTAAAGAGTACAATAGAAATTAATGGAAAAATACTAAAAACATTTGATAAGTAAATTAAAAACAACTATATGCTACTGAAAAACTAGATATCTCTTACAATGAAAATGAAGAGGTATTTATACACGAGCTTGGCCTCAAGGAAGGATCTAGAATTTGCCAATGTGTGCTTCTTTGAATCGATATCAACCCTTTGATCACCTTCCACGCATCCCATTTGATCTTAGCCCTTGAATTAGATCATCCACGTATCCACAGCCAATGAGAGAGCAGGGATTGAGAATGAGCACACGGATAGCTTACCTGACACTCCCCATGTGTTAGTGGTGTCAGATGAAAGTACACATATACCCTTAATTACAGTAATTTTGACCAATTGACGCGGGGTAATTTTAGGGTTCATCTGCCTGGGTAAATTGGGGCAAGTTTTGGCGCGCGGGCATTTGTTTATATTTATTTGATCGTTTTGACCGGGTCTAAGAGTGGGTTGACTTGGGTTATAAACCAGGTATACGGGTCAATAATATTAGCCGGTATTGGGTTAGGTTTAATGGACCAGATTTTGGATTTGGGCGTGAGTATTGGGTTTGGATTTTGGACTAGGATTAGATATGTAATCATTTAGGCATTTAAGGGACCAAATGTGTATAAATTGAAACTTCAGGGACCAAATCTGTAAAATCTGAAAATGTTCTTCAAGGACCAATCTTGTCATACTCAAATAATCCAAGGGTTGATTTTGCAACTTTTGAAACTTGAGGGTATTTTCTGTCATTTGCTGAAAGTTCAGGGACTGTTTCTGACATTTCTTCAAACTTTGATCAAATCTTCACAAATCATCCTCAGAGAGTAGAAATCTGCACAAATGCATAATTCTGACCTTCCGGCTCAGCTCAAACTCTCTTAATCTCTCGTGCTCGGATTTATGTCTGATTTGGCTCCTTTTTGTGTGTTTTTACATATCCGTACCTGCACAAGCAAAAACTCAAGATACATGCAAATGTTAGCAATAAACGGCTCTTTCTTGGTTATTTTTGGTCAGTTTTGATAATGAAAAGGTATGTGTTTAAGCACATATCAAAATACCCCAGACGAGACCATTGTCGTGTCCCCACGCAATGCAATCAACTCACGCTTCTAAAACCAAGGATTTCAATCTCTTTCTACTAAACCTATGAAGAAGTAGCAAAGATTCCTCAAAAGAGATTAAGAACCTTTAATTCTAAAAACCCCACGTTTACCTTTTAATTCACATATAGATATTACGATTAAGCACATTCCGGTTATGAGTGACAGTTTGTTGAACTTTCATGTCGATCAATAACTCCAACATTTTTCAATCAACACTTTAGGATCACGGAGTAAGAAACACAACACAGCGTGAAGTGACCATACGGATAGAATACATCGTCCCTGATTTTTCACAAGTCCCCAAACTAAGCGTAAAATCGAAATCATTGTTAAATATGACTCTAGATGCTAACACTACCCATGGAAGTTACTTGTGTAATAACCTTTTGCTCCCATTTTCCTATTTGCCTCTAGAATTTTTTATTTTTGTGAGAAATGAGTTTCTTCATAATTCTCGTTTCGATAACTTTTATTCCGATAAAGATACAAAGCTAAGTCGATAATTAGTTATCCGCCTTCTCTCAAGAACCATTGTCCCAAAAATGAGGTCCACATCAAGGAATTTTTATTCACTTATACTTTTGACTTTTTTTTTTTCAACATTTTTCAACATCATTTTTTTTTTTTTTTTTTTTTTTGCACTTATACTTTTACTTATATGAGCTATGAACTACGGAGCTTCACGGGGTAATTCCAAGACTATAGGCTTCATGAAATGAGGATCCCGGCTGGCTAGGCTAAGACCTCACTCAATCCCGGCTAAAGATCCAAGGGTCCGATCTCGACACCGCAGCTCACAACTTTACTTATTAGTTTTTCACTTAACACTTATTGCTTATTCATTACGGATCCTTGATGTGTACCCAATTTTTAAAACAAAGATTCTTTTAAGAAGATAAAGAACTAACTATCGCCAAAAACTCAACATCTCTAATTATTTATTAGACAGATATGGGGTGAAATAATTTTGTGGGAACAAAAGGCCATAAGTACCTTCGATGGGCTCTAAAGAGAACCAACTACTCCACGCTTAGCATCTAAATTCATAAGTAACTCTATCATTTCTCGATCTCTGCAAATTTAAAATCCCAAATAATGAGATCCGCAGATGCTTAGCCGATAATTTTTAGATTACCTATGGTTAAGGGAACAAGCTAGGGCTCAACACGCCCGGTCAAGTCAGAATTCCATTCCTACTCTCACCAGCGGAAAGTCAACAAGGTGTCAAAACATATATTAACTTAGCAAATGCTTCGTCTAATTAAAATTAAGTACTGCATATTTAAAATCACTCAGGGAAACTTGCAAATTCTTTGCCTTGCGAGCTAGAATTCGCATTTTATAGCTTCTTATCTAAGAGACTAGCAAACTTTTCAATCAAAAAGACTTAACAAAAGCTTCAAAAATTTTAAAATTTATCACATTTTTGCACAATTTTTTATTTTCTAAGGAAAAACGGGGTTGCGAGAGTACATGACAAAAATAAGCAAGTGCGGTCAAATCAAATCGAAGATTACCCTACCCCAGACTAGAACGAAACATTGTCCTCAATGTTTAAATCAAGGGTATCAACGAAAATGTAAAAGCCGTTTATTAAGTATGCTAGAAGATAAACGTTAGTCGATAAGATTTCGGATATCGAATTTCCTTCAGCAACGATCATGAAACTCGAGTAGAGAAAATACAAACTTCGAGCACGAGAGTCTTCATATCGGGAAAATCCTACACATAACATCACAAACAACCAAACACGAGAAATCGAAGAGGCTAACCCCTTCACGTCACTTATTAGAAAATAGAAAGAAGATAGAGATAAGCATGGGGTGCCTCCCACGAAGCGCTACTGTTTTTGGTTACCGAGTCGCTAGCTTGACTTGATCCCCGAATTCAGTTGTCCTTAGGGAAAGTTTGGAGATCCGGGACAACCATAGATGGAATGTCCCCTCCGAAATAATGTTTCACACGATGACCATTCACCTTGAAATTTGGGCCATCGAGTTGAGAAAGCTCCACCGTTCCATACGGGAAAACCTGAGCAACGGTGAATGGTCCGGACCAACGGGTTTTGAGTTTGCCCGAGAATATCTTCAAGCGAGAGTTAAAGAGGAGAACTTGATCACCAACGTTGAAAACGCGGTTTTTGATTTTAGAATCATGAATCCTCTTAGTCTTCTCTTTGAAAATCAAAGAATTCTCATAAGCCTGATCCCTAAGCTCATTTAATTCATTCAATTGAACTTTTCGGTGATCACCCGCGGTCTTAAGATCAAAGTTTGCATGTTTCAAGGCCCAGAATGCCTTATGTTCGAGCTCGATGGGCAAGTGACAAGCTTTTCCATACACCAACTTAAATGGGGTGCACCCGATGGGTGTCTTGTATACGGTGCGGAAAGCCCATAATGCATCATCTAACTTATCAGCCCATGAAGCTCGATTTTCTCCTACGGTTCTTTCTAAAATTCTTTTCAAACCACGATTGGAAACCTCAACTTGTCCGCTCGTTTGCGGGTGATACGCGGTAGAAAGACGATGGGTAACTCCATATTTAGCCATAACTTTAGCAAATTGTTCATTACAGAAATGGGTACCGCGATCACTGATGATAGCACGAGGTGCTCCGAATCGGGAAAACAAATTCTTCAGAAACTTAACAACCACTCGGGCGTCATTGGTGGGGAGCGCCTTCGCTTCAACCCATTTAGACAAGTAGTCGACGGCCACGAGGATATACTTATTACCTCTAGATGATGGAAATGGCCCCATAAAATCGATGCCCCACACGTCAAAAATCTCACAAACTTGAATAGCATTTTGTGGCATTTCATCCTTTTGTGAAATTTTCCCTTGACGTTGGCAAGAATCACAAGATTTGACTAAATCATGAGCATCTCGATATATGGTAGGCCAATAGAATCCGGAATCAAAAACCTTCTTAGCGGTGTAGCTTGCACCATGATGGCCACCAGTGGGTCCGTTATGGCAAGCATTGAGAATATCAAGAGCCTCTTGGCCATGAACACACCGCCGGATTACTTGATCCGCACAAATCTTAAACAAGTAGGGGTCGTCCCAGAAATAATGCTTAACATCTTTGAAAAACTTTTTCTTTTGTTGGGACGACATCCCTTTCACGATGAAATTACCCGCATGGTAATTTGCAAAGTCGGCAAACCATGGGGTGTTCGGGTCTTTCTTAGCAATCATCCCAAGTGTCTCAAGAGGAAATGTTTCCGTGATATCCTTTTTCTCGAGCACACTTTGATGAGGATTCTCAAGTCTAGAAAGGTGATCGGCAGCAAGGTTCTCCGCTCCTTTTTTGTCAAGAATAGTAACATCAAACTCTTGAAGGAGGAGAACCCACCGAAGTAATCGTGGCTTAGCATCTTGCTTTGCCAAAAGATACTTAAGGGCAGAATGGTCGGTATACACTATGGTCTTCGACAAGACAAGGTAGGGTCGAAATTTCTCAAAAGCATAAACAACGGCTAATAATTCCTTTTCAGTAGTCGTGTAATTGTGTTGGGCCTCAGATAATGTCTTACTCGCATAGTGTATGGGTTGAAAATGTTTCGATTTACGTTGCCCCAAGACTGCCCCAATTGCGTAATCACTTGCATCACACATGAGCTCAAAGGGCAAATCCCAGTCGGGGGCAACTAAGATCGGTGCCTCAGTTAATTTCTTCTTGAGAAAATTAAACGCTTCAACGCATTCATTGGTGAAGATAAACGGAGCATCCTTCTCGAGGAGATGGGTCAGAGGGCGGGCTATCTTAGAAAAATCTTGGATGAAACGGCGATAGAAACCGGCATGACCTAAAAAACTCCGAATTCCTTTGACGGTAGTGGGATGAGGGAGTTTAGCTATAACGTCGACTTTAGCTCGGTCGACCTCAATCCCAGATTTTGAAATCTTATGGCCGAGGACAATGCCCTCTCGGACCATGAAGTGACACTTCTCCCAATTCAAGACCAAGTTGGTGTCTTCACACCGTTTGAGCATGTGGTCTAGATGAGAGAGGCAAGAAGTGAAAGAATCTCCATAAACCGAGAAATCATCCATAAAAACTTCCATAGACTTCTCGATCATGTCATGAAAAATAGCCATCATGCACCTTTGGAACGTACCGGGAGCATTGCATAAGCCAAATGGCATTCGTCGGTAAGCAAACGTTCCATAAGGGCAAGTAAAAGTCGTTTTCTCTTGATCATGCGGATCAATCGGAATTTGAAAGTAACCAGAAAAACCATCGAGGAAGCAATAGAACTCATTCCCCGCTAAACGTTCGAGCATCTGATCCATAAAAGGCAGCGGAAAATGATCCTTTCGTGTAGCATCATTCAACTTTCGGTAGTCAATACACACCCTCCATCCGGTAACGAGGCGCGTAGAAATCAATTCATTATCTTCGTTCATAACAACGGTCATTCCACTTTTCTTAGGGACACAATGGATAGGGCTAACCCATGAGCTATCGGAGATTGGATAAATGATTCCGGCGTCGAGGAGTTTAAGAACTTCCTTTTTGATAACCTCATGAATTTTCGGATTAACCCTACGTTGTTGTTGAATAACGGGATTGCAATCATCTTCCATTAAGATCTTGTGAGTACAAAAACGAGGGTTTATGCCCTTAATGTCGGAAATCTGCCAAGCGATGGCACTCTTATGTTTACGAAGAATCTCCAAAAGTGCGGTTTTCTCCTCATCTTTCAAGTTTTTAGCAATGATGACGGGAAACTTGTTCGGTTCTTCAAGAAAAGCGTATTCAAGATGAGGAGGTAAATCCTTGAGCTCGGGCTCCGGAGGTTTTTCGTTGGTCGTTTGTACAGATTTGATTTCTTCAATCGTAATTTCTTTCGGAGGGAGTGACGGTGATGGATCTTCATTTAGCAATTGTTCAAGATAAAGGATATCTCCCTCCGAATCATAAACACCATCATCAATTCCCGGTGGAATTGATTCGTCAGTAGCAAGAAACTCATCGATCTCTTCCAAAAGGAAGTCACCTCCCTCAAACGGAGTAAGAGAGGGGGAAGAGTCGGCAATTATAGGCTCAGAAAGTTGTTCAGAAGGTGAATCAGTAGAATTGTGAGCAAAACCGAGAACTTCTTGAGCGTACTCCTCACAAGAAACATCAATAACGTCGATTCGATTAATGGAAGCATCGTCGAAATTTGAGGAGTATCTCGTCGTTTGATTAATGTTGAATATGACGGCTTCTTGATTAACTCTCAACGTAATCTCTCCTTCGAATACATCAATTAAAGCACGACCGGTCCGTAAGAAACATCTTCCAAGAATAATGGGTACTCGAGGGTCGGCATCGAAATCTACCACAACAAAATCCGCAGGAAAATAGAACTCCCCCACTTTGACAAAGACATCCTCGGCTATACCCTTTGGACGGGTCGTAGAACGATCGGCTAGCTCGAGGGTCATACACGTTGGGGTAAGTGGGGGTAACGAAAGTTTCTTGTAGATTGAATTTGGCATTAAATTGATACTCGCGCCAAGATCGGCCAAGGCGGAGCATTGAACAATTCCTTGAAAATTACATGGAATGAGAAATTTGCCAGGGTCTCCTAACTTTTCGGGAAGTTTCTTGAGGATAACTGCCGAACAATTCTCATTCAGAGATGTCGTAGCAAGCTCATATAGTTTCTCCTTGTTTGTAAGCAATCCCTTAATCGTAGAAGCAAGTTTAGGCATCAAGAGAAGGGCATCCGCAAAACTGATCTCCACATTCAAGTCTTTGAAGATTTGGAAGAACGTTTCCATTTGATGATTCGACTTTTCACGAAGAGTTTGATCTTTAAGACGAGACGGATATGGGATAGACGGTTTCGGATTAGCTTTCTTCACATTCACGGGAGCATCTTCGGGCTCAGAATCTTGGACAACCGTGGGTTGGACATTCTCAATACTCCCTTTATCAGTAGGAAGCACCGGGTCCTTTGTCACCCCGGTCTCACGGTCTACCACATGAGAGGAAGAAGAAGTGTTAGTGGTAGGAACCGTGGGTCCATCGTAAGCTACACCACTTCGGGTAGTGATTGCTTTCATGTCACCTCTCGGGTTTGGAATCGTATTGCTTGGAAGAGAACCGGAACCCGAGGGTTGAGACGTAGACGGCTAATTGGCTTGAAAGAAACTAGCCATCATATTCCTTATTTCAGTCATTTGTTTGTTGCTTGTAGCTTCCATCTCCTTTTTGAAGTCCGTCCTCATGCCGTTAATTTGATTTTGCAAACTTTTAATGGTGTAATCAGAGTTCTTCATGTAAGTTAGAAAATCGTTGTTCGAGGCGACTTGAGGAGGTGCTTGATAAGATTGTTGAGGAGGAGGTGGTTGTTGGTAAACTTGAGGTGGAGGAGCTTGGTAGTGTTGATTACCATGATTAACATTAGCTCCTCGGTTATGATGGTTACCATTGAAACGGTTTTGATTCTGGTTTTGTTGTTGAGGTTGATTGAAACCGGGAGGTCCAAGATAATTGTTTGAACGGTAGCTAAGAAGATTTCGATCTCCTTGCGGTTGATTGTAGTTTCCCGTAGCAGCATAAACATTCTCATGGACCTCCACAAGTCTCAAAAATCGGGTGTACCGCTTTTACTTGTTGATTCTGATTCTGATTATTCATCTGAGTAATCCGTAAGATATCGTCGATCTTTTTGTTCATGGCGGCTATTTCGAGAGAAGAAGACGTATTTGATCGAGATGATGCACCCCTTTCGGCGGTAGAATCCCAATAATTGTAATGAGCGGTCATGTTCTCAATAAGATCGTAACATTCCTCGGGACGTCTTTTCATGAAAGTTCCACCGGCAGCAGCATTGATTGTTTCACGGTGTCTCAACGTTAAACCATTATAAAACGTATCAATTTGAGTGACAAGCAACATGTTATGATTCGGACATCGATCAATTGCGAGCTTATATCGTTCCCAAGCTTCAAACAAAGATTCATCGGGATATTGCCGAAAATTACTGATATCGTTCCTCAATTTCGTCACCATTGACGGTGGAAAGTACTTTGCCAGAAACTTCGAAACCATTTCCTTGAAGGTATGAATCGAATTCTTCGGGAGTCGATCAAACCAAGATGTGGCATGATGAGTCAAAGAGTATGGGAAAAGATACAGACGAAGGGCGTCATCGGAGACCCCATTCTGTTTCATACTCTGAGTGACGGTCAAAAATTTATCAAGATGTTTGTTTGCATCGTCATCTGGTAAACCATGAAATTGACAAATGTTCTTTACTTGTTCTATCATATGGTGTTTCAAGCTAAAATCGGTAGCTTGAAAATTAGTCGGTGCAATGGGTCCTCCCCTCCCGTACATTGTAGGTTGACATAACTCCTCCATCGTTCGGAGATCGGGAGCTACATTCTGATTATCGGGAGGAGGATTAGGACCGGGGTTAGGTGGTCCGTTGGGAGCAGCCATATTACGTAACTTCGGGTACGTTCGATTCTCTCGAAGTCGTCTAGATCGAGATCGAGTGCGCATGCACTTAAAACCAAGGCAATTAAAATGATACGGTATTCGAAAACACAATGAACTTAACCAATAATCCCAAGTGAATAAATCACCTCTATAAGACAAACGCACAAGCGAGCGGAGAAGCTTATTAGGTCAGCGAAGCTTATTAAAAACCCGCTTCTTTACAGCCGCAATTTAATGTCAGGCCGTCCTTATACCCACCACACCGTTTGTTTATCAAATAGAAATAAATCGACTCACAAGCGACACAAAGGCATGTTTTTGATCTTTAGTTCGGGAACTTATTAATGATAACACCTCCGTTGAGAATGTTATATAATTGATGTATTCTATTTAGCTCAAAATCAAAAGAGAAAATCTTTTTGTATTTTTAATATGATATATATATATACAAAAGAAAAAGGAAAATATTTTTTACTTTTTTGATTTTTATAAAAAATAGTAACTTCACAAAGGAAGGATCTCGAGTCACTAATCGTCAAACCTTTAACGATATTGTCGCGACACAACCTCCCCGGCAGCGGCGCCAAAATTTGATTCACAATGCCAAACCGTCAAGTTATCTCACACAAGCTAGCCACTTGTGAATGACTAACCGTAAGAAACTTAAAACAGTTCAGACACTGATTCACTGATAATGAAGGCTTATGGGTATGTGTATGGATAAAACCTCAATATCGATATAAAAAATAATCACGAAGATAGATTCAAAATTCCTTTAGGAAAAAGAATATTAAACCAATTCCCGTGTGTGATCGTTGATACGGATTAGTCAACCCGAATCGTTTCCCAACGAGGCGTGAATTGCCAACGTCGTTATAGGTTTGGAATTTAATGCTCGATGTGTAGGATTTATGATTATGATTTAAAACTACGGGGAATGGGAAAGCAATTATGGGAATTTAAACTACGGAGAATCCTAAATTACGCGTATTAAACTAAAACGCAACTAAAAATGCAACTACATCTAATCTAAGTCCTAAAAATAATCTAAAATTACTTTCTAGATAAAAATGATATTTGAAAATTAACTAAGAATTAAAACTAATTTTTATGAATTTTCTGGAATTTATTTGAATTAAAAACTAATTTTAAACTTTAAAAACTAATTAAAAATACTAAAAATTATGAAAACAAAAGTGAAAATTATAAAACTATTTTCTAAAAATCTAAAATAACTCAAAAGACTTTTCAAAACTAATTTTGTATTTTTCTGAAGATTTTTCTATTTTCTATGAATTAAAATCTATTAAAAACTAATTTAAATGCTAAAAATTACAATTTAAGCTAGGAAAAATCTGGAAAATTTATTTTTTTGCTTTTTATAATTATCTTAATCTGTGAAAATTGAAAAATTATTTTTTGGAACTTTTTCTGATTTATTTGTAATAAAAGCTAATTAAAATGCTTTAAAAACAGTTTTAAATCAAGAAAAATAGCAAACTAAGTCTAAAAATTATGAAAAATTCAGGAAAAGTTTAAAATAATATTCTGAATCTATGAAAAATATAAAATACTAGGCTTATGTGTGATAAATGAGAGCTGATGTGTAACTGACTTCCAAATAAGCACTAAGAATAAGCTAATAAGCACCATACACTACCAAACTGTTTCTGAGGCTATATTATACTAAAACTAACTACAAGAAACTAATTACTGCTACTCCTAATCTCTTATAAGCAAACTACCAAGATTTGAATCTAACAAACTACTTATCCAAATCAGCCTAAGCCTACTAACTTTAAGCTGATTCACCAGCTTATTCAGAGAGCCAAATTAAAAGTCACAAATGGAGACCTTAAGATAACCAACCAAATAACTGCTAAACCAAATATGGGACCCTAACTAGCTAAATTGAGACCTGTGCAAGTCTTGTAAAAAGCCTGGTTCACAACTCAGTGTTAGCTGAGTGTGAACAGGCATATAGTCCTGTTGGTGAGCTTATTTGATGCTTAAGAATAAATCACAAAATTCCACAAAATTGATAATTCAAAACTTAACCAACTGAAGTTTTATATCCCAAAATTTTACTAAGATTCGACCAGAAATGAGTCTATTAAAAATCCACAAAGTTTAGATGAAAACTGTTTTTGACACTTTTGACTTTTTGAGACAGTTATGAAATGTTGACCAAAATGAGTTTTAAATCCAAATGTTGAACTGATTATGATGTTTTGGGTTAAAACAACTCTAAATCAAGAAGCTCTAATGATAATTGTCCCTTAATCAAGCATTTCGAATTCAAAAATTCCAACAGATGCATACATTAGAATTGATAGAAGGTGATTTTGACTTTAGGTGAACAACTGTTATAAACTCAGACTTGAGATGACTATCATTAACCTAAATGAGCATGAATCAACTACACAGAACTGATTAACTATCCTTACCACAGTTTTACAAGCAAATCCAAACACTACTTTCTAACTAATTTTGTAAACTAAAAACAGATTATTACTAGATTATTCTAAAATGACATTAAACAAAGATCATTTAACACTAATTATAACTAAACTACTCAGATGCAAACAACAGATTCAGAGAATATAACAGATTTTAGCACTTACAAGTTGTCCTAGCCACTATGGCTTGCATTCAATGAAATAGTGAACCACTAACCTAGATTATCATCAACCCAAATAAATCAAACTCAACCCAATTCCATTTAATCAACCCACTTCCATGATCAAAACAAGAATCAGAACCATGAAACCAATGAATCTGCAACTTTGACTTTGATGACTGATTTTGGTGTTTTAGTGAATTTTGAGTATGAAACAAAGGTAAGCTCACTATAAGCTATAATAAGCTAAAATGAACCTAATGAAGCAGTAGCTGAAGCTTTTTACAAGCTTAGAGAAAGATTTAAAGTATTTTTTTATTTTTCAACTATTTTTTTCTGATTTTTTTTTATTTTTGAATTAATGAAGAAATAAGCTAAGGTGATTTTGTAATAAGCTAAAGTGAATATGACAATACTAATAAGCTAATAAAAACAGTAATTAATAAGAGAATAGAGCTCAAGAGTAAAATTTCATTAATTTAAAAATTCGATTACAACTAAAGAGTACAATAGAAATTAATGGAAAAATACTAAAAACATTTGATAAGTAAATTAAAAACAACTATATGCTACTGAAAAACTAGATATCTCTTACAATGAAAATGAAGAGGTATTTATACACGAGCTTGGCCTCAAGGAAGGATCTAGAATTTGCCAATGTGTGCTTCTTTGAATCGATATCAACCCTTTGATCACCTTCCACGCATCCCATTTGATCTTAGCCCTTGAATTAGATCATCCACGTATCCACAGCCAATGAGAGAGCAGGGATTGAGAATGAGCACACGGATAGCTGACCTGGCACTCCCCATGTGTTAGTGGTGTCAGATGAAAGTACACATATACCCTTAATTACAGTAATTTTGACCAATTGACGCGGGGTAATTTTAGGGTTCATCTGCCTGGGTAAATTGGGGCAAGTTTTGGCGCGCGGGCATTTGTTTATATTTATTTGATCGTTTTGACCGGGTCTAAGAGTGGGTTGACTTGGGTTATAAACCGGGTATACGGGTCAATAATATTAGCCGGGTATTGGGTTAGGTTTAATGGACCAGGATTTTGGATTTGGGCCGTGAGTATTGGGTTTGGATTTTGGACTAGGATTAGATATGTAATCATTTAGGCATTTAAGGGACCAAATGTGTATAAATTGAAACTTCAGGGACCAAATCTGTAAAATCTGAAAATGTTCTTCAAGGACCAATCTTGTCATACTCAAATAATCCAAGGGTTGATTTTGCAACTTTTGAAACTTGAGGGTATTTTCTGTCATTTGCTGAAAGTTCAGGGACTGTTTCTGACATTTCTTCAAACTATGATCAAATCTTCACAAATCATCCTCAGAGAGTAGAAATCTGCACAAATGCATAATTCTGACCTTCCGGCTCAGCTCAAACTCTCTTAATCTCTCGTGCTCGGATTTATGTCTGATTTGGCTCCTTTTTGTGTGTTTTTACATATCCGTACCTGCACAAGCAAAAACTCAAGAAACATGCAAATGTTAGCAATAAACGGCTCTTTCTTGGTTATTTTGGGTCAGTTTTGATAATGAAAAGGTAAGTGTTTAAGCACATATCAACGGGTCAAAGCATAATCATATCATACCATAAGGGTTCATATCAAAGTTCATATCAAAGGTTCAAAAGTCAAAGGTTCATATCAGATTTCCATAACATAAGTTCATAATCAGAGGTTCATAATCAGATGGTTCATAATCATAAGGTTCATAATCAGAAGTTCAGAATCATAACAAACGAATATCATAGCGAATAGAATCATATCAAAGGATTATGTCGGAATCATATCAAAAGATCATAGCATAAGGAAAATCATAGCAAAGGAATATCATAAGTGAAGCAAAGTCAAGGATTGAAAAGTCAGGAGAAATCCCTACTGAAAAGGGATAGAATATCTGTACCTCATTCGAAGCAAACAGAATAGGAAAGTACGATCACACGATGAATCAATCCCGCCGTCCAGAACCTATATGAATTAGATAACATTTATTAAGAATCAGATTACTCGTTTTAGACGGCTTTCCATTTTTAACAGGTTTCCACTTTTAGTAACTTTCCATTTTAGGTAACTTCCTATTTTAAGCAGGTTCCCATAATTAGCAGGTTTCTATAATTAGCAGGTTTAGCCATTTATGATGTATTTAAAGACATATTAGGTTATGTGAGTGTTTTATAAACTTAATGGATCAGTTATGCTAAATTACCCAAAGTGTAGGGTCTTAAGTGTAAATATGCCATTTTACCCATTTTACTAGTTTAGCCCTTTTAGTCATTATATTTACAAATCAACCCTTTAGTTTCAATAATTATTAATCTAACATTGAATTCTACATAATTTGTATATGTACATGTATAACAAGTCTTGTCTTTAAAACACGCATTCGATTCACGTTATAATCGTTTTAACCCGACTTGTACAAGATTATGTGATCTAATGTGGTTAAATACTTTAGGTCAAGACTCACACAACTACAAACAAACCATGCGACAACGAATCCATTAATTAACGAAATACTAGATCAATATTATTAATACCATATATGTTATTTACCCTTTACTATGATTAATACACTTTAACATGAACCCTTGTGTGAGCCTTAATCTTAACGAGACATAACTCTTCCTCATAAATGGTCCATACGAGAATCACCATACTTTACAAGTCCCTTCTTTCATTTATATTTGACATATATTACTTCAATGTACACTTTATTTATTTTTTTAACGTGATATCATCAAATATGAAACCATGCATGATTGTGTGCACCATGGGTCAAATAAAACAACCTTTATCACTAGTTTATTTCGATCTATTCATTTCGACATATAGAGATTTATCATGAATTTATGTGGGACTTGGCTAACATTTTTGTGTTTGAAACAAAAGGGTACATGAGCTTTACAATGGTCCAACCCCACGACATGTCATCCAGAAAAGACATGATTGTGGTCGAATCCCAAGGAGGCCAAAACAGATTTTCGACAAGGTTTCACTCGACATATAAACATATACAGTTCATTATTTTATGTGATAAAGATAGTGTCCATGTGCCAAAGTTTGAATGTATCATTATGTGATGTTTAACTGGTACAATATCTTGCGTATGGAGAGCATAACCCACGACCAGCTTCATGAAACGAGACGAGAAAAAGGGTCATAATAATTACCTTGGTAACGTGTAATAGAGGAGGAAAACAAGGATTAAGACCAAGCAACCAAAACCTCTCTTGCCCTGGTACATTCACGACAGCAGCAGCCCACACACACGACCAAGCCTACGATTTCAGCCTCCCCTAGTTGTCTTACAATCCTCCTTTGTTGTCGACAGAACATGGAAGAAAATAGGGTTGCAGTCACTTTTTGCTTAGAAGAATTAGGGTTTTAGTTTTTGCTTTAGAATGAGTAAGGAGTAGGTAAATTAAAACGTGATTTGTGGGATGGATGGGGAGGAAAACTCGGCCAAAATTAGGGAAGTAATTGGGCAAAGGATGTTGGGCTTTTAATGGGAATTAAGGGGGTATCATGGACCGAAATTAGGGGGAGAAGATATGATTAAGACCAAATCAATTTACCTTAGTTACCTAAGTTACATTTTAATTAAATGTGTTAGTAACTTGTACATATTATGTGATATTCATTTGTAAATGTAAATATAAAATTTGTTATCATTGTAATACATTATAAATTTAGTGTTAAACTTTTTTTTTAACGAGGTTAACGGGCTTTACGTATTTCACCAATAATAACCTGAAGGGTATAACGGTCATTTAACGCGTTTACGATTTTTAGGGTTTTACACTTGAGGAAATTGTCGACTTACAAAACAAAATCAAAGAGTTTAAAACTGTTGTTTATAAACATGGTGAATCAATCACAGCGATTCAAAAGTTTACTTTCAAACCAAATCCAAATGGATATGGACCGTATCTTGCTGATTACAAACCTAAGTTTTCAAATAGAGCATTCAAACCAAATCCGGAAGTTTATAGTGCAGAACATATAATTGATGATTCCATTATGAGTGTTGTTGAATATAATCGTCAAGAGGAATTAGATGCGGAAGACGAGAGTCGATCAAAATTAGAAAATGTTGTTTCTAACAAACCATTTAACTATTCAAAAGCTGTCACTTCGTCGTATAAAAGGATACTTCTAACACACCTTGGGTTATTACACCTATGTCTGAGTCTTCTAATGTTGGTCCCCAACCCAATTCTGCACAAATTAATGGTCTTTTACCTTCACTCAGTGAAGTAAAATCAATACCCGAAAGTCGTCAAATTCTTAGATATTTTGACACTTTCCTATCTGACATCAAAATTTTAGAACGTGAGATTGAATTTCATTCTGAAATAAAAGTTGAACATTTTCAATCGCCTCAGGGGCGACAACAAAGAGATATTTTTCAGAAAAGAATTTTACCCCATGTTCAAAATTTGAAAAATTGTGCATTGTATTGGGAAAGGGAATTTCATAAGGAACTTGGACTGATGAAAATAGTTTTCGAGAAAACAGAAACATCTATTTCAAATACTAAACGCAAACAGAAAAATGTTGAGAAAAGATGTTGATCGACTCTTGGAAGATGTTATCTGTGCTGATATCCATAATGTTGTGTTACTTCATTCTGTTGCATATGCATTTGATTATATCTCTGCTGATTCTGTTGATTCTGTTGCAAATGTTGAGAATACTGATTTTGTGTCACAAATCAAGTCTTTAAAATTTGAAAATGAACGGGTGACAAACGAGCTTTCAAATGCAAAACGTCGTCTTTAATGGTGTCAAAAAGATTGTCATACTCGTGAACTCGCTTGGCGAAACAAACTCCACCAGTTGCATACAAAATATCTTACTCCAAAAATTGAGCAACTGGTTGATGAAAATGTGTCTTTGAAGTGTCAAATCTCAAAATATGAACAAGAACTTTCAAAAATTAAAAATGCACATAGTGTCATATCTGATTCACTCAAAAAGACTCGTGCTAATGCGTCAAAAGACCTTGATGATCATCTTGCATACATGAAAGATGTCTTACGATGAGATGGTCTCACTTGTACTGAAAATCTAAATTTGTTACACAAAATTCATGATCTTAAAGCAGAGTTGGTGAAACTTAAGCAAGATAGGAATAGTAACACTGTAGTATCAGCATCTACATAGATTCAAAATGACTCTAGAACATATAATGCCATACCACAAGAAACTAATATGTTTCCCACTACTGAAACAGGAATAGTTGCCTTTTTTCCCAACGCCCGCACTTCACAGCCTAGGAGCAATACAAGGAAGAATAGGAAGTTGCGACGTAAGAAAAGAACAATAAAGAATGCTGAAGTAGAAGAACACCCTAGGACTTTGAATAAAACTCAAGTTGCACCCACTTTAGATATTGCGTCTGACAAATGTAATGAACAAAGTGATGTAACGAATGCTGAATCTTTAAGTACTCTTAATGTTTTGTTTGAAGCCTCTTGTGTTGGTTATCGTAGAAGCATGTTTTCTGGATGTCATGATAAATGTGTTGCTAAGACTATCTTGAATCATAAGCGGAATAATAGAAAATGGAATACATCTAGGCCCACTAATGCTTCTAAGTCAGTGCTAGGTAAACCTCCCTCTAGTGTTCCAACTACGGGCATTGATGTACCCATAGAACCACCTTCACCTCCTAGGAATACCTTATCACCTAGTGCATTCACTAAGACCAAAGCTAAGACTAGTTGGAGATGGCAGAAATGGTTACATAATACACTTGAATTTAAATGGATACCTAAAATCATTGATATGTGTGTTTCTACTATAACTGTTTCGGAACCCACTAACTCTTCGGGTTCCACATCTACTTCTATTCCATCTGTGTCGTCTGTGTGTAATGCAGGTGATAAAGATCATCCTTTGGATTGTTGATAGCGGATGTTCCCGACACATGACAGGAAATCTCAAACTGTTATCAAACTTTGTTGCAAAGTTCATTGGCACTGTCAGATTCGGGAATGATCACTTCGCAACTATCATGGGCTACGGAGATTACATCAATGGCAACATCGAAATTAGCAGGGTTTATTATGTGGAAGACCTCGGTCACAATCTCTTCTCTGTTGGTCAGTTCTGTGATGGAGATTTGGAAGTTTCTTTTAGGGAGAAAACTTGTTTCATTCGTGATCTACAAGGAAACGATCTTATGTCTAGTCAACGCACATCAAGTCTCTACACTATCTTAATGCAAGACATGATTGCTTCATCTCCCATCTGTCTACTTTCTAAGGCTACATCTACAAAATCCTGGCTATGGCACCGTCGTCTCTCACATTTAAACTTTCAAACCATAACCAACCTTGCTCGATACAAACTTGTTGAAGGTCTCCCAAGATTCCGATATTCTAAAGATCACCTCTGCTCAGCCTGTGAACAAGGGAAAAGCACTCGTGCTCACTTTTCTTCAAAGGTGGAACACAGCTCACAGCATGTGCTTCATCTTCTTCACATGGATTTGTGTG
>OU343219.1:106234319-106258121 GCA_910596185.1 Chrysanthemum makinoi | reverse complement strand
TCGCTAGCATCTAACTCGCTAGATTCCAACTGTGAATGTCGCGTACCAAATTTGAACAAGTCGTACCAAGAACTATTCCGTGATTTCTAAAGTCCTAGCTTGAAAAAACATATAAACTCACTTTTCAATCCAAAACGACCCAACAAGATGTTCAAGCTTAAAATGAAAACCTAAAACTTTTATGATCTAAACATAAAAGTAAAAACAACCAAAACAAACTTTAACTTCTAAAAATGAACTAATATTTTTCTAATGATAAACTTTTAATTTAAAAATTATCTAAAATTTAAAACTAATTTTGTTTTTTATTATTTACCATGGCTCTTGATCTATTTTTAATAGTAAATTTTTCAAATACACATCATAAAATTTACCAAGAAAATACCAAAAATTCTAGAGAGAGAAATTACATGTTTTAGGGAATTAGTGAGAGAAACTGAAAGATATTTTATGAGCTCCATTTCTCTATTTTTGGGAATTTAGAGACTAATTATATTCTAGATACAACTTACAAACATACTGGTCTGTGGGATTTAAAACCTAAGTATATACTTTTGTAGTTTTCCACGGTTTATTATTAAAATAAACTATTTAAAAGATTACGACTACGATTTTTCTATTCGAAAATAGTAAATAGTTTAGGAAAAATATGAAAACTTGCAGAAAAGTTCTAAATATTACTAAGAATCTATGAAAATTATGAAAATCAACTAGTGAAGACAGAATAAGCACTTTGATGCCAACTATTTTGAATAAGCAAATAGGAAATAAGCAAAATGCACTAATAAGCTACCAAAAGCTACAACAAGTTCAATTAGGCTAAAACTATCTTAAAGCTACCTAATGCTACTGAATAGGACCAAATAAGCACAGTCAAGAAGCTAATAAGCACTAATTAATATCTAAATCCCAAACAGCAAAAGTGTCCTGAACACCCTACTTTAAACTGTTCTAGAGGCTTGTAAACAATAGCTTATGGAAAACCACAAATTGGACCCTCAAGTTGACTGGCAGAGATCTTAATTACCAAAAATGAGCTTATCAGGAGCTTTATTGAGCTTCTGAGAAGCTATTTAAACAGCTGATATGGACTCGGTGTATGCTGATACACTTGACACAGGGCACCTTTTGTGAAAACAGACCAACTTTAAGCTCTATTTAAGCTGATTTAGAAAAATCTCAAAAAATATTATAAAAATACCTTGATGAAAAACACCAACCAAATTCCCAATATCCAAAATTACAGCTTAAATGGACTTAAATTGAGTGAAATAAAATTGCAAAACTGAATCCAATTAGAAACTGATGAGAGGATTTTGACTTTTTGAAAAACCTTACAAGTTGACTTTTATGAATTTTGATTCCTTCTAACTAACTCTAAATGTTGTTTTAAGTTGGTTTAAGACCTAATAATGCAATTTCTAACTAAATTAAACCTAAATGAGAGCCTATGCAGTTTACACAACAAACTGTGATGCAGAAATTAATCTCAACAAATGATTTTGACTTTAGAACAAATGAAAGTGCTATACTATGATCTAACCATCCTAACTAAACCTAGTTATGACTGTTATGAAAATTACCACTATACTAACTTCCAATCCAGTCAACTCAACTGATCCAAACACTATTTTTGAATATGTTTTGCAATATTCTCAAAACAAACTACACATTCAAGCTTATCCAACTCTTATCTCAGATTCAAACAACTATTTTAGACCTTATTGATGCAGTATGACAGATGAAAACAAATTTAAACCATAAGCACTGAATTATGACAGATTATAATAGAATAGTGTGCAGATTTGAAAATTAAGCTAAATAATGATGAAATCAAACACGATAAGCCAAAAACATATTCAATTAAGCTAAAAAGACAATTATAAGCTAAATTTAACAGCACTACAATGATGAAACAAGTAAATTCAATTATAAGCTAAAAATAGAGAAAACTCACTTTGGACCCTAGCTAAACAAGGGCTCCAACTTAATGGCAGCTACAAGCTCCAGCTTATTCAGAGAATAAGCTGGTAAAAGTCCCTCGGCCAATCCATTTTGACCACTTCCATGCTTTCCACATTATGCAAAGGTATTTTTGATTTATTGACTGATTTTGGTGATTTTGTTGTGCAAACTGATTAGATATCTAAACAAAGCTTAGAATAAGCTATATTAAGCTTATCTAAACCTAAGTAAACAAAAACTCAAGCTTATTGAAGCTTGTGATAACTTTTGGACATATTTTTGATTTTCCAAGTATTTTTCTGATTTTTATGTGAATTTTGATTTGAAAACAATAACAAGCTAATTTAGAGTATTGATAAGCAAAAGAGATTCAAACAGAAACTTATTAACTTCACAGAATGATTTGAAACAGTAAATAAGAGCTTATAGAAATTTGCACTAAAAAGTAAATTCTCATTAATTGAAACTTGAATACAAAACTGAAATCAGAACTGCAAACTATTTAAAAAGCTTTAAAACACTTAATAAAATGAAATTACACCTACTAAAACACCTACAAATTCTACATCCACTGTGTGAGAAATTGGGGCTTTTTATAGCTAAACTTGAGCTCTAGGAAGCTTCAGGAAGATCCATTGTGTGCTTCTTTGGACGAATCTGAGCCTTTGATCACAATCCCATCAATCACCAATCAATCTCGTCCCTATGATTCACCTGATGACATATGATTAGCCAATCAAAGCTCACATTGGCACACGGATTGCCAAGGTGGCATTCCCTTGTCAGCAATTGTCAGATAGATTACCCAATTTGCCCTTAATTGTGGTTAAATTTGGTACGGGGTAATTAGGGTTCTTGGGAATATGGGGGTAATTTTTGGCGCGGGGTTGTTTTTGGGTAATATTTTATTTGGTTTGACTTGGGTTGACTGGGGTAAATGGAAGGAGGGTCACGGGTTATTTTGGTGGGGTTCTTTTGATGAGAAAAGGGTCAAGGGATTAATAAGTGGCTAGGGGTCGTGTTGATAAGTGAAAGGTTTTAAAAGGATTTTGAACCTTGGTGTTATTTAAGGACTTAATAAATGAAATATTTATTTTCTAAAAGGTATAAAGTGTTATTTGGTGAAAGTTAAAGGGTATTTTATGGGTGATTGGGTAAAAAGGAACACAAGGGTATATTTTGCAATTATGGGAAAGATGAGGGACCAATCTTGACACTTTTTTATATTCAGGTAGATTTTGCCAATTTGTCAAACTTGAGGGACTGAATCTGTAATTTCTACAAAATTAATCCAAGCTTCCAAAAATCATCCCTTGAGCATTCAAGTCTTCAAATTCATTCAATTTGATTTCTAGGCTTCAGCTTTTTCCACTCTCTTCCTTCTCGTGCTCGGTTTTTGTCTGATTTGTATTTCTTTTGTGTGTTTTGTCATATCCGTACCTGTAAATGCATAAATTCAAGAAACCAACAAATATTAGGCATTAACGGCTCTTTTTTGTTATTTTGGGCCTGCTTTGGTAAAGAAAAGGTATGTGTTTTTGCACATACCAAAATACCCCAGACTAGAAGATTGTCGTGTCCTCACGCAATGTAATCAACTCACGTTTCTAAAACCAAGGATTTCAACCTCTTTCTACTAAACCTGTGAAAAGTATCAAAGATTCCTCAAAATAGATTAAGAAACCCTTAATTCTAAAAACGCCCCGTTTACCTTTTATTTCACATATAGATATTACGATTAAACACATTCCACTTTATGAGTGACGGTTTGTTGAACTTTCATGTCAATCAATAACTTCAACATTTTTTAAAAGACATTTTTAGGATCACGGAGTAGGAAACACAACTCAGCGAGGAGTGACCATATGAATAGAATACATCGTCCCTTATTTTTTACAAGTTCCCAAACTAAGCGTAAAATCGAAATCATTGTTAAATATGATTTTAGATGCTAACACTACCCTTGGAAGTTACTTGTGTAATTACCTCTTGCTCCCATTTTCCTATTTTCCTATATTTATTTTATTTTTGGTGAGAAATGAATTTCTTCAAATTTCTCGTTTAGATAATTTTTAATCCGATAAAGATATGAAATTAGGACGCTAAGTAATTTTCCATCTTCTCTCAAGAACCGTTGTTTTAAAAATGAGGTCACATCAAGGAAATTTTATTCACTTATATTTTTTATTTTTCCATACAATTTTATTTATTTATTTATTTATATTTTTTTTGCACTTATATTTCATATTAATTACATGAGCTATGAACTACGGAGCTTCATAGGGTAATTCCAAGACCTTACACTTTTTCAGAATAGAGGATCCAAGGTCCGTTACGACGGAGAATTCCAAGACTCTAAGCTTCATGAAATGAGGATCCTAGTGTGTTAGACCAAGACCTCTCACAATCCCGGTTAGAGGTCTAAAGGCCGGCGTAAGAGGGTAGCCAAGACCTAAACGCTTACTTTTGAAATAAAGATCCAAGGGCCCGATCTCGAACCGCAGCTCATAACTTACTTATTACTTATTACTTATTCATTACGAGACCTTGATGTGTACCCAATAAAAAAAGGATTTTTTTAAAAAGATAAAGAACTAATTATCGCCAAAACCTAACATCTTTAATTATTATTAGACAGATATGGGGTGAGACAATTTTGTGGGAGCAAAAAGCAACAAGTACCTTCGATGAGCTCTAAAGAGAACCATCTACTCCACGCTTAGCATCTAAACTCACAAATAACTCTATCATTCCTCGATCTCCGCAAATTTAAAATCTCAAATAATGAGATCCGCGGATGCTTAGCCAATAATTTAATTATCTATGGTTATAAACAAGCTAGGGCTCAACACGCCCGGTCAAGTCAAATTCTATTCCTACTCTCACCAGCGGAAAGTCAACAAGGTGTCAAAACATATATTAACTTAGCAAATACTTCATCAAATAATCTCAAGTCTCGCATTTTTAAAGTCACTTATTAGAAACTAGCAAATCTTTCAAAGCTTCACATATTTAAAATCACTTAGGGAAGCTTGCAAATTCTTGGCCTTGTGATCTAGAATCGCATTTTATAGCCTCTTGTCTAAGCAATTAGCAAAGACTATTTCAAGAAAACGCATATTTGAAGTAACTTCTAAGAGACTCGCAAAGACTTTTCAATCATAAAACTAGCAAAAACTTACAAAATTTTTAAAATTTTCACATTTTTGCACAAATGTTTTCAATTTTCTAAGGAAAAATGGGGTTGCGAGAGTGTAAGGCAAAAAACAAGCAAGTGCGGTCAAATCAAATCGAAGATTACCCCCCCCCCAAAACTAAAACGAAAATTGTCCTCAATGTTTAAAGGCAAGGGTTCTCAACGAAATCTAAAAGCCGTTTGTTAAATATGCTAAAAGATAAACATTATTCGATAAGATTAGGATATCGGATTTTCATCAGCATCGATCATGAAACTCGAGTGGGGAAAAGAAAAAACTTCGAGCACGAGAGTCTTCATATCGGTAAATCCTAAACAAAAACATCACAAACAACCAAACACGAGAAATTGAAGAGGCTAACCCCTTCACGTCACTTATTAGAGAAAATAGAAAGAAGATAGAGGATAAGCATGGGGTTCCTCCCACGAAGCGCTACTGTTTTTGATCACCGAGTCACTAGCTTGACTCGTCCCCGAATTCATTTGTCCATGGGGAAAGTTTGGAGATCCAGGACAACCATAGATGGGATGTCCCCTCCAAAATAATGCTTAAGACGATGACCATTCACCTTAAAATTGGGGCCTTCGGGCTAAGATAGCTCTGTTAGGAATTGGAAATTCCATGATAAAGTGTCGGTCACCCCAATTATGGTCTAGCATATGTTAGCTCGTAGACGTTTCGTTATTTACGTTATTTAGTAGTTAATTAGTTAGTTTGTAGCATAGTTTAGCGTAGTGTAACACCGTGGAGGAAGGACGGGTCTTTACCCACTGTATACTTGATCCACAGGCTGTCAGGAGGTCGTGTAGTCTCTAAGTATAAATACCTCTTCCATCCTTGAAGTGTGGTGCTTTTAATCTAACCTTTCATTTTGTATTATAACTCTCTACCAAGAACACCCTCTCATCTCTTTCTCTCTCTAAACCATGGCATACTTGATTCATCAGCATCCAAGGCCACCCGAATCATCATCAACACAATATATTAAGATCCTACAAATGGTACCAGAGCCAAGGTTTTTTGTGTTTTGATGATTTATTGTGGTTTGTATCATGTTTTAAATTGTTTTTTGTATTTTTGTTGGTCGGAAAAATTGTTTTCCTACTTTTTCGAGATAACAGTTTTTAACAAATATCCTATCCTTTCGTGTGGTCCAAAAAGTCATGTGGTATATCAGTATATCTATTTTGTGTCATAAATCTTGTCCAAACAGATTATCTCATCTTTAAGACTATTTTTTGGTACCATATATGTGAAATGAATATGGTCATGCTTCTTGGTCAAATGGGTAATATTAATGAGTTTCTGCAAGTGTTTTCTGGGTTTTAAATAAAATTATGCGATTTTTCCAGATCCTACTTTCTAGGAACGTTTCAGCAAGCGAGTTGTTAACCAAAAACCAAAAGCGAGTTGAGTCAAAAATGTTCAAAGCGACTTGTCTTTACAAGTCATAGCGATTTGTCTATGTCTATCAAGTAGCGACTTGTCATTTCAAGTAGCGACTTGTCATGAGTTTTGACTCATGATAGCGACTTGTCCTTATGTCAAGTAGCGATTTGTAAAGAATTTTGGGAGATGCTGTTTTGACAGCGGTTTGTAAGGAAAAATGTTAGCGACTTGTCACAAAATATTAAGTAAGCGACTTGTTGACCTTACATTTGACTCGACCACTAAATACCATATACTAAACATCACGACCTCAGGTTAAACAACCATCATCAGTCCAAGGTTTAATTGAAAGGAAAATGAAGATTGATAAATATCACAGCCTATCCTAATTCAAATCAACAAAAATACATCACCAACATCAACCCTCTTCAACAAGAACATAACTCAAATTTAAACATTAACATACATGTGATCTCAGATTCATTCCACTTTGTGTATAATCGTTTATAAATTTTTGTGGAACTTGTATCCTCATCGATCACTTTCGAAGCAAACCTTCTTTCTCATATCCGAATAACAAAGAAAAGAGATATAAAAATATCGTTAAACTCGTTTCTTTAATTCGTGAAAGACCAACTCAAAACATAATTAATTAAAGTAGCAAAATAAACCTACCTGTATATCCATGAATGATCTCGTGGCCATCATAGGACCTCTAGCCATCCCTGTGGCCTATTCGTTCTACACCATACCATCTCTGTGGTTATGTGTGTGATATGTTGTGAGAGAGTCGAAGCCAAGATGGGGTTTTAATTATTGAAATGATGATGGCTACGCTCCTGGTTCTGATCTAAGATTTATTTTGAAAACAGTTTGATAAAAAAAAGGGGCGGACTGAGTTTGGTATATTTAGGTTTTGTTTGAAGAGTGTTATTAGGGTTAAGTGTGTGATTGGTTGTGTTTTATAACCGTGCAATTAGGTATAAAACAGGTGGATCGGGTATTCATTGCTAAATGGGCTGAGATGGATCTGGTGGGTGTTGCAACCTTGTTAGTAATACATTGGGCTGTGTGCTACTAGCACATTCGTGTATGGGCTATAATGAATCGTGATAGAAATGGACCATGATAACTTGATGTTATCCGAATTGTGATAAGTTGTATTATGTATTCACTATTTCAATGTCTTGGATAATATCCGAATGGTGGATATGTGAATTGCGAGTTAAGCCATGTGATAACATGATAGTAGCATATGATTTATTTGGACCTGGCTTGCTGTAACAATGAGTTGGACCGAGCGGGATCTTTATTTAGACCATATGGTAAGTTTTGTTTACAATCATTGGAACGGATTTGAGCAATTTGTGTGATGGTTTGGATAACGGAAAGATGGGCTTCTCAAAATTGGACTGTTTTGATGAGATTGGATAATATGAGTTTTGATGTGATTTCTCATGATTTGGACTCTATGAGATTTAAAGTATAAGAGACATGTTGAAGAGATTTGATGATGATGACATTTGCTGTGCTATACAATTTGATACTTTGGTTTATGCATTATGTCTCGACTTGAATTGTTTATTGAGAAAAGTTGAGTACGAGGTTGTTTATACGATATTTCGTATTTGGATTTGCAGTGAGATTTTCCGGGGGTGTTTACTTATTTCGTCTTCTTTCTTTCTATCCATCTGCGAAGATGACTTGTTTGGGCATTTATAGAGTGTGATAAAGACTTGGCTATTTAGTTTCATTTGTGATTCTTTCTCAACCCACAACGTAACTATCACTTTGGTGTCTCACGCAGTTGAGGATACGTCAAGAGGTTTTGTACATTGGGTACACCGTTTCTTTTTCACAAGGATTAGTACAAGTTTTAAGTAACAAATCTGGGGAATTTTACTTCATGATCAAGTTTGGCATATCGGGTTCACTTCACCATGTTGTTACTGCAATAGCCAACAGAATGCGTGAATGATGTGTTTACCAAAGTGTTTATTGGATGGTTATCTTCTGAGAAGAGAATTTTCTTATGACGTTTGAACACAACAGTTCAAGCCTCGTTCTCCAAAGAAAAGAAAAGTGTACGTCTTAGTGCGCTTTATCTTAAAAAGAAGAGAAATCTTCTTATGACGTTTGAACACAACAGTTCAAGCCTCGTTCTCCAAAGAAAGAAAGTTTATCAAGTGAACCTGACTACCGATGATAGTTCTCTTATTCCACTTGCTCAATTAAATGGCGATGGCGACATCATTTGCAACCTTTGAGGGGGAGAAGTGTGAAGAGACTACATTTTAAAGATATTCACTTGTTTAATCAAGAATGGCATCTCCGTATGCAATTCTTGAGGGGGAGAAGAAGTGTCAAACTGCTGCATGTTGAGTTATATCTGAGAATATATGGTCAAACGGATCTTAACTCATGTAAGAACCGAGCATCTTCTTATCGGTCCGCTTACATGGAGTTTCTTCTAAGAGTCGTTGGTTGACATCTTCTTACAGACTGATGAGTTTAACAACAAAGTGCTTCCAGATAAGTGGACTGATTTCCTTGATGAACATCTTTCTGTTCTTGTTTGATTGGGATGGATTTGAGTTAAGGGGATTTGCTATATGTAAGTTAACGGGAATGCATTTGGTGAGTTGAAGATGTTAACTTTCTATTCCCCAATTGGACAATCCTAGAAGGTCGAGTCTACGCCCGTTCTACATTTTCTGCTGCATGTTAAAAGACTAAAGACGAGTTGCATTTGATTATCTAAAGACTTCTTCTTAACTGGCATTTATCAAACAGATTGTCGGTTTAGGGAGAGAGCACTATTGGGGAGAGTGAAATGTCAGATTTAATCCCCAGTTAGACTTGCTCATTTACTTCAGCAATTTGATTCCCACAAGATTTCATATGTTCTTCTCAACAGACTTCAAGTATTTGGGCTTATAATGTTTTGCTGATTCTGAAGTATCAAACCCAAGAGGGAAGGAGAAAAACATCTAAACGCGAGTAAACTTGATGAACTTAATTCTTCTAAGTGGTTGAAGATATCCCGGGAAGACAAATGTCATGACCGCAGAGAATCTCAAGGTTTTACTCATCAAGGCTTTTAGTGTTATTATTCCAACTCATGTGGGGAAGTGATGTAAGAGAATGTTTTTGATAAAAGAGGTACACAGTGTGTGATGATTTCATGTTATCAATCATCGGGGAGAGAGAGAATGTGTACATTCACGCCACTGTTTCACTTGAGGGCTTAATTAGTGATTCGGAGATATAATCAATTATTCCGGAGTGGACACCGCAGAGATTGTCATCCTCGAGATAATCAGTGATTCGGCATGTTTCTTCAATGTTATCGGTTATTCTCTCTTTGGGCATTCGGGTACTTGAGCTTCATACACTTTCTTTGGGGAGAAAGTATACATCGGGGTTATTCTTTGGCTACCGGACTTAATCTGCTACTTCGATGGTATAAGTTTCTCTGTCTTCGGTATATGTGTATTCGGGTTCGTGAGCTCTACTCTAAGAGTCTGACTGCATCAATTCATCTACTTGGGGGAAGTGGTCTCTTGACACCTTTTGGGGATGCATCGCCTCGACTTCAGTGAAAAGGAATTGAGAAGATTATTTAAATGTGGGATGATACGGTGCTGTTAAGGATGATATAAACCCGGACGGAGAATCGACGATCTTTCTTATAAAGGAGCGAAAACTCGATGATAATGGTGTACTTATTTGTGCATCGGCTATGAAAAGCTTGAAAAAGAGCTTTATCGCTTAGCTAAAGGATTTTCGATTTGGGGGGAAGCTGCCAAAGTCTCTGTTTCTCAAAGGCTCATGTTCTGTCTTCTATTCGGAGCCCGGAAGCTTTGGTGGTGGAAGTTTAAGAGATGACGAATTCTATCTTCTACGACGCTTGCTTTCGATATTCTTATCTCTATTCTTATCATCATCTTCTTAAACTATATCATCTAATCTATCTCTCAAATAGTTATTAAAAACAAAATACAAAAATATAAAACCAGCAAAAAGAAAATAGAAAAATATAAAACCTTCAAAAATCCATAAAAAATCAGAAAATTTGAAAAAGACCAAAATATGTTTTCCAAGACATGTCTTCTGGTATCGATAACATCTACGGTCTTAGAAATGTCATTCAATAATGGCACGGGACCATAGATGAAGTTCGAGCAGGAGGTGTAAATATTCTTTTCAAAACATGTCTCAAAAAATGGCTTGTAGTTATTTCAGATTGTAACTCCGCTTAAACCATGGTTTGCTATTATTTCTCGATAGCAACCCGCTTTCAAGGAAGGAAAAGTGCGCTAAACCAATTTTAAAATATTTCGAGCACTTATCCTAAAAACAAAATGAGGAAAGTATGTCAGGACTCGTTCCTACTCAAATATTTTTCCGTCTAAAATTCTTCTGAAAAATATTTGTTTTAACTTAATGGTGGTAAATGAGTTGCTTGAAAATCAATCAAGATCGAACTTTTCATAAATTTGCAAACTCAATCAATGATTTTTTTAATATTTTCATAAAATGAGTCATTGATTGAGGGGGAGAATGTTTTTCAAATTTATATCATCTATCGGACTTATCTAATTATCCTAAATGCTTAACTGATAAATGATGTTAACCTACGTTGAAGGACTAGGTGCCTAGGATATGATTGTTAGGATTAGATGATTAGAGTTTGATAAATACATTATTCCCATACCTTTTATGATATGATTGATATGTTGGATTGACTTTTATTAGTCGATTGTTTTTTGGGGGATGTCGACCACCATATATCTATGTATGTGTTCACTAACGATGGTATATTGGTATAAGAATAGTCCCGATCCGGATCCGACAATTGAAGATGATTGGATGCCGAAAGGAAAGGGTAACTATATTTTGGGTTGACAAATGAAGAAACGAGCTTAATTTGACCTCTATATAGAGTTGGCATGGAAAAATGCAACGTAAGAGGTCTCACTGCATTAGCAGATGGTTTTCTTCATCGACAAATGAAGAAACGGAGCTTAATTGGACCTCTATGAAGAGTTGGCATGACAAATGCAACGTCAGAGGTCTCACTGCATCTGTAGACGGTTTTCTTCTAGCCCTACAACAACAACATAAGCTTCTCAACCACCTAACGTATCTTTGTGCAGGAAAATTGATACCATTTTTTTAAACAACTTTTAAATAATATTCTTTTGAAAAATGGAAAAATATTGGTTTTGAAAATAAATTGGACTTAATTTTGAATATCACTGGACTTCACTGTATCAAAACTTAAGTCACTCATTCAACAATTATGGTCATCGATTGAGGGGGAGAGTGATTTACAATAAAGTATTTTCAAATGATATTTCTTCATAAAAAGTCCGTTTGTACAAAATAAGTGGTGATCTAAAGATTTAATGTTATGTCATGGTATGATTCTCTTTAAAACTCAAAGATCTTTCAAAATGAATTTTTTTTCTGTTCTTGTTTGATTGTGAAATTGTTTTATTTTACTTAAAGATCTCTTAAAAACTATCATACCGACGCTAACAATCTTTAATGTTGTTGAAAACTGTTCCTTATCCATCATTTTTCAAAATTAAATCTAGCCACGTCTTTCCCCAAAATTTTCCAAATGATTTAAATCAATCGGGATCCAAAATCTCAATAGGTTTGAAATTTTTGATCGGGGGAGAGATCGTGATTTAAATCTTAAATCGGTTTTAAAGGGTGATTGTTTCAAAAGCACTCCTTACTTCATGTGCCAAACGATTTTGAAATACATAATGCACATGATTGTGGAGGAGCATTTAACCATAAACCAGAAGAGCTTTTAAATCGTACATTTTCTCCCATGACTTCTAAACCTTATTAAATCACTTGGGATCCAAAATCTCAAAGGGTTTGATATTTTTGATCGGGGAGAATTTGTGATTTAATAATGAAATTTGATAAATGATGATCGACTTGATTCAAAAGTAATGCTCTCCCATATAAAGCAACGCGAATCTCGAAGCACATATTGAAGGGAGCATTTCAAAAGAAAATAAACTTTCAAGGTACAATGATTTCTATGTTTTAACATAAGTACCTTGATTGATTTTCTAAATGGATTTTGTGATCGTGGATGTACTTCAAATGAACTCTTTCCTCTATGTGATAAAATGATTTCAAATATCCTATGCACATATTGAGGGGAGAATTTACCAAAGAAAATCAAATGGCTTTTTCGAAGAAAATTGTGATTAAGAAATTATTTCAAATAACTCTTGCCTCCATGTGCTAAACACTTTCAAAATCATATGCACATGTTGAGGGGAGCATTTCTAAAATGATCAAAACAATTAAGGTACAAAATGTTTTGATATTTATATCACAAGTACCTTGATTGATTTTCCAAATGATTTTTCAATTGGTTCCATGAAGGAAAGAACAATACCAAAAGACCGACCAATTTACTTTATGCATGGTGATATAAGGATGGTTAGGTTAGGTATTCGTTCCCACGATCCCGCCAAGGTGGAGGGATCTACCAGGACAATCCACTAGATAGTGTAGAAGTCCTTAAGTATGATGAAAAAAGGAGAAAAGTAAGATATGGGAAGAGTGCGGACTGAGATAGAGCTAGAACTGGAATTAACCCAACAAGGTTCTAGTAATGAAGTCTCGGTAAGCACTGAAGGGGTTGAAGAATGAAAAAGAAATGAATGTGAAAAGGGTGAAAATAAATAGCCCTCCAATAATTCAACCTTAGGGTAGAAACCGGGTTCAATACATATGCTACTGGTTGTTACTAAGGTAACACTGGTATTGAAGACAAGACGTCATGGACCCAGTGACGCACTGCACTACAACTTCCCAAGCTACTCAAGTTCCTCTTAAAAGGGATTGTTTCATTCTCACGGGGAACCTACATAATCTATTGACTTTCTCTTAGAGATTGTTGATATTGAAGAAGGAGACCCTCCTCAGTCTCAAGCATAGGAACCAAATAAGCACAATTGAGTCTAGAGCCAAGAGATCATCCACAATATCTCATTAGGACAAAAAATATTGAAGACTTGTTGTTTCACACAATGAAAGTAAGAATATATTTAAGAGTCCCCGCATTATCCTTGTGGTATTGCGGAACATCCGAAAGGATATGAAATATTCACGATGAAGATGGAAATCCTTCTAGAGCCAACATCAAACAAGCTCTTGATGGGTGACATGTGAGATCTTTTCTAAAGATCAAGCTTGTGACAACTGGATAGAAACGATGGGGCGATTCACTCGTGAATCAAACAACTTGTCCAGAAATGAATTGACGAATACTTTTGGAAAACCGTTCGATGTGCAAATCTTCTTTTCTCTAGCACATCGAATGTGTATTCATGATTTCAAACTCAAAAAGTATCTCTGATTGAAAAAATACTTTTGGAAAAACCGTTCGATGTGCAAATTTCTTCTTTTCTCTGGCACATTGAATGTGTATTCTTTTTCAAATACAAAAAGTATTTTTGATTGAAAAATTGATCTTTCTCATAAAACCTTCATCGTATTGTAAAACTCTTTCTTCATACACGCGATTGTTTTCAAATCAAGTTTTCATCAATCGATGAATCAATTCGCTAGTTCACTCACTCCGTGTTGTCTTCTTTGAAACGTTCCGGTTTGTGAACAGCTAGAATACTGCAAAACCTGTCTAGGAGATTCTACGGAATTATACCGATCACAGCAGATTTTGTACTTGTCAACGGGGAACCGGGGCCGGCCTCAATTCAACGAATATGATCAAAGACACTTTCGTGTGTTTTATTGCTAACTGTTGTTTGCAGGTTCATTTGGACGGTTGCAGCTGATCATAATTGAGGAGTCAATCCAAAGCCGCATGCTCACAGCATCCACACTTAATTGAAGAAATCGTGACTTGTGCATATCTACGAACCGGATCTGATATTTTTACACTATGTTTTGCTTTACGCTGCTGCTAATATCATGAGCCGTAAAGCTTCCGCTACTCTGATGGAAAGATGTCATGATCCTGAAAGTGTGAGCATGTCGGTCCATAAGTCACAACATCACATGAAGGCAACACAACAAAGGGTGATCAGAGATTATCGTGTGGCGATTCTCAAAGAAAGCTCAAAGATCATCAAGATGTGGATCAGTTAAAGACCTCCACTAAAAGTACAAATCAATGCGGACTTTGAAGAATCGCTACTAAAGCACAAAGATTGCGGAACTTGAAGAATTGAAGTCTACGAGCTCAGAACTAAAGACAAAGATATAATGCTAGGATGCAAAATGTATTTCATGGGGTGACCTCCCTTAGGGGGAGATTGTTAGGAATTGGATTCCATGATAAAGTGTCGTCACCCCAATTATGGTCTAGCATATGTTGGTCAGACGTGTCGTTATTTACGTTATTTAGTAGTTAATTAGTTAGTTTGTAGCTTAGTTTAGCGTAGTGTAACACCGTGGAGGAAGGACGGGTCTTTACCCACTGTATACCCGATCCATAGGTCAGGGGAGGTCGTAGTCTGTAAGTATAAATACCCCTTCCATCCTTAGAAGGGGTGGTGCTTTCAATCTAACCTTTCATTTTTGTATTACAACTCTCTACCAAGAACACCCTCTCATCTCTTTCTCTCTCTAAACCATGGCATACTTGATTCATCACCATCCAAGGCCACCCGAATCATCATCAACACAATATATTAAGATCCTACAAGCTCGAGGTTCCATACGGGAAAACTTGAGCTACGGTGAATGGTCCGGACCAACGGGTTTTGAGTTTTCCCAAGAATATCTTCAACCGAGAATTAAAGAGGAGGACTTGATCACCAACGTTGAAGACGCGGTTTTTGATTTTAGAGTCATGAATCCTCTTAGTTTTCTATTTGTAAATCAAAGAATTCTCATAAGCCTGATCCCTAAGCTCATTTAATTCATTCAATTGAACTTTACGGTGATCACCCACGGTCTTAAGGTCAAAGTTAACTTGTTTCAAGGCCCAATATGCCTTATGCTCGAGCTCAATGGGCAAATGGTAAACCTTTCCATACACCAATTTATATGGGGTGCACCCAATGTGTCTTGAATGCACGGTGGTTAGCCCATAATGCATCATCTAACTTATCGGCCCACGAAGCTCGGTTCTCTCCTACGGTCCTTTCTAAAATCCTTTTCAAACCACGATTGGAGACCTCAACTTGGCATTATTGGGGGTGATACGCTGTAGAAAGACGGTGGGTAAATCCTTATTTAGACATTACAATGGCAAATTTTTCATTACAAAAATGGGTACCGCGATCACTGATTATAGCACGAGGTGCTCCAAATTAGAAAAACAAGTTCTTCAAAAACTTAACAAACCACTGGCGTCATTATTAGCGCCGCCGACCCCTAGGACTAGGAAATGGTCCCATAAAATCGATGCCCCAAACGTCGAAAATCTCGCAGATTTGAATCGCATTTTGCGGCATTTCATCTTTTGCAAAATCTTCCTTGACGCTGGCATGAGTCATATGACTTAACTAAATCATGGCGTCTCGATATGGTCACCAATAAAATCCGGAATCAAAAACCTTTTTGGCGGTGTAGCTTGCACCATGATGGCCTCCGGTGGGTCCATTGTGGCGAGCATTAAGAATATCGATGGCTTCTTGGCCATGAACACACCGCCGGATTACTTGATCCGCACAAATCTTAAAACAAGTGGGTCGTCCCGAAAATAATGCTTGACATCCTTAAACAACTTTTTCTTTTGTTGGGACGACATCCCTTTCACAATGAAATTCCCCGCATGGTAATTTGCAAAGTCGGCAAACCATGGGGTATTAGAATCTTTCTTAGCAATAATCCCAAGTGTCTCAAGAGGAAATGTTTCCATGATCTCCTTTTTCTCGAGCACACTTTGATGCGGATTCTCAAGTCTAGATAAGTGGTCAGCGGCAAGGTTCTCCGCTCCTTTTTTGTTAAGAATGGTGACATAAAATTCCTGAAGGAGGAGAACCCACCGAAGCAATCGGGGCTTAGCATCTTGCTTTGCTGCTAAAGGTACTTCAGGTGCAATGGTCAAGATACACTATGGTCTTTGTTAAGACAAGGTAGGGTCTAAATTTCTCGAAAGCATAAACTACGGCCAATAATTCTTTTTCTGTAGTTGTGTAATTATGTTGGGCCTCAGTCAATGTCTTACTCGCATAGTGTATGGGCTGAAAATATTTAGACTTTTGTTGCCCCAAGACTGCCCCAATTTCGTAATCACTTGCATCACACATGAGCTCAAAGGGCAAATCCCAGTCGGGGGCAACTAAGATCGGAGCCTCGATTAATTTCTTTTTAAGTATGTTAAAGGCTTCAATGCATTCATTAGAGAAGATAAACGGAGCATCCTTTTCGAGGAGATAGGTCAGAAGGCGGGCTATCTTAAAGAAATCTTGTATGAAATGATGATAGAAACTGGCATGACCCAAAAAACTCCAAATACCTTTGACGGTGGTAGGATGAGGTAGTTTAGAAATAACGTCGACTTTAGCTCGATCGACCTCAATCCTTGATTTGGATATCTTATGACCGAGGACAATGCCCTCTCGAACCATGAAATGACACGTCTCCCAATTCAAGGCCAAATTGGTGTCTTCACACCTTTGTAGCATGAGGTTTAGATGAGAGAGGCAAGAAGTGAAAGAATCGCCGTAATCGAAATTATCCATGAACACCTCCACAGTTTTCTCGATCATATCGTGGAAAATCGCCATCATGCACCTTTGGAACGTGCCATGAGCATTACATAAACCAAAATGCATTCGACGATAAGCAAACGTTCCATAAGGGCAAGTGAAAGTCGTCTTCTCTTGATCTTGCGGGTCGATTGGAATTTGGAAGTACCCGGAAAAACCATCGAGAAAACAATAGAACTCATTCCCCGCTAGACGTTCAAGCATTTGATCCATAAAAGGAAGCGGGAAATGGTCTTTCCTAGTAGCATCATTCAACTTCCGATAATCAATACACACCCTCCATCCGGTGATAAGGAGTGTGGAAATCAACTCATTATCTTCATTCATCACAACGGTCATTCCACCTTTCTTCGGTACACAATGGATAGGGCTAACCCATGAACTATCTGAGATCGGGTAAATGACTCAAGCGTCGAGGAGTTTTAGAACTTCCTTTTTAATGACATCATGAATTTTCGGGTTAACCCTTCGTTGTTGTTGTATGACGGGTTTGAAATCATCTTCAATTAAAATCTTGTGAGTAAAAAAACGTGGGTTTATGCCCTTATTGTCGGAAATCTGCCAATCGATGGCACTCTTATGCTTTTTAAGAATGGCCAAAAGTTTGGTTTTCTCCTCGTCTTTCAAATTCTTAGCAATAATGATGGGAAACTTGTTTGGTTCTTCGAGAAAAGCGTATTCAAGATGAGGAGGTAAATCCTTGAGCTCGGGCTCCGGAGGTTTTTCGGACTCAATTTGTTTAACTTCTTCCATTGTAATTTCTTCAGTAGGGGGATAAGAAAACGGGTCTTCATTGAGAAGCTTCTCAATGAGAAGAATATCTCCTTCGATGTCAATATCGGCACAATCAATTTCCGGTGAACTTGATTTGTTGTGCAAACAAGCCTCAATCTCTTCGAAGATGAAATCACTCTCCTCAAACGGAGTAATGGAAGGAGAAGAATTAGAAATGATTGGTTCAGAAGAAGGTTCAAAAGAGGGTTCGAATGGAGTGGGATTACCACTCTCGAAATTATCCATAAAACCTAGTACTTCTTGAGCGTACTCCTCACAAGCAACATCAATAACGTCGACCCGGTTGATTAAAGCATCGCCGTAATTTGAGGAGTACCTCGATGTTTGATTGACGTTGAACATGATAACTTCCTTATTAACTCGTAACGTAATCTCTCCTCCATGGACATCAATTAAAGCATGACCGGTACTCAAGAAACATCTTCCGAGAATAATGGGTACTTGAGGGTCGGCATCAAAATTGACTACATCAAAATCCGCTGGAAAATCAAACTTCCCCCCATTAACCCAAACATCCTCGGCTATACCGATTGGGCGTGTCGTATTACGATCGGCTAGCTCGAGAGTCATACAAGTTGGGGAAAGTTTGGGCAATAAAAGCTTCTCGTAGATCGATAACGGCATCAAATTGATACTCGCGCCAAGATCGGCCAAGGCGGAGCACTGAACGATTCCTTGAAAATCACAAGGAATGAGAAACTTTCCGGGGTCACCTAACTTTTTGGGAAGTTTCTTGAGGATAACCGCCGAAAAATTCTCATTCAAAGACGTTCTTGCCAAATACAAGAGTTTCTCTTTGTTATTCAATAATCCTTTTAGTGTCAAAACAAATTTAGGCATGAGAAGAAGAGCATCCGCAAAGCTAATTTCGAATTTAAGATCTTGAAAGATTTGAAAAAATTTCTCCATTTGAATATTTTCTTGTTCACGTTGCTTTTGATTCATTCATTCTTGACGGGTACGGAACTGTTGTTCTTGGGTTAGGCTTCGTAGCACTAACGAGAGCATCCTTGGGCTCAGAAGTCGGGACAACCCTGGGTTGGACATTCTTGGTACTCCCCTTATTAGTAGGAAGTACTGGGTCCTTTGTCACCCTGGTCTCATGGTCTACCACACGAGAAGGAGAAGAAGAAGTAGTGGTAGGAACCGTAGGTCCATCGTAAGCTACACCACTTCGGGTGGTGATCGTTTTCATGTCACCTCTCGGGTTTGGAATCGTGTTACTCAGAAGAGTACCGGAACCCGAGGGTTGAGAAGAAGAGGTAGAAGGTTGATTTGCCTGAAAGAAACTAGCCATCATGTTCCTCAATTCATTTATTTGTTTATAACTGGTAGTATCAATCTTATTGTTCAATTCAGTCCTCATGTTGTTGATCTGAGTCTGCATCGTTCTGATGGTGTTATCGGTGTTCTTGATGTAATTTGCTAAATCGGGATTCGGAGCAACTTGATGAGGTGGTTGATAAGGTTGTTGAGGATGAGAAGGTTGTTGGTATACTTGAGGTGGAGGAGCTTGGTAGTTTTGATTACCATGATTGACATTAGCTCCTCGGTTTTGATTATAAGTTTGGTTTTGAAAACAGTTTTGATTCTGATTTGGAACGGGTGCAAAACCGGGTGGTCCCATTTGGTTGGCACGGAATCCTTGATTCTGATGTTGAATCGGATTAGTAGCGGCTACGGAAGCATTTATGATATCGCCATCGGTGGCTTGACAATTGTAGTACGGATGAGGACCACCACAAATAACACAAGTTTTGGTAAAAGCTTTGACTGGCTCAGATTTTTTATTCTTAAATTCTTTCATCATACATCGAATAGCATCATTGAGCTCAATCAACTCACTCTTCGGAACATAATTTTCGTTGGTATTGATCTTAGAAACAATCGGCTTGTTTCTAGACAAAAAAACTTTGGACTTATTCTCGATAATCGTTCTATTATCTATGGGCATACGACTCAAGATATTGCCACCGGCGCGCGTTAAGCGATCTTGATCGGTCGGAGTTAAAGCATTGTAGAACGTTTCAATCTGATGAAGATCGGAAAAACCGTGATTTGGACATTTTCGTAAAAGTTCCTTGAATCTATCCCATGCTTCACCAAAACTTTAGTCGAATTTTTGTTGGAAATTTGTTATTTGATTTCTTAACATTGTAATTCTTGACGGAGGGAAGAATTGATTAACAAATTTCTTAGAAAGGTCTTCCCATGTTGTAATTGAATGAGGGGGTTCTTTCTCAAGCCAACTCCGGGCTGCCCCCTCAATGGAAAACGAGAATAACCTTAACTTAATTGACTCATGAGAGACGCCCCGAAAGTTTATAGTAGAAGCTACTTGATTAAACCAACGGATATGTGCATGGGGCTCCTCTCTCTCAAAACCACAAAAAAGTTAGACGAAACCAATTGAATAAAATTAGTTTTGAGTTCGAAATTTTTGGAATCAATGGGTGGAACAACGATAGCATCACCGTAGCCGGCGGGAGCTTGAAGTAACTCGGACATTGTTCCAGTATCTGCCATGACGGGTTCTTCAATGATAGTACGTAACTCGGGTACGTCTATTCTTCGATTACGATTACGTCGTGACTGAGAACGAGTGCGCATGTACTAAAAATCAAAATCAAAAAGTAAAAAGAAAAATAAATTTGAAGAAAAGAAAATCTTTTTGGTTTTTATATTTAAGAATATTTTTGAAAAACAATCTTTTTGGTAACCGTCCCGTCAACCGGTGCTCGGTAGCTCTCAAAAGTTCGCGCATCGTGGCGGGAAAAAAGAGTGGATCTTTCCTCGTTATGCAATTTAATGTCAAGACCTCAAAGAACCCTGTGTATAGGTTGCACTTTCAAGGTGAGCCGACGTAACAATTGACGTTTCGATTTCTTTTGTTGGTTTTTAATTTTTATAGTGTTTTAAACACTCTAGGAAGAATGTTTTGGTTTTTTAGATGTTTTTGGGTTTTTGAAAAAGAAATATTCACAAAAACAAAACAATAACTTCACTCGGGGAAGGATCTTCAAAAACACGTGAATCGAGACGGAATTGGAACTCACTACATGCCCTCCCCGGCAGCGGCGCCAACAATTGATTTAGGGAAACCAATTATAGTATTGGGTAACTCAAACGTGTTAGGTTCGAATCCCCGGATCGTTCCTAGCGAAGGATGAATGAAGTTTTAAACTCACGTCGCGTTATTCGGGATTTGAATGGTTAAAAAGGATTTTAGTGATTTCTAAACTATGGGGGAAGGAATAATAATGACAAGCAATTAAAACTTCAAAATCTGTAATGCAAACAAGAAATTCCAACTAAAAATTCAAGTTTAACTAAAAACGCAAATTACGATATAACTAAAACGTACACTAAAATGCAAACTAAACTAAGTTAACTTCTAAAAATGAACTAATATTTTTCTAAAGCTAAAAAAGTAGTTTAAAAAATTATCTAAAATTTAAAACTAATTTTTTTGGTTTTTCTTGATTTTATTTGAATTAAAATCTATTTTTTGTATTTTTAAAAATGATTTAAAAGCTATAAAATATGAAAAGTTACAAGAAAATTACCAAAATATTTTAAAAAAATATTAATAAACTAAAAATTATTTTTAGAACTGAAATTACATTTTTCTGACTTTTTCTCTATTTATTATGAATCTAAAACTAATTAAAACTAATAAAATTCCTAGAAAATATTAATTTAACTAGGAAAAAAGTGAAAAAAAATACTTTTTGACTTTTGATTTTTCTAAACCTAAGAAAATTAAATTATACTTTTGTGATTTTTTTCTTATTTATTTGAATTAAAAACTATTTAAAAGTACTAAACTGAATTTTATTCTAGAAAAATAGTAAATGGTTTAGGAAAAATATGAAAACTTGCAGAAAAGTTCTAAATATTACTAAGAATCTATGAAAATCATGAAAAGCAACTAGTGAAGACAGAATAGGCACTTTGATGCCAACTTTTTTGAATAAGCAAATAGGAAATAAGCAAAATGCACTAATAAGCGACCAAAAGCTACAACAAGTTCAATTAGGCTAAAACTATCTTAAAGCTACCTAAGGATACTGAATAAGACCAAATAAGCACATGCAAGAAGCTAATAAGCACTAATTAATATCTAAATCCCAAACAGCAAAAGTGTCATGAACACCCTACTTTAAGCTGTTCTAGAGGCTTGTAAACAATAGCTTATGGAAAACCAAAAATTGGAACCTCAAGTTGACCTGGTCAAGATCTTAATTACCAAAAATGAGCTTATCAGGAGCTTTATTGAGCTTCTGAGAAGCTATTTAAACAGCTGATATGGACTCAGTGTATGCTGATACACTTGACACAGGGCACCTTTGGTAAAAACAGACCAACTTTAAGCTCTATTTAAGCTGATTTAGAAAAATCTCAAAAATATTATTAAAATAACTTGACGAAAAACACCAACCAAATTCTCAATATCCAAAATTACAGCTTAAAATGACTTAAATTGAGTGAAATAAAATTGCAAAGGTGAATCCAATTAGAAACTGATAAGAGGATTTTGACTTTTTGAAAAACCTTACAAGTTGATTTTTATGAATTTTGATTCCTTCTAACTAACTCTAAATGTTGTTTTAAGTTGGTTTAAGACCTATTAATGCTATTTCTAACTAAATTAAACCTAAATGAGAGCCTATGCAGTTTACACAACAAACTGTGATGCAGAAATTAATCTCAACAAATGATTTTGACTTTAGAACAAATGAAAGTGCTATAATATGATCTAACCATCCTAACTAAACCTATTTCTGATTGTTATGACTACTAATTACCACTATACTAACTTCCAATCCAGTCAACTTATCTGATCCAGACACTATTTTTGAATCTGTTTTGCAATATTCTCAAAACAAACTACACATTCAAGCTTATCCAACTCTTATCTCAGATTCAAACAACTATTTTAGACCTTATTGATTCAGTATGATAGATGAAAACAGATTTAAACCATAAGCACTAAAATATGACAGATTATAATAGATTAGTGTGCAGATTTGAAAATTAAGCTAAATAATGATGAAATCAAACACAATAAGCCAAAAATAGATTCAATTAAGCTAATAAGACAATTATAAGCTAAATTTAATAGCACTACAATGATGAAACAGTAAAATGCAATTATAAGCTAAAAATAGAGAAAACTCACTTTGGACCCTAGCTAAACAAGGGCTCCAACTTAATGGCAGCTACAAGCTCCAGCTTATTCAGAGAATAAGCTGGTAAAAGTCCCTCTGGCCAATCCATTTAGACCACTTCCATGCTTTCCACATTATGCAAAGGTATTTTTGATTTATTGACTGATTTTGGTGATTTCGTTGTGCAAACTGATTAGAGATCTAAACAAAGCTTAGAATAAGCTATATTAAGCTTATCTAAACCTAAGTAAACAGAAACTCAAGCTTATTGAAGCTTGTGATAAGTTTTGGACATATTTTTGATTTTCCAAGTATTTTTCAGATTTTTATGTGAATTTTGATTTGAAAACAATAACAAGCTAATTTAGAGTATTGATAAGCTAAAGAGATTCAAACAGAAACTTATTAACTTCACAGAATGATTTGAAACAGTAAATAAGAGCTTATAGAAATTTTCACTAAAAAGTAAATTCTCATTAATTGAAACTTGAATACAAAACTGAAATCAGAACTACAAACTATTTAGAAAGCTTTAAAACACTTAATAAAATGAAATTACAC
>OU343219.1:106089389-106234219 GCA_910596185.1 Chrysanthemum makinoi | reverse complement strand
GATCCTAGATAAAAATGATGGTGAAGTGAGGTAGTCGGGCTAAAAATGCAGTTCCTGGGCAGTTTTCGGGAAAGTTTGAGAGGTCATAAGTTACTCGTTATAAATCCGTTTGACGAACGGTGATGCGTGCCAAACAGTCAAGCTAAATCACTCAAGCCTGCCACTTGTGAATGGCAGACCGTAATCAACTTAAAACTGCTTAAGCACGAAATCAATGAAGATCTGGGGAGTATAGTGTTTCCCCGGGTCGTTATGTCCCAGCGAGCTATGCAATGGATCAATCAACGAATAGTGATCGAGAAATTTGAATGGAAAAAGAGGATTTGAATTATGATACAACTACTGAAATAACAACATAAACTACAAGGGCTTAAATGAAAATTAGAGGAGATTAAAAAGATAAAATCTATTAAATAAACGCTATCACTATAATTAAAATGATGTTTTGTTTTATGTTTTTATAGAAAACTGGAATTAAAATCTACGTGACGTACAAAATAAAACGTGAAACTTACACAATATAAACCCTAAAAATATGAAAAATACATTTTTGCAATCCTAATGATAAAAGAAAATTTATAGAAAAATAAAATTATTTTTAAAACTAATTATCTAATTAAAAACTATTTTTAACTATTAAATAATTACCTAAAATACAAGAAAATAGGAAATTAGGCTAGAAAAATAAAATTATGAATTGGAAAAGTCTAAAATATCAAAAGAGAATTTTCAAAACTATTTTTGTATTTTTATGATTATTTTTCTATTTTCTAGGAATTTTAAACTATTAAAAACTAATTAAATTACTAAAAATTACAAAATGAACTATGAAAAATCTGGAAAATTACTTTTTTTTACTTTTTATATTTATCTAAACCTAAGAAAATTGAAAAATTATTTTTGAACCTTTTTGAATTTTTGTATTAAAAGCTAATTAAAAAGTGCTAAAAAATGATTTAAATGCAGAAAAATATCAAACAAGCTTGGAAAAATATGAAAATTTCAGGAAAACTCCAAAATGATGTTAGGAAACTAGGAAAAATGGAAAAACAGTAGGTTGCTTGGAAGAATATGAAACTGATGTCACAAGTGCTTATGAATAAGCACTAAATTAAGCCAAATGAACCAAACAAGTAACCCACTGATTACAGAAGCAATATTATACAAAAGTAACTCTAAATGCAACTAAAACAACAAGCTACGACTACTTGAATTACAAGATTGATCAAATTTGAAGAGTTGAGTGTATAAGCTAAAACAGTTATTAGGTACCTACTTGCAGTCACACAATAAGCACTCAAATAAGCTTAAAAGCAAAATCCAAATATTAAGACCTAAACTAGACCTAAGTGGCTACTTATAACCAAAATACCAGACCTTATGGAGCTATGATAAGCTCTGTACAAGCTATGCAAAACTGAGCCTCAAGTGTAACAGTGCATTGAGCAGGGCACTTAACACCCAAAAGAAAAGCTTTTTAGAGCTTTAAAAAATTGTAAAATTCCACTAAAATGGTGACAAGAAAGAACACCAACCGAAGTTTTCAACAACTAGTTTCAATGAATAAGACTGTGCAAAAATTGAGCTCATGAAAATTCTTTGTAGTTTGGCTCAAAACCACTTTTGCCAATTTTTGACTTTTGAAGAAACATGGACCAGTTGACTTTGGTATGAAGTTTGATTCAAATTTAAGGACTGATATTGATCTATTTTGATGAAATGTGAATGAAGCAAGCTATGTTTAAGACTTTTAAGCACAAAATAAGGTTTTGCAAATCCAAATCCTCAACATGATCACACAGAAGACAGATTTTAAGAAATATTGACTTTGAAGGTTGCAGGCTCAATTTTAATGACTCAATTGAGTTACTTGGAGCTAAACAAACTTGAGCCAATAATAAGCTAACTCGAATGCAAGCCTGTGAGACAGTTATGACAGATAATCCAAACACCCTTTTATGGAACTTGCAATCTAAATCAAAGATACTACTTGATTCAAAGAAACATTAACATTCAAACTAAGTCTAATTTACCTAAATATACCTTAATAAAAAGATTTTAACTACTTGTAACCACATACACAGATTATGCTATGATTTGTTGAAAAACACTTACAAATGTCCACAGCCACAATGGCTTGCACAAACAGTAAACCCAAGGACACTATCCTATATAAACCAACAAATGGCTTCCAAATCAACCCATCTCCATGCGAATCAACCCAAATCCTTCCTGCATCTCTTTTGCTCCATCTTTGACTTATTTTGACCAAATTCTAAAATTGCATGAAATTGAAGTTTAAGCTTATACAAAGCTATAATAAGCTTCTATAAGCTTGTTTGATATTGAAACTAAGCTATTGAAAGCTTAAACACATGAATTTGAAAATCAAAATCTCAACAGTGGACATAAAATGAGGAAACTGAACATTAACTTGAATTGAAGCTTGATAAAAGTTTTAATACATTGGAACTGCTAAATTGAGTACAAAATAACTTGAAAATACAATTGAGAAGCTAATTAAGACATAATAATACTAAAACGACATACACTTTTTGTAAAATAAACTAACTAACTTTTCTCTTGCATCCTCTTGGCTTCTTATATGCTCCAAAGTCTTTCTCTCACCTTTCTGAGTGGATCCCAGCAGCAATCTCAACCCTTGGATGGCTAGAATCAATCTTGGCCATTTATTTCGTTTTGGCGCCAATTCCTGGTTTTGATATCAGGGACAGGAAAGAAGGTGCATTTAATGTGGTGGGATGTTAGGTGAGGTGGGGGGAGACAATATGTGAAGTAGGGTGGATATGGGTGGCTGGAGGAGGGGGTAGCAGACATACATGTCGGGGAAGACAGTAAAGGGGGGGGTTTGTTTTGTTTAAACATTGGGTTTGGGATTGGTCGGGTTGGGGTATTGGACCGGGTACAAGATTGGGCCAAAGGGATTTGTTTTGGGCTTGGGTAATTAATTAGGTCTGTTTGGTTTGTGAAATTAATAACACCAAGGACCAAAAATGTAATATTTGGAAATCCAAGGACCAAACATGTAAATTATGAAGATTGAGTCAAGGGTTGGTCTTGCCAAACTTTAATAATCCAAGGGTTAATTTTTGACACTTTTGAAAATTCCAAGGATTAAATATACCAATTTCTAAAATCCAGGGACCAAAACTGTAATTTCTCAAAACTTTTAGATTTTTCACCAAAGGACTAAATGTGATAATTTATGTTTACAAAAGGACCTTTGGTGACTTTTCTTTTAAAATACATGCCTAGGGACTGATTTTGCCATTTTCTGAAAGTTGGGGGACTGAAACTGCCAATTATGCAAACTTTGCTCGTTTTTTCATCTGATTTTGAACATTTTGCATCTAAAACATATAAAATGCATTTTTGTGATATTTTCAGTATTTTGATGCATTTCTGAGCATTTTTAAACGTTTTGCAGTTCAGATTTGACTAAAAATGATGAGTATTTACACACTCATCAATCCCCCACACTAAACTATTGCTAGTCCCTAGCAATCTTTTGAGAAAAACATAATTGATTTCAATCTCTTTACCAAAAGTCATTACTTCTGGAGTAGCCAAATGTTTCAGTTCAAGTAAGAAGCATGGTACACCGATAACCATGTGATTTTGAGCAAATCACCAGCTTCCAACGGATTTGATTTGTCTTTACCAGAAGCCGCTTGCTTATGGACTAGCCAACTCTTAGATAAATTATCAATATTATCTTTGGTGAGCCGATTACCAATTATGGTTTTTCCACTGCCTTTACCACAAGCCATAAACTTGCGGGCTAGCCAACTCTTCACTTTTTAGGATATGGTGAGTGAATACCATACAATTTTGGGCAAATTGCAAGCCGTCAACGGATTTGAGATATCTTTACCAAGAGCCGCTTTGCTCTGGATTAGCCAATCCTTTTGTCTTACAGCACATGGCGGATGATAGCCGGATGAGAAAGTGTAGAACACTTACTCCAAAAAAAAATTTTGGCCAAAAACGGGGGATTAGGCGGTATAATTACATGATAAAATTCGTGAGAATCCCCCCCACACTTAGAAATGAATATTGCCCTCAATATTCAAAGTACCGGCGGTTATGCCGAAACAAAGAACGTAAAAGGGAAATACTACGGCCATTATTTAGAAAGAAGATTTTTTGATATATACACAACATGTGGGGCAAACCCCCCACACTAGGGTGGTAGAAAATAGAAAGAAGTCAGAAATATGGGTGAAAACCCATATGGCATGCTACTGTTTTTGATTCTCGAGTCGCTAGCTTGACTCGATCCCCGAATTCATTTGTTCATGGGGAAAGTAACGTGGAAAACCAATCTCAATTGGACTTTCGTTCACAGTGTTAACAAACATATGAACATCAGAAAGTTCCACACCGACGAGACATAACCGCGGTATTGTTAATAGAAGAATCTATAAAGGATGATACCGGGGTCAAAGATGGTGTCCTCATTCCCGAAAGAGAAAAGGGAAAGAGCAACCACACCATCTGTGAAGAATGGAATAAAGACGTACATGAGAATGCATGTCCATTCCTCATCAGAGAGAAGCAAATCACCAGTTTTGACATTTTTAAGCTTAAACTTGAAGCTTATATGGTGATTGTCAATAAGATGTCCGGGAGGGAGGGTGGGAAACGGTTCTTCAATCAACAGATTTTCCAGAAAAAGGATGTCTCCCTCCGGATCAAAGTAAGTATTGTCAATTCCCGTTGGAATTGACTCATCACTAAGAAATGCATCGACTTCATTCCAAAAGTTGTCATCTTCCTCATCAGGAGCGAGAGAAGGGATGGATGAGTCGGGAATAAGACTAGAAGATGATGGATCATTTTTGAGCAATTCATCAATGGGAAGAATGTTTCCCATTGGATCACAAACATCATCATCCAACTCAGATGAAACTGAAGAGAATTTGGTTTCATCCACAGAGTTAACAATCTCGATGCGACAAACCGATTCCGGAGGTGGGACAAGTGGTGTGCTCTTAGAGCTAGCAGTTTCCACCACTTCCGATGAAGTCTCCGATTCTAGATCATCATCATCAAGAACACTCTTGACTTCCCGGGTACAACTTTCAAACCATTTGTTTGAACCAGGGTTGATTTTCAAAGCTTTAAGCTCAAAGACGTTTTGAAAACTCCTCTTACCCGTGAAGTTTGAGAGTGTTGCATTGAATCTTTCAGATCTTTGATCAATTGTGGCAACACTCTGCTTGTACAGAGGTTTGGAGTTCTGGTTGATATTTAACGTGAGCTCTTCGTTGTCAACCCGTATGGTCAACTCTTCAAACAAACACATCAATCGAGCACGACTTCGTTCTTAAGAAAGCTCTCCCTAAGATGAGGGGAACTCTAGGATCTGCATCGAAGTCTACTACAACAAAGTCGTGAGGAAAGTGAAACTTTCCCACTTTCATCACGACATCCTCGGCTATCCCAAGTGGAGTAGTTTTGGTACGGTCTGCTAGCTCGAGTGTCATACAAGTGGATGTAAGTTTAGGAAGAGACAGTTTCTCCCATACTGAGAGTGGCATGAGGTTAATGCTAGCGCCAAGATCGCCAAGGCGAGCATTGAAACATCCCAAGAAATCACACGGGATTAAAACCGGCCGGGTCTTCAAGCTTTTCGGGAAGCTTATTAAGAATGGCTGCTGAGCATTGCTCATTTAGAGAGGTTTTCGCCATCTCAGACAACTTATCTTTGTTGGTGAGTAAGCCTTTAAGCGTGGATGCAAATTTAGGCATTAGAACGAGAGCATCAACGAAGCTTATATCAAAGTGAAGCTCATTGAAGATTTGGAAAAATTTTTCCATTTGCTCTTTGTTTTTGTCTTTGAGCTTCTCATCATTCATTCTTGATGGGTAAGGAAGCTGACTAGACTTTTGAGCCGGGATGGAAGTGTTTGCTGGCTCAGATTTTTCTTGGAACCGGGTTCCGGACTTGAAGCTTGGACTACCGGAAGGTGGGACGTGTCGGATACTCGTGGGCTTGAGAATTGCACCTTGTCCGTTGTATCCTTGGTAACTTGACTCAATGCTACAGGAGGAGGGGCATTGGAGTCGAAGGTCCATTGTGCGTCTTACCACTACGAGTGGTGACGGCTTTCAACTCGGCATTTGGATTGGGAATTGTATTGCTTGGGAGTCCTCCAGAAGATGACGAAGCTTTGTTCATATTCATGTTTATGAAACTGCTCATCATATTCTTTAACTCATTTGTCTGCCGAGACAATGTGGTATCAATTTCCTTTCTTAGCTCGACTCTCATGTTATTGATCTGAGTTTGCATTGAACGCATGTTTGACTCAGTCATTTTCATGAAGTCATTTAGCATGGGAGCTTGAGGAGGTTGTTGATAACTTTGATGATTAGGAGCTTGATATGGTTGGTTGAAATTGTTCCGGTTTTGATTGAAATTTTGAGAGTTATTGAAGTTGTGTCCTTGATTCAAAACAAAGCGATTTTGATTGCCATGGTTTTGATTGCCATGGTTTTGATTGCCATGGTTTTGATTGCCATGGTTTTGCACGGGAGGAAAACCAGGTGGTGTCATACCGCTAGGTGCACGGTAGTGAGGATCAGCTTGTGGTCGGTATTGATTGTGGTTTACGAAGCTACGGGAGCTAGGTAAAAAGAAGCATCGGTTGCTTGACAATCATAATACGCGTGTGGACCACTACAAATTTCACACACCTTGTTTATGGCTTTGATTGGTTCCGCTTTTGAATTTCGCTTTTGATTTCCTTTACCTCTTTTATCATACAATGGATCATGTCCGTTAGAGCGGCTATCGGAGCTGCTAACTTAGAAGAGTTACTGGATGTAGAAGCAGGAGTGTTCGGAACATTGACTTTGTTTCGAGAAATAGGAACTTTTGATTTACTCTCGCAAATTTCAAGCACATCTTTAGGTCTACGATTCAAGATATTGCCACCAGCGGATGCGTTCAAAGAATCTTGATCGTTACAGTTCAACCCATTATAAAAGATATTGACTTGTTGAAGCTCTGTGAATTCATGATGGGGGCATTTCCTGAGGAGATCTTTGAATCTCTCCCATGCCTCTCCAAAGTTCTCATCGAAATTTTGACGAAATCCAGAAATTTCATTTTTAAGATTAGTCGTCTTTGATGGAGGGAAGAAGTAATTAACAAACTTTTGAACAAGATCCTCCCAAGTTTCGATAGATCGAGGGGGTTCTTTTTCCAGCCAAATCCGGGCTGTCCCCTCAAGTGAGAATGGGAAAAGCATCAACTTGATGACTTTTTGTGGAACATCCTTGAAATTGATAGTTGAAGTCAACTTGTTAAACCAACGGATGTGTGCATACGGGTCTTCACGATCAGACCCGCGGAATTGATTTGTAGACACAAGTTGGATCAAGTGTGTCTTCAATTCGAAGTGATCAGAATTGATTACTGGTAAAACGATGGCATCTCCATAACCCTCGGTGGGTGCTTGGAGCATTTCCGCCATAGTACGTTCGTGCGCCATGTGGTTGTTTGAAATAGTACGAATCTCGGGTTCGACTATTTGGGCAGTACGTCTACGAGAACGTCGTCTAGGAATTTCTGCTAGATCACGCAAAGGACTCAATGATCTAGAAGAACGAAAAGATGCACTAGAGTTAACTCTAAGAAACTCAGAGTTAAGGAGAGAAATGGGAATTATGAAAATCTTTCAGATGAGAATGGGAATTATGAAGACGTTTTATAAAAATTTTGGGGTGAGAAGAATCTTTATGGGTTTTCGGTTCAAACGTAGATATCACAACAAAATCAATTAACACAAAATAGAGGCAAAACAACAGTGAACTTAACCAATAATCACAATATGAATGGCTTCTTTGAAAAAGGTACACCAATCACAAGGACACAAAGGCAAGTTTTAAATCTTTAGTTCGGGAACTTATTATGGTCGCACCCCAGTTAGGTAGTGCACTTGCCTTGGTTTCTGTGTGGTAATCTTTTAAGTTGTTTATTATTAAAAAACGGCGAATATTTTTGTATTTTTATTTTTGATACATATATAGAAACAAAAGGAAAAATATTTTTGTGTTTTATACGTTTTTGGTTGTTTTTGGGTTTTTGGATTTTTTAGAAGAAAATATGGATATATATATATATATGGATATGGATGATATAAACAAATGAGTGAGTATCCAAACAACTAATCTGCTAAACGGAGGATAGATCAAGACAAATCCCGGGCGCCAAAATTTGATGCGCCTCGAACAGTCAAGCTTTATCACTCGCCGCCACTTGTGAATGGCGAATAATCAAGCTTAAAACGGCTCGAAGCGAAATCAATGAAGATCTGGGAGTATAGTGTTTCCCGGGTCGTTATGTCCCAAATGAGCTATGCAATGGATCAATCAACGAATAGTGATCGAGAAATTTGAATGGAAAAGAGATTTGAATTATTACAACTCTGAAATAACACATAAACTACAAGGGCTTAAATGCAAATTAGAGGAGATTAAAAAGATAAAATATATTAAATAAACGCTATCACTATAATTAAAATGATGTTTTGTTTTTATGTTTTTAGAAAACTGGAATTAAAATCTACGCGACGTACAAAATAAAAATGTAAAACTTACGCAATATAAACCCTAAAAATATGAAAAATACATTTTTGCAACCCTAATGATAAAAGAAAATTTATAGAAAAAGAAAATTATTTTTAAAACTAATTATCTAATTAAAAACTATTTTTAACTATTAAATAATTACCTAAAATACAAGAAAATAGGAAATTAGGCTAGAAAAATAAAATTATGAATTGGAAAAGTCTAAAATATCAAAATAGAATTTTCAAAACTATTTTTGTATTTTTCTGATTATTTTTCTATTTTCTAGGAATTTTAAACTATTAAAAACTAATTAAATTACTAAAAATTACAAAATGAACTATGAAAAATCTGGAAAATTACTTTTTTTACTTTTTATATTTATCTAAACCTAAGAAAATTGAAAAATTATTTTTTTTGAACCTTTTCTGAATTTTTTGTATTAAAAGCTAATTAAAAAGTGCTAAAAATGATTTAAATGCAGAAAAATATCAAACAAGCTTGGAAAAATATGAAAATTTCAGGAAAACTCTAAAATGATGTTAGGAAACTAGGAAAAATGGAAAAACAGTAGGTTGCTTGGAAGAATATGAAACTGATGTCACAAGTGCTTATGAATAAGCACTAAATTAAGCCAAATGAACCAAACAAGTAACCCACGATGACAGAATCAATATTATACAAAAGTAACCAAAATGCAACTAAAACAACAAGCTACAGACTCTGAATTACAAGATTGATCAAATTTGAAGAGTTGAGTGTATAAGCTAAAAAAAGTTATTAGGTACCTACTTGCGGTACACAATAAGCACTCAAATAAGCTTAAAAGCAAAATCCAAATATTAAGACCTAAACTAGACCTAAGTGGCTACTTATAACCAAAATACCAGACCTTATGGAGCTATGATAAGCTCTGTACAAGCTATGCAAACACCGCTCAAGCCCTGTGCAGCTAACAATGGTTGCACCTGCACTGGGCACTTAACACCCAAAAGAAAAGCTTTTTAGAGCTTTTAAAAAATTGTAAAATTCCACTAAAATGGTGACAAGAAAGAACACCAACCTGAAGTTTTCGAACAACTAGTTTCACTGAATAAGACTAAAAATTGAGCTCATGAAAATTCTTTGTAGTTTGGCTCAAAAGGACTTTTGCCAATTTTGACTTTTGAAGAAACATGGATGATTGACTTTTATGAAGTTTGATTCAAATTTAAGGACTGATATTGATCTATTTTGATGAAATGTGAATGAAGCAAGCTATGTTTAAGACTTTTAAGCACAAAATAAGGTTTTGCAAATCCAAATCCTCAACAAATCACACAGTAAGACAGATTTTAAGAAATATTGACTTTGAAGGTTGCAGGCTCAATTTTAATGACTCAATTGAGTTACTTGGAGCTAAACAAACTTGAGCCAATGATAAGCTAACTCTGAATGCACCTGTGAGACAGTTATGACAAGAAAACCAAACACCCTTTTATGGATGACTTGCAATCTAAATCAAAGATACTACTTGATTCAAACATTAACATTCAAACTAAGTCTAATTTACCTAAATATACCTTAATAAAAAGATTTTAACTACTTGTAACCACATACACAGATTATGCTATGATTTGTTGAAAAACACTTACAAATGTCCACGACCACAATGGCTTGCACAAACAGTAAACCCAAGGACACTATCCTATATAAACCAACAAATGGCTTCCAAATCAACCCATCTCCATGTCTGAATCAACCCAAATCCTTCCTGCATCTCTTTTGCTCCATCTTTGACTTATTTTGACCAAATTCTAAAATTGCATGAAATTGAAGTTTAAGCTTATACAAAGCTATAATAAGCTTCTATAAGCTTGTTTGATATTGAAACTAAGCTATTGAAAGCTTAAACACATGAATTTGAAAATCAAAATCTCAACAGTGGACATAAAATGAGGAAACTGAACATTAACTTGAATTGAAGCTTGATAAAAGTTTTAATACACTGGAACTGCTAAATTGAGTACAAAATAACTTGAAAATACAATTGAGAAGCTAATTAAGACATAATAATACTAAAACGACATACACTTTTTGTAAAATAAACTAACTAACTTTTCTCTTGCATCCTCTTGGCTTCTTATATGCTCCAAAGTCTTTCTCTCACCTTTACGAGTGGATCCCAGCAGCAATCTCAACCCTTGGATGGCTAGAATCAATCTTGGCCATTTATTTCGTTTTGGCGCCAATTCACGGTTTTGATATCGGGGACAGGAAAGAAGGTGCATTTAATGTGGTGGGATGTTAGGTGAGGTGGGGGAGACAATATGTGAAGTAGGGTGGATATGGGTGGGCGGAGGAGGGGGGTAGTATGACATACATGTCGGGGAGACAGTAAAAGGGGGCGGGTTTGTTTTGTTTAAACATTGGGTTTGGGATTGGTCGGGTTGGGGTATTGGACCGGGTACAAGATTGGGCCAAAGGGATTTGTTTTGGGCTTGGGTAATTAATTAGGGTCCGGTTTGGTTTGTGAAATTAATAACACCAAGGACCAAAAATGTAATATTTGGAAATCCAAGGACCAAACATGTAAATTATGAAGATTGAGTCAAGGGTTGGTCTTGCCAAACTTTAATAATCCAAGGGTTAATTTTTGACACTTTTGAAAATTCCAAGGATTAAATATACCAATTTCTAAAATCCAGGGACCAAAACTGTAATTTCTCAAAACTTTTAGATTTTTCACCAAAGGACTAAATGTGATAATTTATGTTTACAAAAGGACCTTTGGTGACTTTTCTTTTAAAATACATGCCTAGGGACTGATTTTGCCATTTTCTGAAAGTTGGGGGACTGAAACTGCCAATTATGCAAACTTTGCTCGTTTTTTCATCTGATTTTGAACATTTTGCATCTAAAACATATAAAATGCATTTTGTGATATTTTCATATTTTGATGCATTTCGAGCATTTTAAACGTTTTGCAGCTCAGATTTGACTAAAAATGATGAGTATTTACACACTCATCGACACCTTCGCTTTACTCCACTCCCAGTCACCTACCGAGTTCAATCACTACACAACACAACCTCCTTAATGTGGCGGAGAAGCCTTCATAACGTCGCCTACTCTTTATCCCGCATAAGGCTAGACACCGATTTCTTCCACGAGGTAGAACCAAACCTATCACAACGTCGCCTACACTTTATCCGTACAAGGCTAGATACCGAGTTCCATTACAAAGGAGGAACTACTACCCAACACTACATAAATCCTATCTCAAAGGAGATCTACTCCTTATGACAACAACAACAAGGATATCAATATCCTTTGACCCAATACAAATCTATCTTGTACATCTACACACCATATCAAATGTACACCTTAGGCACCTTTCACTAATGTCATTGACTCGACTTCTAGACACCTTTCACTAATGCCTTTTGACTTGACTTCTAGGCACCCTTCACTAATGCCTTAAACACGGACTCTCGGCACCCTTCACTAATGCCTTTGACATGGATCTTTGGCACCTTTCACTAATTCCTTCAATATGACTCTTCGACACTTTTTCACTAATGTCTTCGTCTTGACCCTTTAGACATCTTTCACTTATGTCTTCAACACTACACTTCTAATAAGAAAGAAAAGAACTATTAACAAGATACCATTAGTAGTCTTGATGATGACGAAGCTAGGCAAACCATGGACTTAAGTTTGCTCGACTTCAAGAGGTGGTGATCTCGCCTTTAAAAGGAACCTAGAGAATCACACAAACACAAAGCTACATAGAAAGATCACTTGGATATGAGGTTAGAGAGTTTACAACACTAAGAGAAAATATCTGTGAAAGGGGTGAGTTACAATGAAGAAATGGCTCACTATTTATAGACAAAATATGCTACTGTCCCACGGATCCCTTACTTGAGGGATCCGTCTAGTGTAAACTGGGGAAACCGTCGGACGCTCCTCTTTGCCCATGGGTTTTGGGTCATGGGTCATGGGTTATGGGTCATAGGTCCTAGACTTTGGACCATGGGTATCCAAGTAGATACAATGTATCTAGTAGATGCAATGCATCTAGTCCATGGGTTATGGGTTAGCTCCATGGGTCATGGATAATACCCATTATGACTTATGCATGATGTCATGCAATGGGTTATGGATTATGCTCCATGGGTATGGGTCATGGACTTTGGGTTTTACCCAACTACATTCAATGTATTTAGTCAATGGGTTAAATACTTAAACTTCTACCCATTATAATACATACTAAGTATGTATATATATATATATATATATATATATATATATATATATATATATATATATATATTTAAACTTCTACCCATTATAATACATACTAAGTATGTATATATATATATATATATATATATATATATATATATATATATATATATATATATATATATATATATATATATATATATATATATATCTAATATGTAAACAATAGTTGTTGTACGCATTACTAAATCATGAAAGCACTATTACTTGTTTAGTGTTTTATGTGAAAATGTAAGTGTGTTAGTAAACTATTGGCTCAAACTATTTACGTATTTTATTTGTTTCGTTAAAATGATTTTATGTTTGTTATAGACAAAACATTAGAAGATCGTAAAATATAAATAAACGTTTTATGGCTTATTTGTATTAACAAAATTGTTCCTTATAAAAACAATCCGATGATCTTAAAAGAAACTTGCTTAAAATACTGAAGCTAAAATGGTTCATTACACTGCTTTGCCTAAGAAAGAATATGAAAAAAAAATTATGTGTCAAACGGCAAAAGAAATTTGAAAATCATTATTAATCACCCACGGGGTAATAGCCAAGTCAAAGACAACAAGATCGACTTACTTGTGCGACAATATGAGAAATTCTCGATTGTCGAGGATGAATCTATTGATAGTTGCTTTGCTAGATTTAATACTATTATAACTAGTTTGAAAGCTCTTGATGAAAGTTTGTATAACAAGAACTAGGTTCGGAACTTTCTTAGGGATCTTCATTCCTAAATGGAGACCAAAGGTCACCTCGATTGAAAAATCTAAAGATTTGTCATCACTCGCACTTGATGAACTCATTGGTAATCTAAAAGTGTAACAAGTGATCATGGAAAAGGACACTGAAATTGTTAAAGGAAAAAAGAAAGAAAGCGAAGTCTCTTGGCTTGAAAGTAAAGAAAAAGTTTAGTGATGAGGAAACTTCTTCATCGGGTAGTGAGGATGAAGAGTATGCTATGGCCGAAAGGGACTTTAAAAAGTTCTTTAAGAGAAGAGGTAGATTTGTTAAAAAACCTCGATGACAAGAAGCCATTCCGGAAAAGTCGGGATGATAAGAAAGTAAGAATGATTAGAAATGTTATAGATGAGGACACCTGAATCATCTCATTGGTGATTATCAAAAACTACCAAGAAGAAAGGACCAAAAGGCATTTTCGAAGGTTCTAGGGCGATAGTGGGGAAGAGCCCGATGAGAAAACCAAAAATAAAACGAGTCTCATCGCTCAAACATCTAACGAGGTAAGTTTCGATTCATCTTATTACAGTGATAATGTTTCTTCTATTGATGATGATACTATGAAAAATGAATACAATAGAATGTACGAAATTAGTCTAAAAATAATCACCAAATATAATCTTATGAAAGTAATTAGAAATCGCTTAGAAAAGGAAATTCTTGAGTTAAAAGAAAATGTGAAAAGACTTGAGAGAAATAAAGCCACTGAATGTGAGTTGTGTCAAGAATTACGTTTAGAAAATCAAAAACATAGAGAAACACAAACTACACTCGAAAGAGATGCGTCTAAGTTTTGTAAAATTTGAAATGAGTACAAATTCATTAAAGGAAATTTTGAATGTTCAAAAGTCACTTAGTGATAAAATAGGCATAGGCTTTGATGTAAATGAAGTGTCAACAAGTGAAAATGAAAACATAAAATCAGTAAAACCTAACCCTCGGACTTTTGGCACACTAGGATCCAAATCTATAACCAAAGGATCCGAGGATCCGTCCGAAAGTGCCAAAATTTGGCGTAACTTTGATAGACGCCTTAAAGCTCTCAAACCCAAATTTGACACTGGATATGATATTAATGAGTCAGTGCTAGTAAAAGGAAAGATGTGCCTAAGTCTAGCATATCATCAAGAACCAATTTTTTTTTTATAGTAAGTAGGAAAACTTCACTGAATATTAATGAGAACAAAGTCGCATAACCTATTAAACTATCATTAAGAAATGGTTTAGGATTTGTGAAAGTTGATTCAAGACCTAAAACACCTCTACCTAATAGGATTAATAATTCTCAACCTAAATCTAAAACACCTCAGCCGAGAAGAAGATCTAGCGGTCCAACTCAACAAAATTATTATCCCATGTCTTGGAATAATAATCAACAACAACATTTCATTCCTTGGGGTATTTTTCCTCCGTTTAATTACATGAAACGATCGCCTCAAATGGATAAAATGTATGACACTAACGCTTACGGACCCATGAGATATTGGGGACCAAATGTTTGAGTTTTATACTATTAAAGTAGGTATGTTTAAAGATTGATTTGGAGCCAAATGAATCGATCAAGGATAGTAGTTGCTCCAAACATATGACGGGAAGAAAGCCTCATTTCGACATACAAATCATACGATGGATGTAACGTTACTTTTCCTAGCAACCTAAAAGGAAAATCATTGGCAAAGGTTATAATGACTCGCTTACTATTACTAATGTGGAACATGTTGATAACTTAGCTTTTAACTTGCTTAGCATAGAACAAACATGTGATAATAAATGTAAGGTTATATTCTCAGAGCATGATAGTGAGATTACTAGGGATGGTAAAACCATAGGTAGAATAGTCAGAAAAAATGGCTTATATGTGTTGAAATTAGGAAATAAGCCACAAGACCAACTTTGTCTTACTACTATGGACAATAACTCAACCTTATGACGTAGAAGACTAGGACATGCACACATATGTTTGATCCAATCACTATCATCTAAAGAACTCATTAGGAACCTAACTAAACTTAAGTTCGACCAACACTATTGTGATGCTTGTAAAATTGGAAAACAAACCACGCTAGCCACAAGGCTAAAAATATGGTTTCTACTGATAGGTGTTTATAAATTTTGCATATGTATTTGTTTGGTCCATCTGTTATCCAAAGTTATGGAGGAAACTTCTGTACTTTGGTAATAGTGGATGATTACTCAATATATACTTGGACAAGATTTTTGAAAACTAAAAATGAAGCTTTTGAACAATTTGAAATCTTAAATAAGAAAATTCAAAACCAACAAGGTTGTTCGATCATTTCAATAAGAATAGATCATGGTTGGGAATTTGATAACGAGACGCAATTTGGAGCTTATTGTGATGCTCATGGCATTAGTCACAATTTATCGGCTCCACGTACTCCTCAATCAAATGAGGTAGTAGAAATGGAAAAATGCACTTTACTAAAAATGATTCATACTTTACTAAACAAGCAATCTAAACCAAAAAAGTTTTGGTGCAATGTCGTAGACACCTCAACCGACATCTTGAATAGGATTTTGATTTGACCATTCTTAGGAAAAACACCTTATGAACTTAATAGAGGTAAGGAACCAACCTTAAAATACTTCAAAGTATTTGGAAGCAAGTGTTTCATCCCAAACACAAAAGATTACCTTACTAACCCGAAGTCATACGAAGGTATCTTTTTAGGTTACTCCCAAAATAGCAAGGCTTACATAGTCCTAAATAAGGATACTATGAAATTCGAAGAATTGTTGAATGTGACTTTCAACGAAATTCCTCCCCTACCTAAAAGATCACCCTTGGTGGATGATGATTTCATGAAGAACAAGCTGCAAAGAATAAAGCCAATATTGATCTAGAAAACCAAGTCGATTTAGAAAATGACATTGGGAATGAAACATTAGAAGAGGATGTAGTAGTCAATGTCAAAGAACCTAAGGATCATCTTTTGGATAAGATGATCGAAAGATTAAATGAAAGGACTCTTCGGTTTCAAGCTTAAAACAAAAGTAATTTCTTTTGTTTCATTTTGTCTATAGAACCTAAGAATGTTGGTGAAGCTATAAAGGATGAAAGTTAGATAGTTGCGATGCAACAGGAATAGAATCAATTCATCGCAAAAGATGTTTAGGAGTTAGTACCTCAACATAAGAATGTGACTATCATTAGAACTAAATGGGTATTTGGAAATAAGCTTGTGAGAATGGCGTTGTGTTAAGGAATAAGGCTAGATTAGTCGCACAAGGCTATCACTTACAAGAAGGCATAAACTATGACAAGACCTATGCTATGGTAGCTAGACTAGAATCTATTCAGATACTTCTTTCTTATGTGTGTGCTAATGATTATAAGTTATATCAAATGGATGTGATAAGTGAGTTCTTAAACGATTTTATCAATGAGGAGGTATACATGGTACAACCTCCGGGATTCATTGACTTCAAAAAATCAAATCATGTTTACAAGCTCAAGAAAGCTTTATATGGCCAGCAAGCTCTAAAATATTAGTATGATAGACTCAGGATATTCTTGATTAAGCATAAATATACCATGGTGATGTTAGACAACACACTTTTCACTAAGAAAAGATATTCACACCTTATCATCGTTCAAATATAGCTAGAAGACATTAATTTGGTTCAACTTGTCAAGAGTTATCAAAATCATGCATGTCGAGTTTGAAATGAGAATGATGGATGAGTTGAATTTCTTCTTGGGACTCTAAATAAAACAAATGGGAGATGGGGTCTTCATTAATTAATCAAAGCACATTAAGGAAATGCTAAAGAAATTTGGCTTAGAAGATTGAAACCAATTAAAACTCCCATGTCCTCGGAAACAAAGCTTACCAAAGACGAGAATTGAAAATTCGTTGATAGCACTAAATGTAGGGGTATGATTGGTAGTATACTTTACCTAACGACTAGTAGACCCGATATTATGTCTACTGTTTGTCTTTGTGCTCGATTTCAAAAGGACCCTAAAACATCTTACCTCTAAGCACTCAAACGTATCTTTAGATATATTAAAGGGACAACACATTTAGGATTATGGTTTCTAGTATGTGCAAAAACACATACATTTTCTTTACCAAAATAGGCCCAAAATAACCAAAAAAGACCAATTAATGCCTAATATTTGTTGGTTTCTTGAGTTTATGCATGTGCAGGTACGGATATGACAAAACACACAAAAGAAAGACAAATCAGACAAAAACCGAGCACGAGAAGGAAGAGAGTGCAAAACGCTGAAGCCGGGAAATCAAATTGAATGAATTTGAAGACTTGAATGCTCAAGGGATGATTTTTGGAAGCTTGGATTAATTTTGAAGAAATTACAGATTCAGTCCCTCAAGTTTGACAAATTGGCAAAATCTACCCTGAAATATCAAAAGTGTCAAGATTGGTCCCTCATCTTTCCTATAATTTTAAAATATACCCTTGTGTTCCTTTTTACCCAATCACCCATAAAATACCCTTTAACTTTCACCAAATAACACTTTATACCCTTTAGAAAATAAATATTTCATTTATTAAGTCCTTAAATAACACCAAGGTTCAAAATCCTTTTAAACCGTTTCACTTATCAACCTGAACCCTAGCCACTTATTAATCCCTTGACCCCTTTCTCATCAAAAGAACCCCACCAAAATAACCCGTGACCTCCTTCCATTTACCCCAGTCAACCCAAGTCAAACCAAATAAAATATTACCCAAAAACAACCCCACGCCAAAAATTACCCCCAATTTCCACAGAACCCTAATTACCCCGTACCAAATTTAACAACTGTTAGCCTCGCTTTTTCTAAAGATAACGTCATTTACGTGAATTGGACTAGATGCGTAGTATACTTTGCCCTTAGGGACTAGTATCGTTTAAGTGGCAAAGATAGGGCCTATATATACCCCTCATGACTCTCCATGAGGGGTGAGGTGAAGCATTAGGCTAGGTGTATTGTGTGTGTTTCTTTAATAAAAGTCTTGTGTTTTCTCCTCTCTCTCTCTAGTTTATCTCACTAAAAGGATGAAGATCTTCATCTTCTTCCACCAACCACGACCTCCAAACCACATAAATACTTATGTTAATCGGTCCTGACAATTGGTATAACGAGCCAAGGTTGTTGTTTTATTGATTTATGTTGGTTTATACATGTTTGGTTACTGTTTTTACGCTTATTTTGTGGGTCGGAAAATTTTTTTCCGTATTATATGGGCAAACAGTTTTATTCATGTTTTAGTATCCTTATTTTATTTGGTCTAAACACAAAAAGTCTTAATCTTTCTTGTGTAAATCTGTCTTGGGTATATTGTCCAAACAGTCTTTTTATGCCTTTTGTACCAAATATCTGTGAAAGTCAAAGTGGTCAGCTATCATCTTCATATGGTCAACATGAAAAAAAGAAGCAGATTTATGCATTTCTGGGTTTGTGCTTGAAGATGGACGGAAAAACATGGTCGGAAACACTCGCCGGAAAAAGTCAAAGGGTCAAAACCCTAAACTTACGCGTAAGAAGAATCTACAGTGGAGTTACGCGTAGCTGTGAAGTTACGCCTAAGCCAAGGCCTACGCCTAAGTCTGGCTTACGCTTAAGCAGACTTACGCATAACTTGCATTACGCATAAGAATATGCTTACGCATAACGGGTTGAGAAAACGTTACGCGTAGGCTTACGCATAAGCTGAAAAGAAAAGTTACGCGTAGACCAGACCACAAAGACCATATACCAAAAATACAACTAGACTTCAGGTAGTCAACCATCATAAGCCCAATAGAAAATATCTAAGAAGAAGAAAATCATCAACAGTCCATCCACATCGAACCAATTCACATCAGCCTCTAGCTACAACAAAATTAATTGATCTCAGTGGGTTCAACGTTTTGATAATCTTTTAAAGATTGTTTTTTCATTGAACTCATTTCATCTTCGATCACTTTGAAGCCTACACTTCTTGTCTTTTATATCCGAACTTATTGAGATTGAACAAAACAATTCCGTTTCATTCCCTCTCTTGTTCAGTCAAAAGAAAAACGATTTCAAACATCAAATCTAACACCTTACCCGAGACCCGATTTAGGATCTTGAAGCGAATACAATATAAATCTAATGTAAGAAGGATGTTTGCGTTTTTGTTTGTTTCTCTTGATATGCCGATTGATCTTGGAGAGAGCTGATGAATGGAGACGTTTTATTTATCTTGATAATTTTGTGACTAAATCTGAGGTAGGAGCGTTTAGGTGAGAGCAGAAAGAGGCGGATATTTTTGTCAAGTCTGTTTTAGGGTTAGGTTTGGGATATGTGTTACACTTTATACCGAATATCAATATGGACTTGGATCGGGTTGGTATTTCAAACCGTATAGTGTCTTGGGCTGTTCATAATGTGGACCGGGCTGATGAGTTTTCATGGGATGAGTTGATATATTTGAAACGGCCTTAAGGACGAAAACTTGTTATCCAAATTTTTTTTTCAAAAATTTTGGATACAATGTTTTATATATATTGGATGCTTGAGTGGTATTTTGGTATGGTAAAAATTTTTCACGGAGGATACAATATTCACGGCTTGCGAGAATATGTGAAAAATGACTACGGGGTTTTTGTACGGTATTATTGACGAGAAATTGACGTGACATTTCATGGGTGGACTTCTTTATCTTTGAGACGTTGGTTGGTTGGATGCATGTCTCAAGATAACTTGTTGGAGCACATTATGAAATTTGACAATCTGGTTATTACTGATGTAAGGAGTTACGTTGTAGTGCTCACAGTGTGTAACCATCACTTTAAGGAGTTACGTTGTTGTGCTCAGTGTCACACGGCGTTGTGGATTGTTCAAAAATTTAGAACAAGCAGTAAGTCACAAAGTTGGGATGTTTACTTCCTTTTCCAGTCAGTCGTATCGGGTTATCTCCATATGTGGTCATTACTATTAGCCGGTGAATTCAAAGGAGGTTCGATAAAAGGTTGGTTTGAGAGAAGTTTATTGAGAGTATTTTTGCGACATATTCTCACGGAAATTTTGATCAAGCTATGATGTTAATATTGCATCAAGAGGGTAATACGGTATGTACGCAACATTATGATGATTCCGATAGCTCGCAACCATCAGGAGGGAGAAGTTGCTATTTCATCTTCCGTGATTGGATTACGAAGGGATTTGTGCTTAAGACCGAAGAAGGAGAAGTAGTGTGGTGTACATCGGGGTTTTTTACCAACTTGGATGCAATACTAAGTGAGTTATGTTGTTACGATGTTCCCAGAACAACAACCATTGTGCTTCAAGAGTTTACTTTCTCCGCTGCGTGTCTAAAGATTAAAGACGTGTTACAAGAGTGTTGTCGGTTCAGGAGGGAGCAGAAAAAGAAAAAGGCTCACTAGTTAGGAGGGAGTAATAACCTAACTAGACCATTACAGTTGAAGTTCAGAGCTACAAGAAGATCATTTGCCGAGGTCATCGGAAGGGAGAACTTCAAGTTTGCCTCAAGATCTAGACTACGAGACTCTGCACTTCAAAAAAGTCAACATTGTTCATTACTATTGTAATTTACTTTGTTTTGTATTTATAGGTCTCATTGTAACCATTCACGTGTGACGCTATCTTGGAGGGAGATTGTTAGACTCGCTTTTTCTAAAGATAACGTGATTTACGTGAATTCGACTAGATGCGTAGTATACTTTGCCCTTAGGGACTAGTATCGTTTAAGTGGCAAAGATAGGGCCTATATATACCCCTCATGACTCTCCATGAGGGGTGAGGTGAAGCATTAGGCTAGGTGTATTGTGTGTGTTTCTTTAATAAAAGTCTTGTGTTTTCTCCTCTCTCTCTCTCTAGTTTCTCTCACTAAAAGGATGAAGATCTTCATCTTCTTCCACCAACCACGACCTCCAAACCACATAAATCCTTATGTTAATCGGTCCTGACAACAACAATTAAGGGCAAATTGGGTAATCTATCTGACAATTGCTGACAAGGGAATGCCACCTTGGCAATCCGTGTGCAAGGTAAACTATGATTGGCTAATCATATGTCATCAGGTGAATCCTAGGGACGAGATTAATTGGTGATTGATGGGATTGTGATCAAAGGCTCAGATTCGTCCAAAGAAGCACACAATGGATCTTCCTGAAGCTTCCTAGAGCTCAAGTTCAAATAAAAGTCCCCATTTCTCACACAGTGGATGTAGAATTTGTCGGTGTTTTAGTAGGTGTAATTTCATTTTATTAAGTGTTTTAAAGCTTTCTAAATAGTTTGTAGTTCTGATTTCAGTTTTGTATTCAAGTTTCAATTAATGAGAATTTACTTTTTAGTGAAAATTTCTATAAGCTCTTATTTACTGTTTCAAATCATTCTGTGAAGTTAATAAGTTTCTGTTTGAATCTCTTTAGCTTATCAATACTCTAAATTAGCTTGTTATTGTTTTCAAATCAAAATTCACATAAAAATCTGAAAAATACTTGGAAAATCAAAAATATGTCCAAAACTTATCACAAGCTTCAATAAGCTTGAGTTTCTGTTTACTTAGGTTTAGATAAGCTTAATATAGCTTATTCTAAGCTTTGTTTAGATCTCTAATCAGTTTGCACAACGAAATCACCAAAATCAGTCAATAAATCAAAAATACCTTTGCATAATGTGGAAAGCATGGAAGTGGTCTAAATGGATTGGCCAGAGGGACTTTTACCAGCTTATTCTCTGAATAAGCTGGAGCTTGTAGCTGCCATTAAGTTGGAGCCCTTGTTTAGCTAGGGTCCAAAGTGAGTTTTCTCTATTTTTAGCTTATAATTGCATTTTACTGTTTCATCATTGTAGTGCTATTAAATTTAGCTTATAATTGTCTTATTAGCTTAATTGAATCTATTTTTGGCTTATTGTGTTTGATTTCATCATTATTTAGCTTAATTTTCAAATCTGCACACTAATCTATTATAATCTGTCATATTTTAGTGCTTATGGTTTAAATCTGTTTTCATCTATCATACTGCATCAATAAGGTCTAAAATAGTTGTTTGAATCTGAGATAAGAGTTGGATAAGCTTGAATGTGTAGTTTGTTTTGAGAATATTGCAAAACAGATTCAAAAATAGTGTCTGGATCAGATAAGTTGACTGGATTGGAAGTTAGTATAGTGGTAATTAGTAGTCATAACAATCAGAAATAGGTTTAGTTAGGATGGTTAGATCATATTATAGCACTTTCATTTGTTCTAAAGTCAAAATCATTTGTTGAGATTAATTTCTGCATCACAGTTTGTTGTGTAAACTGCATAGGCTCTCATTTAGGTTTAATTTAGTTAGAAATAGCATTAATAGGTCTTAAACCAACTTAAAACAACATTTAGAGTTAGTTAGAAGGAATCAAAATTCATAAAAATCAACTTGTAAGGTTTTTCAAAAAGTCAAAATCCTCTTATCAGTTTCTAATTGGATTCACCTTTGCAATTTTATTTCACTCAATTTAAGTCATTTTAAGCTGTAATTTTGGATATTGAGAATTTGGTTGGTGTTTTTCGTCAAGTTATTTTAATAATATTTTTGAGATTTTTCTAAATCAGCTTAAATAGAGCTTAAAGTTGGTCTGTTTTTACCAAAGGTGCCCTGTGTCAAGTGTATCAGCATACACTGAGTCCATATCACTTTAAATAGCTTCTCGAAGCTCAATAAAGCTCCCGATAAGCTCATTTTGGTAATTAAGATCTTGACCAGGTCAACTTGAGGTTCCAATTTTTGGTTTTCCATAAGCTATTGTTTACAAGCCTCTAGAACAGCTTAAAGTAGGGTGTTCATGACACTTTTGCTGTTTGGGATTTAGATATTAATTAGTGCTTATTAGCTTCTTGCATGTGCTTATTTGGTCTTATTCAGTATCCTTAGGTAGCTTTAAGATAGTTTTAGCCTAATTGAACTTGTTGTAGCTTTTGGTCGCTTATTAGTGCATTTTGCTTATTTCCTATTTGCTTATTCAAAAAAGTTGGCATCAAAGTGCCTATTCTGTCTTCACTAGTTGCTTTTCATGATTTTCATAGATTCTTAGTAATATTTAGAACTTTTCTGCAAGTTTTCATATTTTTCCTAAACCATTTACTATTTTTCTAGAATAAAATTCAGTTTTAATCATTTTTAAATAGTTTTTAATTCAAATAAATCAGAAAAAAATCACAAAAGTATAAATTTAATTTTCTTAGGTTTAGAAAAATCAAAAAGTCATAAAAAGTATTTTTTTCACTTTTTTCTTAGTTAAATTAATATTTTCTAGGAATTTTATTAGTTTTAATTAGTTTTAGATTCATAATAAATAGAGAAAAAGTCAGAAAAATATAATTTCAGTTCTAAAAATAATTTTTAGTTTATTTATATTTTTTTAAAATATTTTGGTAATTTTCTTGTAAATTTTCATATTTTCTAGCTTTTTGAATCAAATTTAAAAATACAAAAATAGTTTTTGATTCAAATAAAATCAAGAAAAACCAAAAAAATTAGTTTTAAATTTTAGATAATTTTTTAAACTACTTTTTTAGCTTTAGAAAAATATTAGTTCATTTTTAGAAGTTAACTTAGTTTAGTTTGCATTTTAGTGTACGTTTTAGTTATATCGTAATTTGCGTTTTTAGTTAAACTTGAATTTTTAGTTGGAATTTCTTGTTTGCATTACAGATTTTGAAGTTTTAATTGCTTGTCATTATTATTTCTTCCCCCATAGTTTAGAAATCACTAAAATCCTTTTTAACCATTCAAATCCCGAATAACGCGACGTGAGTTTAAAACTCCATTCATCCTTCGCTAGGAACGATCCGGGGATTCAAACCTAATATGTTTGAGTTACCCAATACTATAATTGGTTTCCCTAAATCAATTTTTGGCACCGCTGCTGGGGATTGTCATTTAGTGAGTTTCCAATTCCGTCTCGATTCACGTGTATTTGAAGATCCTTCCCCGAGTGAAGTTATTGTTTTGTTTTGTGAATATTTTTTTTTTCAAAAACCCAAAAAAATCTAAAAACACCAAAACATTCTTCCCAGAGTGTTTAAAACACCATAAAAATTAAAAAACCAACAAAAGAAATCGAAACGTCAATTGTTACGTCGGCTCACCTTGAAAGTGCAACCTATACACGGGGTTCTTTGAGGTCTTGACATTAAATTGCATAACGAGGAAAGATCCACTCTTTTTTCCCGCCACGATGCGCGAACTTTTGAGAGCTACCGAGCACCGGTTGACGGGACGGTTACCAAAAAGATTGTTTTTCAAAAATATTCTTAAATATAAAAACCAAAAAGATTTTCTTTTCTTCAAATTTATTTTTCTTTTACTTTTGATTTTGATTTTTAGTACATGCTTTTCGTTCTCATCACGACGCATCGAATCGAAGAATAGACGTACCCGAGTTACGTACTATCATTGAAGAACCCGTCATGGCAGATACTGGAACAATGTCCGAGTTACTTCAAGCTCCCGCCGGCTACGGTGATGCTATCGTTGTTCCACCCATTGATTCCAAAAATTTCGAACTCAAAACTAATTTGATTCAATTGGTTTCATCTAACTTTTTTGTGGTTTTGAGAGAGAGGAGCCCCACGCACATATCCGTTGGTTTAATCAAGTAGCTTCTACTATAAACTTTCGGGGCGTCTCTCATGAGTCAATTAAGTTAAGGTTATTCTCGTTTTCCCTTGAGGGGGCAGCCCGGACTTGGCTTGAAAAAGAACCCCCTCATTCAATTACAACATGGGAAGACCTTTCTAAGAAATTTGTTAACCAATTCTTCCCTCCGTCAAGAATTACAATGTTAAGAAATCAAATAACAAATTTCCAACAAAAATTCGACTAAAGTTTTGGTGAAGCATGGGATAGATTCAAGGAACTTTTACGAAAATGTCCAAATCACGGTTTTTCCGATCTTCATCAGATTGAAACGTTCTACAATGCTTTAACTCCGACCGATCAAGATTCGCTTAACGCGGCCGCCGGTGGCAATATCTTGAGTCGTATGCCCATAGATAATAGAACGATTATCGAGAATAAGTCCAAAGTTTTTTTGTCTAGAAACAAGCCGATTGTTTCTAAGATCAATACCAACGACAATTATGTTCAGAAGAGTGAGTTGATTGAGTTCACTGATGCTATTCGATGTATGATGAAAGAATTTAAGAATAAAAAATCTGAGCCAGTCAAAGCTTTTACCAAAACTTGTGTTATTTGTGGTGGTCCTCATCCGTACTACAATTGTCAAGCCACCGATGGCGATATCATAAATGCTTCCGTAGCCGCTACTAATCCGATTCAACATCAGAATCAAGGATTCCGTGCCAACCAAATGGGACCACCCGGTTTTGCACCCGTTCCAAATCAGAATCAAAACTGTTTTCAAAACCAAACTTATAATCAAAACCGAGGAGCTAATGTCAATCATGGTAATCAAAACTACCAAGCCCCTCCACCTCAAGTTTATCAACAACCTTCTCATCCTCAACAACCTTATCAACCACCTGATCAAGTTGCTCCGAACCCCGATTTAGCAACTTACATCAAGAACACCGATAACAACATTAGAACGATGCAGACTCCGATCAACAACATGAGGACTGAATTGAACAATAATATTGATACTTCCAATTACAGACAAACAAGTGAATTAAGGAACATGATGGCTAGTTTCTTTCAGGCAAATCAACCTTCTACCTCTTCTTCTCAACCCTCGGGTTCCGGTACTCTTCTGAGTAACACGATTCCAAACCCGAGAGGTGACATGAAAACGATCACCACCCGAAGTGGTGTAGCTTACGATGGACCTACGGTTCCTACCACTACTTCTTCTTCTCCTTCTCGTGTGGTAGACCGTGAGACCGGGGTGACAAAGGACCCAGTGCTTCCTACTAATAAGGGAGTACCAAGAATGTCCAACCCGGGTTGTCCCGACTTCGAGCCCAAGGATGCTCTCGTTAGTGCTACGAGCTAACCCAAGAACAACAGTTCCGTACCCGTCAAGAATGAATGAATCAAAAGCAACGTGAACAAGAAAATATTCAAATGGAGAAATTTTTTCAAATCTTTCAAGATCTAAACTTTGAAATTAGCTTAGCGGATGCTCTTCTTCTCATGCCTAAATTTGTTTTGACACTAAAAGGATTATTAAATAACAAAGAGAAACTATTGGATTTGGCAAGAACGTCTTTGAATGAGAATTTTTCGGCGGTTATCCTCAAGAAACTTCCCAAAAAGTTAGGTGACCCCGGAAAGTTTCTCATTCCTTGTGATTTTCAAGGAATCGTTCAGTGCTCCGCCTTGGCCGATCTTGGCGCGAGTATCAATTTGATGCCGTTATCGATCTACGAGAAGCTTTTATTGCCCAAACTTTCCCCAACTTGTATGACTCTCGAGCTAGCCGATCGTAATACGACACGCCCAATCGGTATAGCCGAGGATGTTTGGGTTAATGGGGGGAAGTTTGATTTTCCAGCGGATTTTGATGTAGTCAATTTTGATGCCGACCCTCAAGTACCCATTATTCTCGGAAGATGTTTCTTGAGTACCGGTCATGCTTTAATTGATGTCCATGGAGGAGAGATTACGTTACGAGTTAATAAGGAAGTTATCATGTTCAACGTCAATCAAACATCGAGGTACTCCTCAAATTACGGCGATGCTTTAATCAACCGGGTCGACGTTATTGATGTTGCTTGTGAGGAGTACGCTCAAGAAGTACTAGGTTTTATGGATAATTTCGAGAGTGGTAATCCCACTCCATTTGAACCCTCTTTTAAACCTTCTTCTGAACCAATCATTTCTAATTCTTCTCCTTCCATTACTCCGTTTGAGGAGAGTGATTTCATCTTCGAAGAGATTGAGGCTTGTTTGCACAACAAATCAAGTTCACCGGAAATTGATTGTGCCGATATTGACATCGAAGGAGATATTCTTCTCATTGAGAAGCTTCTCAATGAAGACCCGTTTTCTTATCTCCCTCCGGAAGAAATCACCATAGAAGAAATTAAACAGATTGAGTCCGAAAAACCTCCGGAGCCCGAGCTCAAGGATTTACCTCCTCATCTTGAATATGCGTTTCTAGAAGAACCAAACAAGTTTCCCATCATTATTGCTAAGAATTTGAAAGACGAGGAGAAAACCAAACTTTTGGCCATTCTTAAAAAGCATAAGAGTGCCATCGATTGGCAGATTTCCGACAATAAGGGCATAAACCCACGTTTTTTTACTCACAAGATTTTAATTGAAGATGATTTCAAACCCGTCATACAACAACAACGAAGGGTTAACCCGAAAATTCATGATGTCATCAAAAAGGAAGTTCTAAAACTCCTCGACGCTTGAGTCATTTACCCGATCTCAGATAGTTCATGGGTTAGCCCTATCCATTGTGTAAACGAAGAAAGGTGGAATGACCGTTGTGATGAATGAAGATAATGAGTTGATTTCCACACTCCTTATCACCGGATGGAGGGTGTGTATTGATTACCGGAAGTTGAATGATGCTACTAGGAAAGACCATTTCCCGCTTCCTTTTATGGATCAAATGCTTGAACGTCTAGCGGGGAATGAGTTCTATTGTTTTCTCGATGGTTTTTCCGGGTACTTCCAAATTCCAATCGACCCGCAAGATCAAGAGAAGACGACTTTCACTTGCCCTTATGGAACGTTTGCTTATCGTCGAATGCATTTTGGTTTATGTAATGCTCCTGGCACGTTCCAAAGGTGCATGATGGCGATTTTCCACGATATGATCGAGAAAACTGTGGAGGTGTTCATGGATAATTTCTCGATTTACGGAGATTCTTTCACTTCTTGCCTCTCTCATCTAAACCTCATGCTACAAAGGTGTGAAGACACCAATTTGGCCTTGAATTGGGAGACGTGTCATTTCATGGTTCGAGAGGGCATTGTCCTCGGTCATAAGATATCCAAATCAAGGATTGAGGTCGATCGAGCTAAAGTCGACGTTATTTCTAAACTACCTCATCCTACCACCGTCAAAGGTATTTGGAGTTTTTTGGGTCATGCCAGTTTCTATCATCATTTCATACAAGATTTCTTTAAGATAGCCCGCCTTCTGACCTATCTCCTCGAAAAGGATGCTCCGTTTATCTTCTCTAATGAATGCATTGAAGCCTTTAACATACTTAAAAAGAAATTAATCGAGGCTCCGATCTTAGTTGCCCCCGACTGGGATTTGCCCTTTGAGCTCATGTGTGATGCAAGTGATTACGAAATTGGGGCAGTCTTGGGGCAACAAAAGTCTAAACATTTTCAGCCCATACACTATGCGAGTAAGACATTGACTGAGGCCCAACATAATTACATAACTACCGAAAAAGAATTATTGGCCGTAGTTTATGCTTTCGAGAAATTTAGACCCTACCTTGTCTTATCGAAGACCATAGTGTATACTGACCATTCTGCCCTGAAGTACCTTTTAGCAAAGCAAGATGCTAAGCCCCGATTGCTTCGGTGGGTTCTCCTCCTTCAGGAATTTTATGTCACCATTCTTAACAAAAAAGGAGCGGAGAACCTTGCCGCTGACCACTTATCTAGACTTGAGAATCCGCATCAAAGTGTGCTCGAGAAAAAGGAGATCATGGAAACATTTCCTCTTGAGACACTTGGGACTATTGCTAAGAAAGATTCTAATACCCCATGGTTTGCCGACTTTGCAAATTACCATGCGGGGAATTTCATTGTGAAAGGGATGTCGTCCCAACAAAAGAAGGATGTCAAGCATTATTTCTGGGACGACCCCTACTTGTTTAAGATTTGTGCGGATCAAGTAATCCGGCGGTGTGTTCATGGCCAAGAAGCCATCGATATTCTTAATGCTCGCCACAATGGACCCACCGGAGGCCATCATGGTGCAAGCTACACTGCCAAAAAGGTTTTTGATTCCGGATTTTATTGGCTGACCATATATCGAGACGCCCATGATTTAGTTAAGTCATATGACTCATGCCAGCGTCAAGGGAAGATTTTGCAAAAAGATGAAATGCCGCAAAATGCGATTCAAATCTGCGAGATTTTCGACGTTTGGGGCATCGATTTTATGGGACCATTTCTGTCGTCTAAGGGTCGAAGCGAAGGCGCTACCCACTAATGACGCCCGAGTGGTTGTTAAGTTTTTGAAGAACTTGTTTTTCTAATTTGGAGCACCTCGTGCTATAATCAGTGATCGCGGTACCCATTTTTGTAATGAAAAATTTGCCATTGTAATGTCTAAATAAGGATTTACCCACCGTCTTTCTACCGCGTATCACCCGCAAATAAGCGGCCAAGTTGAGGTGTCCAATCGTGGTTTGAAAAGGATTTTAGAAAGGACCGTAGGAGATAACAGATCTTCATGGGCCGATAAGTTAGATGATGCATTATGGGCTAACCGCACCGCATTCAAGACACCCATTGGGTGCACCCCATATAAATTGGTGTATGGAAAGGTTTACCATTTGCCCATTGAGCTCGAGCATAAGGCATATTGGGCCTTGAAACAAGTTAACTTTGACCTTAAGACCGTGGGTGATCACCGTAAAGTTCAATTGAATGAATTAAATGAGCTTAGGGATCAGGCTTATGAGAATTCTTTGATTTACAAATAGAAAACTAAGAGGATTCGTGACTCTAAAATCAAAAACCGCGTCTTCAACGTTGGTGATCAAGTCCTCCTCTTTAATTCTCGGTTGAAGATATTCTTGGGAAAACTCAAAACCCGTTGGTCCGGACCATTCACCGTAGCTCAAGTTTTCCCGTATGGAACTATCGAGCTTGTAGGATCTTAATATATTGTGTTGATGATGATTCGGGTGGCCTTGGATGGTGATGAATCAAGTATGCCATGGTTTAGAGAGAGAAAGAGATGAGAGGGTGTTCTTGGTAGAGAGTTGTAATACAAAATGAAAGGTTAGATTGAAAAGCACCACCCCTTCCAAGGATGGAAGGGGTATTTATACTTACAGACTACACGACCTCCTGACGGCCTATGGATCAGGTATACAGTGGGTAAAGACCCGTCCTTCCTCCACGGTGTTACACTACGCTAAACTAAGCTACAAACTAACTAATTAACTACTAAATGACGTAAATAACGACACGTCTACGAGCTAACATATGCTAGACCATAATTGGGGTGACCGACACTTTATCATGGAATTTCCAATTCCTAACAATCTCCCCCTAAGGGAGGTCACCCCATGAAATACATTTTGCATCCTAGCATTATATCTTTGTCTTTAGTTCTGAGCTCGTAGACTTCAATTCTTCAAGTTCCGCAATCTTTGTGCTTTAGTAGCGATTCTTCAAAGTCCGCATTGATTTGTACTTTTAGTGGAGGTCTTTAACTGATCCACATCTTGATGATCTTTGAGCTTTCTTTGAGATCATCAGCCACAGTAAATCTCTGGATCACCCTTTGTTGTGTTGCCTTCATGTGATGTTGTGACTTATGGACCGACATGCTCACACTTTCTGGATCATGACATCTTTCCATCAGAGTAGCGGAAGCTTTACTGGCTCATGATATTAGCAGCAGCGTAGCAAAAACATAGTGTAAAAATATCAGATCCAGGTTCTGTAGATATGCACAAGTCATGATTTCTTCAATTAAGTGTGAATGCTGTGAGCATGCGGCTTTGGATTGACTTCTCAATTCTGATCAGCTGCAACCGTCCAAATGAACCTGCAAACAACAGTTAGCAATAAAACACACGAAAGTGTCTTTGATCACTTTCGTTGAATTGAGGTACACGGCCCACGGTTCCCCGTTGACCAGTACAAGTACTGCCTGTGATCAGGTATAATTCCGTAGAATCTCCTAGACAGGTTTTCGCAGCTATTCTAGCTGTTCACAAACCGGAACGTTTCAAAGAAGACAACACGGAGTGAGTGAACTAGCGAATTGAGATTCACTGATTGATGAAAACTTGATTTGAAAACAATCGCGTATTGCTTAGAAGAAAGAGTTTTACAATACGATGAAGGTTTTATGAGAAAGATCAATTTTTCAATCAAAAATACTTTTTGTATTTGAAAAAGAATACACATTCAATGTGCCAGAGAAAAGAAGAAATTTGCACATCGAACGGTTTTTCCAAAAGTATTTTTTCAATCAGAGATACTTTTTGAGTTTGAAATCATGAATACACATTCGATGTGCTAGAAAAAAGAAGATTTGCACATCGAACGGTTTTTCCAAAAGTATTCGTCAATTCATTTCCTGGACCAAGTTTGATTCACGAGTGAATCGCCCCATCGTTTCTATCCAGTTGTCACAAGCTTGATCTTTAGAAAAGATCTCACATGTCACCCATCAAGAGCTTGTTTGATGTTGGCTCTAGAAGGATTTCCATCTTCATCGTGAATATTTTCATATCACTCGGATGTTCTGGCAATACCACAAGGATAATGCGTAGGACTCTTAAATATATTCTTACTTTCCACATTGTGTGAAACAGCAAGTCTTCAATATTTTTTTGTCCTAATGAGATATTGTGGATGATCTCTTGGCTCTAGACTCAATTGTGCATTTTTGGTTCCTATGCCGGAGACTAGGGAGAGGGTCTCCTTCTTCAATATCAACAATCTCTAAGAGAAAGTCAATAGATTATGTAGGTTCCCCGTGAGAATGAAACAATCCCTTTTAAGAGGAACTTGAGTAGCTTGGGAAGTTGTAGTGCAGTGCGTCACTGGGTCCATGACGTCTTGTCTTCAATACCAGTGTTACCTTAGTAACAACCAGTAGCATATGTATTGAACCCGGTTTCTACCCTAAGGTTGAATTATTGGAGGGCTATTTATTTTCACCCTTTTTCACATTCATTTCTTTTTCATTCTTCAACCCCTTCAGTGCTTACCGAGACTTCATTACTAGAACCTTGTTGGGTTAATTCCAGTTCTAGCTCTATCTCAGTCCGCACTCTTCCCATATCTTACTTTTCTCCTTTTTTCATCATACCTAAGGACTTCTACACTATCTAGTGGATTGTCCCTGGGTAGATCCCTCCAGCACTGGCGGGATCGTGGGAACGAATACCTAACCTAACCATCCTTATATCACCATGCATAAAGTAAATTGGTCGGTCTTTTGGTATTGTTCTTTCCTTCATGGAACCAATTGAAAAATCATTTGGAAAATCAATCAAGGTACTTGTGATATAAATATCAAAACATTTTGTACCTTAATTGTTTTTGATCATTTTAGAAATGCTCCCCCTCAACATGTGCATATGATTTTGAAAGTGTTTAGCACATGGAGGCAAGAGTTATTTGAAATAATTTCTTAATCACAATTTTCTTCGAAAAAGCCATTTGATTTTCTTTGGTAAATTCTCCCCCTCAATATGTGCATAGGATATTTGAAATCATTTTATCACATAGAGGAAAGAGTTCATTTGAAGTACATCCACGATCACAAAATCCATTTAGAAAATCAATCAAGGTACTTATGTTAAAACATAGAAATCATTGTACCTTGAAAGTTTATTTTCTTTTGAAATGCTCCCCCTCAATATGTGCTTCGAGATTCGAAAGCGTTTAGCACATATGGGAGAGCAGCACGCACTTTTGAATCAAGTCGATCATCATTTATCAAATTTCATTATTAAATCACAAATTCTCCCCCGATCAAAAATATCAAACCCTTTGAGATTTTGGATCCCAAGTGATTTAATAAGGTTTAGAAAACATGGGAGAAAATGTACCTGATTTAAAAGCTCTTCTGGTTTATGGTTAAATGCTCCTCCACAATCATGTGCATTATGTATTTCAAAATCGTTTGGCACATGAAGTAAGGAGTGCTTTTGAAACAATCACCCTTTAAAACCGATTTGAGATTTAAATCACGATCTCTCCCCCGATCAAAAATTTCAAACCTATTGAGATTTTGGATCCCGATTGATTTAAATCATTTGGAAAATTTTGGGGAAAGACGTGGCTAGATTTAATTTTGAAAAATGATGGATAAGGAACAGTTTTTCAACATTAAAGATTGTTAGCGTCAGGTATGATAGTTTTTAAGAGATCTTTAAGTAAAATAAAACAATTTCACAATCAAACAAGAACAGAAAAAAAATTCATTTTGAAAGATCTTTGAGTTTTAAAGAGAATCATACCATGACATAACATTAAATCTTTAGATCACCACTTATTATGTACAAACCGGACTTTTTATGAAGAAATATCATTTGAAAATACTTTATTGTAAATCACTCTCCCCCTCAATCGATGACCATAATTGTTGAATGAGTGACTTAAGTTTTGATACAGTGAAGTCCAGTGATATTCAAAATTAAGTCCAATTTATTTTCAAAACCAATATTTTTCCATTTTTCAAAAGAATATTATTTAAAAGTTGTTTAAAAAAATGGTATCAATTTTCCTGCACAAAGATACGTTAGGTGGTTGAGAAGCTTATGTTGTTGTTGTAGGGCTAGAAGAAAACCGTCTACAGATGCAGTGAGACCTCTGACGTTGCATTTGTCATGCCAACTCTTCATAGAGGTCCAATTAAGCTCCGTTTCTTCATTTGTCGATGAAGAAAACCATCTGCTAATGCAGTGAGACCTCTTACGTTGCATTTTTCCATGCCAACTCTATATAGAGGTCAAATTAAGCTCCGTTTCTTCATTTGTCAACCCAAGATATAGTTACCCTTTCCTTTCGGCATCCAATCATCTTCAATTGTGGGATCCGGATCGGGAACATTCTTATATACCAATATACCTGCATACGTTAGTGAACACACATACAGATATATGGTGGTCGACATCACCCAAACAGCAATCGACTAATAAAAGTCAATCCAACATATCAATCATATCATAAAAGGTATGGGAATAATGTATTTATCAAACTCTAATCATCTAATCCTAACAATCATATCCTAGGCACCTAGTCCTTCAACGTAGGTTAACATCATTTATCAGTTAAGCATTTAGGATAATTAGATAAGTCCGATAGATGATATAAATTTGAAAAACATTCTCCCCCTCAATCAATGACTCATTTTATGAAAATATTAAAAATACAGAAGTCATTGATTGAGTTTGCAAATTTATGAAAAGTTCGATACTGATTGATTTTCAAGCAACTCATTTACCACCATTAAGTTAAAACAAATATTTTTCTGAAGAATTTTAGACGGAAAAATATTTGAGTAGGAACAGAAGTCCTTCGACATACTTTCCTCATTTTGTTTTTAGGATAAGTGCTCGAAATATTTAAAAATTGGTTTAGCGCAGCACTTTCCTTCCTTGAAGAGCGGGTTGCTATCAGAAATAATAGCAAACCATGGTTTAAGCGCGGGTTACAATCTGAAATAACTACAAGCCATTTTTTGAGACATGTTTTGGAAAAGAATATTTACACCTCCTGCTCGAACTTCATCTATGGTCCCGTGCCATTATTGAATGACATTTCTAAGACCGTAGATGTTATCGATACCAGAAGACATGTCTTTGAAAACATATTTTTGGTCTTTTTCAAATTTTCTGATTTTTTATGGATTTTTGAAGGTTTTATATTTTTCTATTTTCTTTTTGTTGGTTTTATATTTTTGTATTTTGTTTTTAATAACTATTTACAGAGATAGATTAGATGATATAGTTTAAGAAGATGATGATACGAGTACCGAGATAAGAATATCGAGCAGCACGTCGTAGAAGATAGAATTCGTCATCTCTTAAACTTCCACCACCAAAGCTTCCGAGGCTCCAGAATAGAAGACAGAACATGAGCCTTTGAGAAACAGAGACTTTGGCAGCTTCCCCCCAAATCGAAAATCCTTTAGCTAAGCAGAATCGAAGCTCTTTTTCAAGCTTTTCATAGCCAGATGCACAAATAAGTACACCATTATCATCGAGTTTTCTGCTCCTTATAAGAAAGATCGTCGATTCTCCGTCCGGGTTTATATCATCCTTAACAGCACCGTATCATCCCACATTTAAATAATCTTCTCAATTCCTTTTCCACTGAAGTCTGAAGCGATGCATCCCCAAAAGGTGTCAAGAGACCACTTCCCCCAAGTAGATGAATTGATGCAGTCAGACTCTTAGAGTAGAGCTCACGAACCCGAATACACATATACCCGAAGACAGAGAAACTTATACCATCGAAGTAGCAGATTAAGTCCAATAGCCAAAGAATAACCCCGATGTATACTTTTCTCTCCCCTAAAGAAAGTGTATGAAGCTCAAGAACCCGAAGTACCCGAATGCCCAAAGAGAGAATAACCGATAACATTGAAGAAGCAGGCCGAATCACTGATTATCTCTGAGGATGACAATCTCTGCGGCTGTCAACTCCGGAATAATTGATTATATCTCTGAATCACTAATTAAGCCCTCAAGTGAAACAGCTGAGCGCTCCCAATGTACACAATTCTCTCTCTCCCCTGATGATTGCGATAACATCGAAATCATCACACACTTGTGTACCTCTTTTATCGCAAAAACATTCTCTTACATCACTTCCCCCACGTAGTTGGAATAATAACACTAAAAGCCTTGATGAGTAAAACCTTGAGATTCTCTGCGGTCATGACATTTGTCTTCCCGGGATATCTTCAACCACTTAGAAGAATTAAGTTCATCAAGTTTACTCGCGTTTAGATGTTTTTCTCCTTCCCTCTTGCTGGTTTTGATACTTCAGAATCAGCAAAACATTATAAGCCCAAATACTTGAAGTCTGTTGAGAAGAACATATGAAATCTTGTGGGAATCAAATTGCTGAAGTAAATGAGCAAGTCTAACTGGGGATTAAATCTGACATTTCACTCTCCCCCAATTAGTGCTCTCCCCTAAACCGACAATCTGTTTGATAAATGCCCAGATTAAGAAGAAGTCTTTAGATAATCAAATGCAACTCGTCTTTAGTCTTTTAACATGCAACAGAAAATGTAGAACAGACTGTAGACTCGACCTTCTTCAAGATTGTCCAATTGGGGAATAGAAAGTTAACATCTTCAACTCACCAAATGCATTCCCGTTAACTTACATATAGCAAATCCCCTTAACTCAAATCCCTCCCAATCAAACAAGAATAGAAAGATGTTCATCAAGGAAATCAGTCCCGCAACTGGAAGCACTTTGTTGTTAAACTCATCAGTCTGTAAGAAGATGTCAACCAACGACTCTTAGAAAAAACTCCATGTAACGGTGACCCGATAAGAAGATGCTCGGTTCTTACATGAGTTAGGAGTCGTTTGACCATATATTCTCAGATATAACTCAACATGCAGCAGTTTGACACTTCTTCTCCCCCTCAAGAATTGCATACGGAGATGCCATTCTTGATTAAACAAGTGAATATCTTTAAAATGTAGTCTCTTCACACTTCTCCCCCTCAAAGGTTGCAAATGATGTCGCCATCGCCATTTTAATTGAGCAAGTGGAATAAGAGAACAATCATCGGTAGTCCGGTTCACTTGATAAACTTTTCTTTTCTTTGGAGAACGAGGCTTGAACTGTTGTGTTCAAACGTCATAAGAAGATTTCTCTTCTTTTTAAGATAAAGCGCACTAAGACGTACACTTTTCTTTTCTTTGGAGAACGAGGCTTGAACTGTTGTGTTCAAACGTCATAAGAAGATTTCTCTTCTTCAGAAGATAACCATCCAATAAACACTTTGGTAAACACATCATTCACGCATTCTGTTGGCTATTACAGTAACAACATGGTGAAGTGAACCCGATATGCCAAACTTGATCATGAAGTAAAATTCCCCAGATTTGTTACTTAAAACTTGTACTAATCCTTGTGAAAAAGAAACGGTGTACCCAATGTACAAAACCTCTTGACGTATCCTCAACTGCGTGAGACACCAAAGTGATAGTTACGTTGTGGGTTGAGAAAGAATCACAAATGAAACTAAATAGCCAAGTCTTTATCACACTCTATAAATGCCCAAACAAGTCATCTTCGCAGATGGATAGAAAGAAAGAAGACGAAATAAGTAAACACCCCCGGAAAATCTCACTGCAAATCCAAATACGAAATATCGTATAAACAACCTCGTACTCAACTTTTCTCAATAAACAATTCAAGTCGAGACATAATGCATAAACCAAAGTATCAAATTGTATAGCACAGCAAATGTCATCATCATCAAATCTCTTCAACATGTCTCTTATACTTTAAATCTCATAGAGTCCAAATCATGAGAAATCACATCAAAACTCATATTATCCAATCTCATCAAAACAGTCCAATTTTGAGAAGCCCATCTTTCCGTTATCCAAACCATCACACAAATTGCTCAAATCCGTTCCAATGATTGTAAACAAAACTTACCATATGGTCTAAATAAAGATCCCGCTCGGTCCAACTCATTGTTACAGACAAGCCAGTGTCCAAATAAATCATATGCTACTATCATGTTATCACATGGCTTAACTCGCAATTCACATATCCACCATTCGGATATTATCCAAGACATTGAAATAGTGAATACATAATACAACTTATCACAATTCGGATAACATCAAGTTATCATGGTCCATTTCTATCACGATTCATTATAGCCCATACACGAATGTGCTAGTAGCACACAGCCCAATGTATTACTAACAAGGTTGCAACACCCACCAGATCCATCTCAGCCCATTTAGCAATGAATACCCGATCCACCTGTTTTATACCTAATTGCACGGTTATAAAACACAACCAATCACACACTTAACCCTAATAACACTCTTCAAACAAAACCTAAATATACCAAACTCAGTCCGCCCCTTTTTTTTTATCAAACTGTTTTCAAAATAAATCTTAGATCAGAACCAGGAGCGTAGCCATCATCATTTCAATAATTAAAACCCCATCTTGGCTTCGACTCTCTCACAACATATCACACACATAACCACAGAGATGGTATGGTGTAGAACGAATAGGCCACAGGGATGGCTAGAGGTCCTATGATGGCCACGAGATCATTCATGGATATACAGGTAGGTTTATTTTGCTACTTTAATTAATTATGTTTTGAGTTGGTCTTTCACGAATTAAAGAAACGAGTTTAACGATATTTTTATATCTCTTTTCTTTGTTATTCGGATATGAGAAAGAAGGTTTGCTTCGAAAGTGATCGATGAGGATACAAGTTCCACAAAAATTTATAAACGATTATACACAAAGTGGAATGAATCTGAGATCACATGTATGTTAATGTTTAAATTTGAGTTATGTTCTTGTTGAAGAGGGTTGATGTTGGTGATGTATTTTTGTTGATTTGAATTAGGATAGGCTGTGATATTTATCAATCTTCATTTTCCTTTCAATTAAACCTTGGACTGATGATGGTTGTTTAACCTGAGGTCGTGATGTTTAGTATATGGTATTTAGTGGTCGAGTCAAATGTAAGGTCAACAAGTCGCTTACTTAATATTTTGTGACAAGTCGCTAACATTTTTCCTTACAAACTGTCAAAACAAAGATCTCCTAAAATTCTTTACAAATCGCTACTTGACATAAGGACAAGTCGATATCATGAGTCAAAACTCATGACAAGTCGCTACTTGAAATGACAAGTCGCTACTTGATAGACATAGACAAATCGCTATGACTTGTAAAGACAAGTCGCTTTGAACATTTTTGACTCAACTCGCTTTTGGTTTTTGGTTAACAACTCGCTTGCTGAAACGTTCCTAGAAAGTAGGATCTGGAAAAATCGCATAATTTTATTTAAAACCCAGAAAACACTTGCAGAAACTCATTAATATTACCCATTTGACCAAGAAGCATGACCATATTCATTTCACATATATGGTACCAAAAAATAGTCTTAAAGATGAGATAATCTGTTTGGACAAGATTTATGACACAAAATAGATATACTGATATACCACATGACTTTTTGGACCACACGAAAGGATAGGATATTTGTTAAAAACTGTTATCTCGAAAAAGTAGGAAAACAATTTTTCCGACCAACAAAAATACAAAAAACAATTTAAAACATGATACAAACCACAATAAATCATCAAAACACAAAAAACCTTGGCTCTGGTACCATTTGTAGGATCTTAATATATTGTGTTGATGATGATTCGGGTGGCCTTGGATGCTGATGAATCAAGTATGCCATGGTTTAGAGAGAGAAAGAGATGAGAGGGTGTTCTTGGTAGAGAGTTATAATACAAAATGAAAGGTTAGATTGAAAAGCACCACCCCTTTCAAGGATGGAAGAGGTATTTATACTTAGAGACTACACGACCTCCTGACAGCCTGTGGATCAGGTATACAGTGGGTAAAGACCCGTCCTTCCTCCACGGTGTTACACTACGCTAAACTATGCTACAAACTAACTAATTAACTACTAAATAACGTAAATAACGAAACGTCTACGAGCTAACATATGCTAGACCATAATTGGGGTGACCGACACTTTATCATGGAATTTCCAATTCCTAACAGAGCTATCTTAGCCCGAAGGCCCCAATTTTAAGGTGAATGGTCATCGTCTTAAGCATTATTTTGGAGGGGACATCCCATCTATGGTTGTCCTGGATCTCCAAACTTTCCCCATGGACAAATGAATTCGGGGACGAGTCAAGCTAGTGACTCGGTGATCAAAAACAGTAGCGCTTCGTGGGAGGAACCCCATGCTTATCCTCTATCTTCTTTCTATTTTCTCTAATAAGTGACGTGAAGGGGTTAGCCTCTTCAATTTCTCGTGTTTGGTTGTTTGTGATGTTTTTGTTTAGGATTTACCGATATGAAGACTCTCGTGCTCGAAGTTTTTTCTTTTCCCCACTCGAGTTTCATGATCGATGCTGATGAAAATCCGATATCCTAATCTTATCGAATAACGTTTATCTTTTAGCATATTTAACAAACGGCTTTTTAGATTTCCGTTGAGAACCCTTGCCTTTAAACATTGAGGACAATTTTTCGTTTTAGTTTTGGGGGGGGGGTAATCTTCGATTTGATTTGACCGCACTTGCTTGTTTTTTGCCTTACACTCTCGCAACCCCATTTTTCCTTAGAAAATTGAAAACATTTGTGCAAAAATGTGAAAATTTTAAAAATTTTGTAAGTTTTTGCTAGTTTTATGATTGAAAAGTCTTTGCGAGTCTCTTAGAAGTTACTTCAAATATGCGTTTTCTTGAAATAGTCTTTGCTAATTGCTTAGACAAGAGGCTATAAAATGCGATTCTAGATCACAAGGCCAAGAATTTGCAAGCTTCCCTAAGTGATTTTAAATATGTGAAGCTTTGAAAGATTTGCTAGTTTCTAATAAGTGACTTTAAAAATGCGAGACTTGAGATTATTTGATGAAGTATTTGCTAAGTTAATATATGTTTTGACACCTTGTTGACTTTCCACTGGTGAGAGTAGGAATAGAATTTTGACTTGACCGGGCGTGTTGAGCCCTAGCTTGTTCCCTTAACCATAGATAATTAAATTATTGGCTAAGCATCCGCGGATCTCATTATTTGAGATTTTAAATTTGCGGAGATCGAGGAATGATAGAGTTATTTGTGAGTTTAGATGCTAAGCGTGGAGTAGATGGTTCTCTTTAGAGCTCATCGAAGGTACTTGTTGCTTTTTGCTCCCACAAAATTGTCTCACCCCATATCTGTCTAATAATAATTAAAGATGTTAGGTTTTGGCGATAATTAGTTCTTTATCTTTTTAAAAAAATCCTTTTTTTATTGGGTACACATCAAGGTCTCGTAATGAATAAGTAATAAGTAATAAGTAAGTTATGAGCTGCGGTTCGAGATCGGGCCCTTGGATCTTTATTTCAAAAGTAAGCGTTTAGGTCTTGGCTACCCTCTTACGCCGGCCCTTAGACCTCTAACCGGGATTGTGAGAGGTCTTGGTCTAACACACTAGGATCCTCATTTCATGAAGCTTAGAGTCTTGGAATTCTCCGTCGTAACGGACCTTGGATCCTCTATTCTGAAAAAGTGTAAGGTCTTGGAATTACCCTATGAAGCTCCGTAGTTCATAGCTCATGTAATTAATATGAAGTATAAGTGCAAAAAAAATATAAATAAATAAATAAATAAAATTGTATGGAAAAATCAAAAATATAAGTGAATAAAATTTCCTTGATGTGACCTCATTTTTAAAACAACGGTTCTTGAGAGAAGATGGAAAATTACTTAGCGTCCTAATTTCATATCTTTATCGGATTAAAAATTATCTAAACGAGAAATTTGAAGAAATTCATTTCTCACCAAAAATAAAATAAATATAGGAAAATAGGAAAATGGGAGCAAGAGGTAATTACACAAGTAACTTCCAAGGGTAGTGTTAGCATCTAAAATCATATTTAACAATGATTTCGATTTTACGCTTAGTTTGGGAACTTGTAAAAAATAAGGGACGATGTATTCTATTCATATGGTCACTCCTCGCTGAGTTGTGTTTCCTACTCCGTGATCCTAAAAATGTCTTTTAAAAAATGTTGAAGTTATTGATTGACATGAAAGTTCAACAAACCGTCACTCATAAAGTGGAATGTGTTTAATCGTAATATCTATATGTGAAATAAAAGGTAAACGGGGCGTTTTTAGAATTAAGGGTTTCTTAATCTATTTTGAGGAATCTTTGATACTTTTCACAGGTTTAGTAGAAAGAGGTTGAAATCCTTGGTTTTAGAAACGTGAGTTGATTACATTGCGTGAGGACACGACAATCTTCTAGTCTGGGGTATTTTGGTATGTGCAAAAACACATACCTTTTCTTTACCAAAGCAGGCCCAAAATAACAAAAAAGAGCCGTTAATGCCTAATATTTGTTGGTTTCTTGAATTTATGCATTTACAGGTACGGATATGACAAAACACACAAAAGAAATACAAATCAGACAAAAACCGAGCACGAGAAGGAAGAGAGTGGAAAAAGCTGAAGCCTAGAAATCAAATTGAATGAATTTGAAGACTTGAATGCTCAAGGGATGATTTTTGGAAGCTTGGATTAATTTTGTAGAAATTACAGATTCAGTCCCTCAAGTTTGACAAATTGGCAAAATCTACCCTGAAATATCAAAAGTGTCAAGATTGGTCCCTCATCTTTCCCATAATTGCAAAATATACCCTTGTGTTCCTTTTTACCCAATCACCCATAAAATACCCTTTAACTTTCACCAAATAACACTTTATACCTTTTAGAAAATAAATATTTCATTTATTAAGTCCTTAAATAACACCAAGGTTCAAAATCCTTTTAAAACCTTTCACTTATCAACCTGACCCCTAGCCACTTATTAATCCCTTGACCCTTTTCTCATCAAAAGAACCCCACCAAAATAACCCGTGACCCTCCTTCCATTTACCCCAGTCAACCCAAGTCAAACCAAATAAAATATTACCCAAAAACAACCCCGCGCCAAAAATTACCCCCATATTCCCAAGAACCCTAATTACCCCGTACCAAATTTAACCACAATTAATGGCAAATTGGGTAATCTATCTGACAATTGCTGACAGGGGAATGCCACCTTGGCAATCCGTGGGCCAAGGTGAGCTATGATTGGCTAATCATATGTCATCAGGTGAATCATAGGGACGAGATTGATTGGTGATTGATGGGATTGTGATCAAAGGCTCAGATTCGTCCAAAGAAGCACACAATGGATCTTCCTGAAGCTTCCTAGAGCTCAAGTTTAGCTATAAAAAGCCCCAATTTCTCACACAGTGGATGTAGAATTTGTAGGTGTTTTAGTAGGTGTAATTTCATTTTATTAAGTGTTTTAAAGCTTTTTAAATAGTTTGCAGTTCTGATTTCAGTTTTGTATTCAAGTTTCAATTAATGAGAATTTACTTTTTAGTGCAAATTTCTATAAGCTCTTATTTACTGTTTCAAATCATTCTGTGAAGTTAATAAGTTTCTGTTTGAATCTCTTTTGCTTATCAATACTCTAAATTAGCTTGTTATTGTTTTCAAATCAAAATTCACATAAAAATCAGAAAAATACTTGGAAAATCAAAAATATGTCCAAAACTTATCACAAGCTTCAATAAGCTTGAGTTTTTGTTTACTTAGGTTTAGATAAGCTTAATATAGCTTATTCTAAGCTTTGTTTAGATATCTAATCAGTTTGCACAACAAAATCACCAAAATCAGTCAATAAATCAAAAATACCTTTGCATAATGTGGAAAGCATGGAAGTGGTCTAAATGGATTGGCCAGAGGGACTTTTACCAGCTTATTCTCTGAATAAGCTGGAGCTTGTAGCTGCCATTAAGTTGGAGCCCTTGTTTAGCTAGGGTCCAAAGTGAGTTTTCTCTATTTTTAGCTTATAATTGAATTTTACTGTTTCATCATTGTAGTGCTGTTAAATTTAGCTTATAATTGTCTTTTTAGCTTAATTGAATATGTTTTTGGCTTATCGTGTTTGATTTCATCATTATTTAGCTTAATTTTCAAATCTGCACACTATTCTATTATAATCTGTCATAATTCAGTGCTTATGGTTTAAATTTGTTTTCATCTGTCATACTGCATCAATAAGGTCTAAAATAGTTGTTTGAATCTGAGATAAGAGTTGGATAAGCTTGAATGTGTAGTTTGTTTTGAGAATATTGCAAAACATATTCAAAAATAGTGTTTGGATCAGTTGAGTTGACTGGATTGGAAGTTAGTATAGTGGTAATTATTAGTCATAACAGTCATAACTAGGTTTAGTTAGGATGGTTAGATCATAGTATAGCACTTTCATTTGTTCTAAAGTCAAAATCATTTGTTGAGATTAATTTCTGCATCACAGTTTGTTGTGTAAACTGCATAGGCTCTCATTTAGGTTTAATTTAGTTAGAAATTGCATTATTAGGTCTTAAACCAACTTAAAACAACATTTAGAGTTAGTTAGAAGGAATCAAAATTCATAAAAGTCAACTTGTAAGGTTTTTCAAAAAGTCAAAATCCTCTCATCAGTTTCTAATTGGATTCAGTTTTGCAATTTTATTTCACTCAATTTAAGTCCATTTAAGCTGTAATTTTGGATATTGGGAATTTGGTTGGTGTTTTTCATCAAGGTATTTTTATAATATTTTTTGAGATTTTTCTAAATCAGCTTAAATAGAGCTTAAAGTTGGTCTGTTTTCACAAAAGGTGCCCTGTGTCAAGTGTATCAGCATACACCGAGTCCATATCAGCTGTTTAAATAGCTTCTCAGAAGCTCAATAAAGCTCCTGATAAGCTCATTTTTGGTAATTAAGATCTTGACCAGGTCAACTTGAGGGTCCAATTTGTGGTTTTCCATAAGCTATTGTTTACAAGCCTCTAGAACAGTTTAAAGTAGGGTGTTCAGGACACTTTTGCTGTTTGGGATTTAGATATTAATTAGTGCTTATTAGCTTCTTGACTGTGCTTATTTGGTCCTATTCAGTAGCATTAGGTAGCTTTAAGATAGTTTTAGCCTAATTGAACTTGTTGTAGCTTTTGGTAGCTTATTAGTGCATTTTGCTTATTTCCTATTTGCTTATTCAAAATAGTTGGCATCAAAGTGCTTATTCTGTCTTCACTAGTTGATTTTCATAATTTTCATAGATTCTGTTAGGAATTGGAAATACCAGGTATTAAAGTGTCGGTCACCTCAAGTATATGTAATCGTTAGAAAGCTCGTAGTCGTAGTTATTTTAAGTTAAGTAGTATTTAGTTAAGTAACACCGTGGAAGACGGACGGTCTTTACCCACTCAGATGCCTGATCCATGTACCATGGCTTTTATGTAAGACTATAAATACTCTCTACTCCCAAGGTGAGAGTTGAGCTCATAATAATAATTTTTCTTTCTCTCACTAAGTTCCCTAAACCTCTAACTTTCTCTCTCTAGAATTCCATCTATATTCCTACCTGTGTATAATGTTATGATGTGTATTTGAAAAGTTATATCTTACAATTGGTATCAAGAGCCATGGTTAGATCATATTTTACACATCTTTGGATTTCTAGTGGTTTTTAGGTGGTTTTTTAAGTTTGAAAAAGTTTAGTGGTTTTGCATCATTTGATTGATTTCTAGTGTTAAAGTTTCGATTTTGGTTGTACTTTTATGTTTAGAATCATCAAAAGTGTTTAGGTTTTCATTTGGTAAGCTTGAATCATCTTGGTTGGGTTGTTTTTGATTGAAAAGTGATGTTTATATGGTTTTTCAAGCTAGCGACTTAGCTCACGGAATAGTTTCTTGGTAGCGACTTGCTTCACATTTTGTAGCGACTTACGTTGTTGGAACTAGCGAGTTAGATCTAGCGAGTTTAAGTACAAGTAGTGGATTCTCCACTACGGGTAGCGACTTGTGGTAGCGACTTGGTCAAGAGCTTGGTTGCTCTTTAGCGATTTGTGTCTCTAGCGACTTGTGTAGCTTAATTGTCGCCAAAATTTGGTTAGCGACTTGGTCTCAGTAGGAGTTACTACTTAGCGACTTGTTTTTCTGTTAGCGACTTGGGACTCTAGCGACTTAGTGTAGCATTAAGGGTTAGCGACTTAGTGCATTAATTTCTAGTGACTTAGTGCACTAATTTCTAGCGACTTAGTGCATTATCTTCTAGCGATTTAGTATTTTATCATCTAGAGTCTTGAGTGATTGTTTACGTTTTCTCTTGATTCAAGTAAAATCCCGTGAAAGAATCCATTTCTCGGTTTAATCATAGAGCTATAAAATCCCGTATAATCTGTTAACATGTCTACCAACGTTCCCACCGTTATCTCCACCGCTGTCAAGATGTTCAAGCAAATGGGTCAGATACTCGCCCACCCATGCTTGACAGAATCACTACGACTTTTGGGCTCAACGAATTAGACTGTATTGCCTTGGAAGGAAAATGGTGTCAACATTCTCAAATCCATTGATGAAGGACCATATCGAGTTGAGACGACTAGAGACATACTTGATACTAATGCGATGGTACCCTGTTTACGGAATGGACAGACCTAAGATGTATGATGAGCTTGATGATAAAGATAAAAAGAGATTTGATGCGATATCGTGGCTTCAAACATTGTTCTTCAAGGTCTTCCTAAAGACATCTACAAGTGATCAATCATAACACGATGCTAAGGCGTTTGGGACAATGTTAAGATGCTTCTCTCGGTTAACTACTATGACAGAGAATCCCAACTCTATGATCTAATTTGAGCATTTCAAGATGAAACGAGATGAGAGTGTCTATGAGTACTATGTGAGATTTCATAAGTTAGTTAATGACATGAGGAACATCGGAATGACTATGCCTAACATTCGTTGAACTCAAAATTTGTGAACAACATGAATCCCGAATGGCACAAGTTTGTTACCGCTGGGAAGCTCACTAAAGGATTGAAGAATACAAACTATGAGCAACTCTATGCCTTCCTCCTCCAGAATGAGAGACATGCTATGTTTGAAAAATTAATTCTCAATCAGTTCAAAACCAACCAGGAAGAGACAAGCTCGCCTAATGACTCTACAGCTTTCTACTCAAACATCGGAATCACAACCAAAGCATCACAAGTCATACCTTTGGGTAATGGTAATCACAAACTCATTCTCGATCCTATGTACAAACAAGTCGATGTCGATACTCACGCGGTAGCTTCATTAATCAACTAGCTCTTCTCATCGGTCAAAACATGAATACTCTCCCACAAACCAACAACAACCTCGAACGCATCTAACCCACACAATCAAGCCACTATTAAAGATGGAAGGATCGTGGTGCAACCAGCAGGAAAGACAGATGATCGGGACGAGGTGGAGCTAGGAGAGGTTATGTTGGAAACCAGAATCGAGGAAGGAATGGTAACCAAGGTCAAACTAAGCTCATCAAATGTTATAACTGGGGTGGAGAGGGACACATTGCAAGGAACCGTACATCTCCAAAGCTCAATGCCGAAGATTACCAGAGAGAAGATGTCGGGCTCAAGCTCAGACAATGGTGCTACTTAATGAAGAGGAATTGCTATTTCTTGCCGAGGGCAATGCCAAGACCTATGATGCGATGGATGAGTACCTATTCAGAGATAGGTCACAATCATCGAATGCCTTTCAAGTCAATTGTGATATACGACTCGATGTGGATGATGGACCTACTGCACACAATTTTTATGGCTAGCATTTCTCCAATGGTTTCTCCCAAGGTCTCCTCTTCATCACTAACTGGGCCATCCCATGACAAGCTCATCTCAGAGGTATTAAAACTATACGATGATGTTGATGTGCAAAAGATGCATGACAAAGTACAATCAACTGAAACTATTGAATCAAATATTGAAAATATGGGTAATATCAATATTGTCCCATATGATCAATATGTGAAACAAAGTGAAAGTGAAGTTGTACCAAGTGATGCATCTTCTGCATTCAACAATGACTATGTTTTTGATGAATACAATCGCATGTGCCCCGATGATTCCATTATTTCGAACTAAATGCCTATAAAGAACGGTTGCTATTTATGAACAAGCGCAGTTTGAGTTGACCACCGTGAGCGGAAATGGATAACCAAGTAAGTACAAGAATTAGAAAAGTAAGTTTAGAGAAGAATTATTGAAACAAGAATTAAATTCCTTGCAAGAAAAACTCTCTAAAACATCTAAACAAAAACATGAACTTCAAGAAAATGTGAAAATGCTTAAGCAAGAATTTAATGCAAAGGAATCAAAACTCTTGAGAGATTTTTCTAATCTGAAAACTTTGAAAACAAACTTGAGAACAAGTTGTACATACAAGGAAACACCATCAGATCGCTCACATGGTCACTAAACATCGAGTCATAAGCGATAAGCATAGCATTCCCCTTGTTGAGGAACCTAATCCAGAGGTAATTAAAAGGCTAGAAATGCTCATAAGGTGCTTTATGATGGTAATGAAATTCTTAAGCCTAGGCGAAACCTAGTTGCTTGAGTGCACAGGAAGATAAGAAATCGATGAAGTCACTAGGGAAAGGATGAACAAAAACTAGATGATCCTAAATGCAAAGAGAAAAAGATTATTATCACTCCCATGACTACAAGAAGGAAAACTGGATTTCCTTGAACATGTTTAAGCCTCAAACATTGTGACTCTCAACAAGTTCTCGGAAAAAGGATATGGACTTCAAAAAGTCAAATCTTGTTGAAAGAATCCCTTGTAGGAAATTCCTTAAAGCGACTGAGTATCCTCCAAATACACCAATGCATTTAGTTCCTAGAACTATTGCCACTAAAAGCAAGACCTTAATCACTCAATATGTTATTCTTCAACTATTTACCGATTTTGAGAAAACTTGTAAGAAAAGGATCACACCCACTGGGATAACGAAAGGAAAGGGGTTTTGATCAAACAAAAGAATGTTATTTAACTGAGGTCATGCCTTTCTTTAAACAACTAAAAGATCATTTTGAGAGTCTTAAAACGGGACAAAATCGATAAAGAAATGGAAAAGGAATTTGATGCAATGGTAGTTGAAGTTAGTGATTATGAGTGTGCACTAAAATATAATGAGATTGAGAGGAAGAACTTGCATACCTTAAATGAGACTCTTATTATTGAATGTGTTGCTCAAGATATCTTTTTCAATCGCTCAAATTGCTCTATTAATGCTTCCAAATTTCATGAACTATCTGTGGCCTGAAAGTCTCCCATGATCGTGTCATTGAGCTTGAAAAACTAATTCTGAACTAAACGAGAAAATTGAACTAGATGATCACAACAATTTGGTTAAACATTTTTCTAAACTCGAAGTTGAGCATTTTAATTTACAACTAAAATATCAACATCTTAAAGAAAATATTAAAACTTCAAATATCAAGACATCGTCAGATGCTCCAGAGTTTGATGCGGTTTTTCAAATTAACAAACGTGATGAACGATTCAAGCTCGCAACACGATCGAAAGTTGAAAGCCCAAATCTCTCAATTAAAGGGTCAAACGAACACAGCTCCCAAACCTCCTTCTTTAGATCCTCAGAATTCTCAAACTTTTCATCTTCAAAACTTAGTTGATGCCTTACAAAAGGAAAACGAGAGTTTTCTAGAAGAAAATGAAAAAGTTAAACGACATTTTAAAGAGTTATATGATTCAATGAAAGTCACCCGTGACCAAAACAACGAAAAAATAACGTCTTTACAAAAGGAAATTGAGAATCTAAGAAGTCGAAATGGAAACTCGCCACTTGTTTTCAATAAGAATGTTGTCTCAAAGTCACCCCTTAGCAGAAATACACTGTGACAACTAAATATATTCCTCCTCATCTTAGGAATAATGAACATGCTTTTCATGAATACTGCGCTCACCTTAAGGATAGTCTAGAATGTCTCCGTGAGATTGTCGAAGAGGATTTCATTAATAAACCTCTTGATAGTGAAATTAGGTTTGCTTGCCTCCATGCCAAACGATCTCAAGAGTTGCTAGAATGTGTAATTGCCACATGCCCAAAATCCTTAACCTTAGGTGAAAAGGCAAAGTCGTGATGCCTTGTTCTATGCCTAGTGCAAGCAGAAATCCGTTCTATGCCCGCCAAAAAGGAAACACTAATGTGCCTTCAAGTAGTTCAGATTCCGGATATGTTAGTGCTAAGAAAGTGAACTTTAGTGTGCCCGCAAAAGCTCAAATCACGCCTTTAAAGTATACACTAATGTGCCTTCTAGTACTGCAGATCCTTGCACATCAAGTCGTGAATGCAAAATTAGATCAACCAACTAATGTTCCCATTCCCCACAGAGTAATCATGACTTTAAAGCGAGAAGGTCAAAGTCTCAAGACAATACAAGGAATGATAGGACCTTGCAAGCTAAGAATGTGCATTGGAAGAGAGTAGAAGACCAATCTAGGAACTTTAGGCTTGAGTTGAATAAAACGAATCGTGTTGATTCTAGTATTAGCCTTAGCGCATCAGAATTAATTCAATTCTCGATACTATCAAACCTTGTAATGCATGCATGCTTGAATTCTGTTGCTAATTATGAATGTGGTGTGAATGCTTTGTCTAATGCTGTCAAATGCCCACTTAAAATTGTTAATGCTAATAATCGTGCAAATAAGGCAAAAAGGCAAAACGAAAAGATGTTAGAAAACAAAGGGAAACCCAGGAAGAACTTTTATAAAGATAGGTTATTATTGGATACCTTTTGGCCATAAGAATAATCGCTTTGTTCTCAAACTGCTAAGATTATGCCCACTAGAAAATGGATGCCTACCGGTAGAACTATTCCCTTAAGAAGTAAACATACTTTGAATAGGTCAAATACTGACACCAACATTGCATCTATTCCCAATGATTCCATTGCTTCTACTTCTGATATGGATGTTTCTGATCATGGGTGTTCCAAATCGCACTAACCAAATGGAACCCATTCTTGCATGGGGATCCCAATTATCCGCTTATCCATTTTTGTTCAGGTTCAACCGCAGATCGTTCAAATCGCTCGTGGTACCTGGACTCGTGTCGTTCCAAGCATATGACTGGAGACCGGTCGCTCATGAACTCTCAAAGTGAGCAAGTTCATCGGACCTAGATTTGGTAATGATCATTTCAGTGCTATTATGGGTTATGGAGATTATGTTGTTGGTGATAGTGTCATCTCGAGTGTCTACTATGTTGAAGGGTTGGGTCATAATCGTTCTCCGTTGGTCAATTCGTGACTCGATCTAGAAGTTGCCTTCAAAAAACATACCTGCTTTGTTAGAGATCTTAATGGTAAGGAACTGTTAAAAGGAACTCGGGTCAAACCTTACACCATCTCTATCGATGACATGATGAGGGCTTCTCCAATCTGCTTGTTATCAAAGGCTTCAAAACCAAAGTCATGGTTATGGCATCGTCGTCTCAATCACTTGAACTTCGGCACCATCAACGATCTTTCCATAAAGGACCTAGTTGTAGGTTTACCTAGACTAAAGTATGAAAAGGATCATCTTTGTTCAAGATGTCAATTGGGAAAAAGCAAGAAATATGCCCATAAACCCAAACCTACTAACTCTCACATAGAAGTTCTTCATATGATTCATATGGATTTATGTGGACCAATGAGGGTACAAAATATCTTTGGGAAGAAATATGTGTTAGTTGTGGTTGATGATTACTCTAGATTCACCGGGGTCAAGTTCTTAAGGACAAAGGATGAAACTCCAGATATCATCATCAAACTCATCAAACAGTACCGCAGTTCGACTTAACAAAACCGGCCGAATTGTCGAATGACACAATGGAACCGAGTTTGTCAACAAACAACTTAATGAATTCTATGAAAGCGTTGGAATCGCATCATCAAAGAAGTATTTCCACGAACTCCTCAACAGAACGGTGTAGTTGAAAGACTAAATCGGACTCTGGTTGAAGCCGCTAGAACAATGTTGATTTACTCAAAGGTTCCAATGTTTCTGGGTCGAGGCAATCGCCCTGCATGCTATACACAAAATCGCTCCCTAATCACCACACCTGCATATGGAAAAACTCCAAATGAACTTGTCCACAACAGAAAACCTAATCTCTCTTTCCTTCGTGTGTTTGGTGCATTGTGCTATCCAACTAATGAGGGTCAAGACTTAGGGAAACTTAGGGCTAAAGCGGACATTGGAGTATTTGTAGGATATGCACCAAACAAAAAGGGATACCGAATCTATAACAAAGGAACCCGAAATATCATGGAAACCATTCACGCTACGTTTGATGAGTCGACGGTCAAATGGCTCCGGACAATCCAATTTCGGACCCGCACTTCAAGACTGTCCCATTGGTTCATCTCTTGTTCCAAACTCTACTCAAGAAACTCCATATGTACCCCCATCCGAAGATGATGTAAAGAAATTGTTTGATCCTATGTTTGATGAACTGTATGATTCAAACACTAATGAGGTAATGATTCCTGCAACAGAGGATGCTCATATTCCAGTGAATGAAGTCAATCCTTCGGCCTCAATATCTTTAAGTCAAGAAGCACCTGCACGATCCTTGATCAGCGTCATCAACAAATCATCATTCTTCAAATGTACATCATGGAAATGTTTCTGCATCAATGATGAAGTTAATCCCTTTGCTACTCCTGAGGATGCTCCATTTGAAAACATATTTGCTACTCCTCAATCATCATCATCGAACCATCTTCTTCGTGAGACATCGACTCGCTACCTCGGTTCCTCAACAACTGCCACATGAACACCTTCGAAAATGGACTCACGATCATCCATTAGACAACATCATTGGAAATCCCTCTCGCCCTCAGATCAACCCGGAAACAACTTGCAACCGATGCCTTATGGTGTTTCTTCAACTCAGTACTTTCTAAGATCGAACCAAAAGATGTTAAAACCGCCATGAATGAAGACAACTGGTTCAATGCCATGCAAGATGAAATTCATGAGTTTGATCGACTTGATGTATGGGAGTTAGTACCGCTCCCGACGTGTGCTATGATTATATCTCTCAAATGGATCTTCAAAGTAAAACTTGATGAGCATGGTGATGTGTTGAAAAACAAGGCTCGTTTAGTTGCTAAAGGATATCGTCAAGAGGAGGGTATAGACTTTGAAGAATCTTTTGCTCTGCTGTTCTTGAATCGAGGCAATCGAATCTTTTCGGCTAACCGCCGCTAGTAAGAACATGATAGTCTATCAGATGGATGTAAAGACGGCATTTCTGAACGGAGATCTTAAAGAAGTCGTCTCGTCACCCAACCTCGGGATTTGTGAATCAAGAGCATCCTACTCACGTTTATCGTTCCTGAAGAAGGCTCTCCACGGTTTAAAGCAAGCTCCAAGGGCATGGTATGATACACTGTCAAAGTTTCTTCTATCATCCGGATTCAATAAAGGAGCAGTTGATCCTACATTGTTCACCGTGAAGTCGCAAACATTTAACTCATGTTCAAATTTATGTTGATGATATTATTTTTGCTTCGATTGACCCAATGGAATGTGATCGATTTTCTAATGAAATGAGTTCAAAGTTTCAAATGTCAATGATGGGACAAATGTCATTTTTCTTGGGATTACAAATTTCACAAAGTCCCGAGGCATTTTCATAAATCAATCTAAATATGCAACAGAGATTTTAAAGAAATTTGGATTTGATTCATGTGACCTCGTGACACCCCATGATTGACCGAACCAAACTAGATGAGGACCACTCAGGGATCATGATTGACCAAACGAAATATCGTAGTATGATTGGATCCTTGATGTACCTCACAGCCTAGTAGACCGGACATCTTGTTCGCCGTTTGCATGTGTGCTAGATACCTGCTAAGCCTACTAAAAAGCACCTTGAAGCGTTTAAACGGGTCTTTCGGTATCTCCAAGGAACCATCAATATGGGACTATGGTACCCAAGGACACGGTATGTCACTAACGCCTATGCATGCGTCGATCATGCGAGTTGTCAAGATACACGCCGGTACATCCGAGGTGCTCGCTTTTGGGTGATAAGCTTGTGAGATGGTCTTCAAAGAAGCAAATGAGTACTTCTATTTCCTCTACAGAGGTTGAATACATAGCCATGTCATCTTGTTGTGCTCAAATCTTATGGATGAGATCTCAATTATCGGACTATGGCTTTGAATTCAACAAAATCCTCTCAGATCGTGATAATAAAGTGCTATTGCTCTCTCAAGCAACAACGCTCAACACTCAAGAGCAAAGCATATCGACATTCGACATCATTTCATCGGGGAACAAGTGGAAAAAGGTGTGGTGGAACTATATTTTGTGAGGTCCTAATATGGTTAGCGGACATCTTAACCAAAGCTCTTCCAAGAGAACGTTTTGAGTTTATTCTTCCTCGACTTGGCTTGAAAAGCCTTCAACCAAAAACACTCAAACGTCTTCAGGAGGAAGACGAGGAGTAAAGGTCTATCTTCATCTATCTCTTTGTATATATTATTCAAAAACAAAATACAAAATTATAAAACCTATAAAACCAAATAAAAAATATAAAACTTTCAAAATCAAAAAATCTTCAAAAATATTGTCAATTTGTCATGTTTTTCTCTCGATAATATCTCGGTTTTGTCAGTCGTCATTCAAAGAATGACACGGACTTTAGATGTTGTTCAATTCCAAAAAAAAAAAAAAATCAAAAAATCAAAAAATTATGTTTGAGAGAAAAGAAAAAAAATAATATAATAAAAAATACAGAAAAAAAAAAAAATGGTTTATTGTCATTTTCGTGCATAACCGGTTTTAAAAGAAAGAACAGAGCCATGTTTTACCATGTTTTCAAATTCCATGCTCGGATTCTATAACATTTATCTGCTGAAAACTAAATGCTTTGAAAAATAACTCGGTCTCTATTTTTGATAATCATCGGGACTTATTTGTCAAAATCTCTATCTCTCAATCAACAACCTATGTCATTGATTGAGGGGAGAATGATTTCAATTAAATTAAAAGTTATTTGGCATTAAATTGTTTTCAAAAGATGTACATGCATGTTTAACCAATGGAGTTTAAAATCTCAACATCGATCCTTATCGCTTAAAACGCTTTCATAATCAAGTCACAATTCTCTCCTTAAAAGCTTTCAAAATCAATTTAAATCTACAGAGATCACAAATCTCAAATGTTTTAATAATTGTGATCGGGAGAGTAGTTGTGATTTAAATAGGATTTAAACCGATAATTGATAAATGGTTTCTAAGTGATTAGCATGTTTGCCTCCCCCGTATGTGACAAACGATTTCAAATTTTCCATGCACAATTGAGGGGAGCATCTATAATTTGAAAACGTGATCATTTATCTCAATGTGCAGTTCCCTAGTATGTGTAAAACTCTTTTCAAACCTAGAAGCACATATTGAGGGGGAGAAAAATCATGAAAACCTCATCCTTCCCAAAATGCTTTATCTACTTGATTCGATTTGGGAAGTGATGTTGATATCTTTAGAAAATGGTAATCAAAGAAGTTAATTCTTTCTCTTGCCTCCAGGTGCAAAACATTTTCAAATACTTGATGCACATGTTGAGGGGGAGTTCTCGTTCTAAAATATCAAAAACAATTCATGTACAAAATGCTTTGATAATATATCACAAGTATCTGAATTGATTTTCAAATGGTTTTCAATTGGTTCCAAGGCGTGATGAACAATACCAAATATACCGACCAACTTTACTTTATGTACGGTGATATAAGGATGATAAGGTTAGGTTTTTGTTCCCATGATCCGCCAAAACCGGAGGGATCTACCCAGGAACTATCCACTAGTTAGTGTAGAGTTCTTAGGTATGATAATAAAAGGAGAAAATGAGAATGGGAAGGCGTAATCGAGCTGAGCTAGTAATGGAATTAACCCAACAAGGTTCTAGCTATGAAGTCTCGGTAAGCACTGAAGGGTTGAAGAATTAAAAAGAATTGAATGAGAAAAGGGTGAAAACAAATAGCCCTCCATTTATTCAACCTTAGGCGTAAACAGGGTTCAATTCAAATGCTACAGATGGTAACATCGGTATTGAAGACAAGACGTCATGGACCCATGGACGACCGCACTTCAACTTTCCAAACCACTCAAGTTCCTCTTAAAAGGACTTGTTTCATTCTCACGGGAACCGACATTATCTATCGACTTTCTCTTAGAGATTGTTGATATTGAAGAAGGAGACCCTCTCCTAGTCTCCCTCATAGGATCCAAATATTGACAAATTGAGTCTAGAGCCACGAGATCATCAATAAATCTCATTAGGACACTTTCAATGAAGACTCTCTGTTCACACAATGTGGAAAGAGAGATTATATCTTGAGTCCTACGCATTATCCTTGTGGTATTGCCGTAACATCCGAGTGATGTGTTTACATATTCACCGTGAAGATGGAAAGCCTTCTGGAGCCAACATCTAACAAGCTCCTGGTAGGTGGCATGTGAGATCTATTATAGAGATCAACCATGTGACAACTGAACAGAAACAATGGGGTTATTCAATCTTTTGAATCAATCCTGGTTCAGGTTATGGATTGACGGATACCTTTGAAAACCGGTCTTTGTGCTTTAAAACTCTTTTCATTAGCATGTCGAGCGTGTACTAATTTTTCAAATCAAAAGGTGTTTTATGATTGATAATTGATTTTCATTAAAACCTTCGTTTTATTGCAAAAACAATTTCTATTGAGCAATACACGATTGTTTTTCAAATCTCTTTTCATCAATCAGCTGGACTCAAATTACCGGTTCACTCACCCGTGTTGTCTTCTTTGAGATGTTCGTTTGAGAACAATAGAGCAAATGCTAAACCTGTCAAGGAAATTCTTCGAATTATACCGATCACGTAAGATTACTTGATCAACAACGGGAACCGTGGGTCGTCTACCTCAATTCAACGAAAGTGATCAAAGACACTTTCGTGCGATTTATTGCTAATTGTTGTATGCAGGTACGCCCGACGCTTTGCTACCGTTCGTAATGAAGCGGTCAATTCATAGCCGCATGCTCACTTAACACATTCATCTCAAAAGAAATCATGATTAGTGCATCAATGACTCGGATATTTTCACTCCATGCTTCTCGCTACGCTGCGCCAATATCATGATTCAACAAATGCTTCCGCTACTCGATGAGAAGATATCATGATCCAGAATGTGAGCATGTCGGTCCTAAAGTCACAACATCACATAATACCAACACCACAAAGGATGTCACAGATTTTTTTTGATGGTCGATAATCTCAAATGATGGCTCAAAATTATTATCACGTGGATCAGTTAAAGACCTCCACTTGAAGTAACCAAACATGCAATGTGAAGAATCAATGACTACGAGCTTAGGAACAAAGGACTACATCAAGAATGCAAGAACAATTGTTAATGTCATATCTGTTGGTATTCAATGTAATTTTAGTGCATGATTGAGGTGACCTCCCTTAGGGGGAGATTGTTAGGAATTAGAAATTCCAGGTATTAAAGAGTCGGTCACCTCAAGTATATGTAATCGTTAGAAAGCTCGTAGTCGTAGTTATTTTAAGTTAAGTAGTATTTAGTTAAGTAACACCGTGGAGGACGGACGGGTCTTTACCCACTCGTATGCCGATCCACGCTCGATGTGTGGCGATTTTTATGTAAGACTATAAATACTCTCTACCTCCCAAGGTAGAGAGTTGGAGCTCATAATAATATCTTTCACTTTCTCTCACTAAGTTCCCTAAACCTCTAACTTTCTCTCTCTAGAATTCCATCTATATTCTACCTTGTGTTAATGTTATGATATGTATGTGAAAAGTTATATCTTACAGATTCTTAGTAATATTTAGAACTTTTCTGCAAGTTTTCATATTTTTCCTAAACTATTTACTATTTTTCTAGAATAAAATTCAGTTTTAATCATTTTTAAATAGTTTTTATTTCAAATAAATCAGAAAAAAATCACAAAAGTATAGATTTAATTTTCTTAGGTTTAGATAAATCAAAAAGTCATAAAAAGTATTTTTTCTAGTTAACTTAGTATTTTCTAGGAATTTTATTAGTTTTAAATTCATAATAAATAGAAAAAAAAATCAGAAAAATATAATTTCAGTTCTAAAAATCATTTTTAGTTTATTTAGATTTTTGAAAAATATTTTGGTAATTTTCTTGTAAATTTTCATATTTTCTAGCTTTTTGAATCAAATTTAAAAATACAAAAATAGTTTTTGATTCAAATAAAATCAAGAAAAACCAAAAAAATTAGTTTTAAATTTTAGATAATTTTTAAATTACATGTTTATCATTAGAAAAATATTAGTTCATTTTTAGAAGTTAAATTAGTTTAGTTTGCATTTTAGTGTACATTTTAGTTATATCGTAATTTGCGTTTTTAGTTAAACTTGAATTTTTAGTTGGAATTTCTTGTTTGCACTATAGATTTAGAAGTTTTAATTGCTTTTCATTATTATTCCTTCCCCCGTAGTTTAGAAATCACTAAAATTCTTTTTAACCATTCAAATCCCGAATAACGCGACGTGAGTTTAAAACTCCATTCATCCTTCGCTAGGAACGATCCGGGGATTCAAACCTAACACGTTTGAGTTACCCAATACTATAATTGGTTTCCCCTAAATCAGTATCCAAAATATAACGGTGTTGAAACCAATGTCTACGCCGCCTCCGCCTCCGATCACACGAGATACTACGTGGATAGAAAGAGCACTAGCGGATTTTGTACGTTCCTTGGGTGTTGCGTAACATCTTGGTTCTCTAAGAAACAAACGTCCCTTATTATCTCCACAACCGAAGTCGAATACGTATATGTAGGCAAGGCGTGCCAACAAGCACTATCGATGAAACAAGCTCTCGTCGACTATGACATCCAACTTAATGACATCACCATAATATGCGTTAACAAAGGAGCCATAGACTTAAGCAAAAACCCCGTACAACATTCTCATACAAAACACATTGAAATCCATCATCATTTCCTCCACGAAAATGTTCAAAAAGGAAACATCTCTATAAAGAAAGTTTCCTTGGAAGATAACATCGCCGACATTCGAGCTAAACCACTCAAGCATAAACCATTCAACTTTCTCCGTCTAGGATTAAGAATGCCGGAACATATTCTGTAAATCCTTTACTTGCTTTCTTTTAAAGAGTTGATGTAAGGATTTAATCGGATATGAATATGAAGACATTTCATTATTCAAATTATGAAGTGATTTCATTATTCTTTCCAATTGCCAGTTTTGAGTATGAATGAGAAATCGAATTCAAAATTCGATTAGGTCTTAGAAATTTCAAACTTAGGACCAAAGTTATTCTCTAAGATCTACACGTTTGATCACACTCGATTAACACGTGAGAATTGCGAATTCTTTTCCAAGATGATAAGAATGATCATACGAATGCAACTCAAACTTGTAATGAGGATGACTCATTGAGTCTACTTGTTCAAATAAATGTAGGGGTATGATTGGTAGTATACTTTAATTTCCATCTTTTATTACAATCCTGTATACACCAATTTGACCGATCCAACACTAGATCTATCAAATAAATACAGACCACATTAAACAGGAACAACACTTATTTATGCGTCATCAAGTCAAATCTGACAACTATAACCATAAAACTCATGTTTAAAACAAATCACGGATAGTCATAAACTCGTATAAGTGGCTCTGATACCACTGATGGATAACGTAGGGGTAAAGTTTAATTTTTTTTAACAATTAAAAAAATAAATGCAGCGGAAGATAAAAACCCTGCAAACCTTTTCTAATAGCCAGCGATCGATATACAGTTATATGACTAATCAAAATAAAGATAACAACACTTGTGTACCTTGTTTGGAGTGGGAGGTCAACACGGACACTAAGGATCTATAAGCAAGATGTTCTCACAGTTATTGCACACTAGCTCTCAAACGATTGCAACAGCGTGCTAGCGGTTGATCTAGATAGCAACAAGTAATAATAGTTTGAATAATGTATTGATATTTATCCTTCATCTCATAAAACAATTTTTTTTTATTTCCTTCCATGCCTTTTCACATAGGCCCTAAGCACATAATTTAACCAAGCTTTAAGAGTTTGGTAAAGATCAAGCAAGCATTGTCTTTCTAAAGACTCAAAGTGACTCAACATCCTAAGTCGCATGTCAACCATGAACAACCTTTTCTATTGTGCAATTGGGATTTTGGGAAGTTTCATGAAAAGTGCTAAGTGTTCCTAACATGTGACCTAAGGGTTCGCTTATTCAACTCTCATATTACTTGTTATATCATATGTCCCTTAGCTTCTTTAATTATCTTAGAAGTTCCTTTTTCGGAGACATTAACCTCTAGTGATGGAGACCCACCATGGTCTTGAACTACTTGTTCATCCATGACATCATCAACCTCCACGGACGATAACTTGGGATCCGATAAACTCTCATTAAAAGTCACATTGAGAGATTTCTCAACTCTCAATGTTTCCTTATTAAGCACTGTGTATGCTTTACTAGTTTGAGAGTATCCTAAGAACACACCTTCGTAAGACTTTGGGTCTAACTTGATAAGATAATATTTGGTGTTAAATATGAAACATTTACACCTAAAGACCCTAAAGTACTCTAGTAATGGTTTCCTACCTCTAAGAATTTTATAGGGCGTTTTGTACAACCTCATCGGATTGAGGAGGACTACGGTCCGAGAAGTTATGTGAGATTTCATGTTGTTCGCAAAAGTTCCTAAATTGTACCCTATTTTCAAATCTACTACCATTATTAGCTTGAATTGAAGCAACCGAGCAATCAAGTAGGTTTTCTAATCTTTTTTCTAAGATCTTAAACTTATGTAGGACTTCTTCCTTAGTATCTAAAAATAGAGTCCATATATAATGTCAGTAGTCATCAACTATCATCAAAGTATATAAGTTGCCTTCGAAGCTTTGAATAGGTGATGGACCAAAACCTTTGTGTGCCACATCAACGTCACCTCAACTTTCTTTCTCTTTTCACCTTTCCTCACTTTTCACTCGCAATGGTCACCACTCCGTTCACCACTCACTCACGCGTAAGATTTGGCCATGTAGTAGGGTGGCGCGTGGGAATGGGGTTTGGTGTGATCACTTACACCCATTACTTCTAGTCTTAGTTGCCTCTCAACTTGAAGGGGAGGGGGGTAGAGATAAGTCAGAGGGTGTAAAATCTAAATAGTAGATAGATTATAGCGTAAAGTGCAAATAAATAGAAAGTTAGTTATTTACTTTTTGGAGGAAAAAGTTGTTACTTCATCTTGTATAAAATTGAATGTATATGTACCCAATTTGATAAAATTCAGCTACATTTCCAAAATCCTCTCTACACCATTGTCATCTTCACATTTACAGAGAAAAATGTGTTTCCAAAATTTAAATATATTTAAGTACATGCTATTTATAAGTCATGTTCATGAACCATGTTCAATTTTCGATTATTATTTCACTGTATCATATGTGCTAGCCAAGATAATTAAAAAAATGACGTAGTTTGAGAAGCTACACATCCAATCATGCACATGTAATCCTTTATTCTGACATCTTACTTATATTTTAACATTTACAAAATTGATTGAATACGACATTTTTCTTAGAAAAAACAAACCAAAGTATTATACCTAAGTAGATACTTACATACAAAAACTTATTTATATATTATGAGTGATAACTATATATTTTTCTCATAATTATATCATCTCAATTCAAATAATTTGAGAAAAAGACTCATCCGAAAGCTCCAAGCAACTTTCATCTTCAAAGATCAACTTGGACATATCTTAACCATATACTTCTTGATTCTCTCCCACCAAACTTCAGATTCGATGAGGTCTCTCCTTATCCATCATTGATGATTATTTTGGCTGTTTGTCAATGCTGGACTTATTTGCCTTTATTACAAGTGTTTGAGATGACGAATTCTAATTGGTAGACCTTTTGGAAAGTCGAGGTATGGATAAGCAAATGCTTGATCCGAATCTGCCAATTCCCAGTGGTATTTCAGGACCAAATGGTGAATAAAAATCGCCATTTCTAGTTTGGCTAACTCGGACCCTGTACATAAACGAGGTCCTCCTCCAAACGGCATGAAGTTATTAGGGGATATTTGGGTTGCGCCACTAGACGATGTTGCACCACCACTCTGTAGACACAAAAAAGACGGTACTTACTTGAAAAGCAAAACTAGTCTTAATTAGTTTTTCATACAATTCAAATTAACATTATGATAAGCAGATAACACGTAACAAACACTTTGACATAGTCATCGTTCTAGAGGACAATTCCTGTCACCACATAGTTATTTTATATCTCAGCCAACTATTTATACCATTTACGTAATAAACCCTAATCACACTAAACCAGTAATGATGATTTCAGATATTTTACCTAAAACTAAGTCAACTAATAACATGTTTTATATCCAATTTGCCAAGTAAGAAAACTATAAACATTATAATAGAAATAGATGTAAAGGTCATAAATCAGGTATTGTTAACATAAATTTTTAGAACATGTAAGGAATTAATAAAAAAAAACAATAAATTATGATTAAACCCTCTTGACAAATCAACACGAACCAAGTATGTAAACCCATAATCCTAAACATATTATTCCATTCATTTTACGCACAAAAGTCTTTGACGTGATTTTGTCTATTTCATGTTAACACAAAAAGTATTACTAAACCATTCTACAATATCTTCTTACACATACAACAATATTTATATGGGGCACATATACATTTACATAATTTACCCAAAACATCTTTAACGCATTGTAAATCAGCATTCACATTTCATATATGACATATGTACATATTATATACTACATGTGAGCAGCATTATCATATCGACATATGTCTTGTTTAATCTTCTTACTTATATTTTTACATACATGCATAATCACACAACACCTATCATGTACTAATTATTTACCTTAATTTGATTAATCATAGGAGTATATTTAATTTATATTCTGTATTCATTTTGCTATAATGCCTTTACAGCATATTATTGCATCATTTTATATAAAAATAAAAAAATATAAGTAAAGATGATTGGAGGAAAATGAGTAGTCGTGCAAGTACACGTGCAACCACACATATCCCAATGACTTGTTTTAATCATTCACTTGCGCACGGATCATGTAGCAGTTGAGAGCGTGGACCCAAACCTCATCATCAACATTCCTTATTGGGGCCCACGCGCCGTACACGTGAGAGCAATATTAAGCCTGCTATTTTTGGGCCCCTAGTCATTATACGTCCTTCTTTTGGGCCCACGCTTTTACTTTTCTTTCGGCCCCTTTCCTTCTTCCAACTAATATTACAGTATGTTTTTACATGTATTTTTGTAATTTGAACTACCAACATGACCTCAACTAATGGTTTTTGGATCGTTCTAAATGCATATTAAATACTCCCAAATCGTTAGGATCTCTTGTTTTGTTTCATAGTTAAGATTACGAAATTTTTATTGTTGTTAAACATGTAACGACAAATTAATATACTAATTCGGTGACAACAACGTTCTTGATTATCAGATTAAGAACCCTTAACAACCCTCATTATCTTAAATTTTGATTGTTGTTGGTATCATTTTATTTGCAATACAAATTTTATCGTTTCAAAAAGAAAATTTGTCTCGGGGATGTAGAGCAACTCATTGGGTTTTCTCGCAGGTAAATTTCAAACTCACAATCTTCACATAGGAATAGTTAAAAGCTGATATACATGCAAGTATTTTCTGACACGTGATTTAGAAGTACTTAATTTTGACCACCTGTCGTTTGATTGAATAATACGCTGAAGGTGGGGGTATTTTGAAAGTTTGCTTAAAGACTTACCTAAATATGAAACTTTTTGATATAGGTAACAATATTAACTTTTCCTGTCTTTCAATAAATTTATCCAACAAAACAAAAAGAGATGGTGAAATAGTATAATAAAATGAAATCTGATTGAGATGTGATTTTGAAAATGATTTGCAACCAAATTGATACGTACAATAAAAAACTTGATCTTAGTACGTATCTAAACAAAGCGATATTTAATTTGTTCAAAATAAAGTAACAAGTTGAACCATATTAGTTTCATAAAAAACAAACGCAAATATTTGAAACCTCATATTTTATAGTACTTCTTTGGTCATGTTTGGCAACAAGCATTTGGAAGCATTTAGGAGCGATAAGCGACAAGTGGTAAGCATTTAAGGTGAAAAACTTGTTTGGCAACACCTCAACAAGCGTTTAAATATTGTGTTACCGCTCCAATCTAAATGCTTCTTGCATAAGCATTTCAGAATTGCTCCAAGCATTTGGTTTCCTGAAATTACATATATACCCTCATTTGTTTAATCATTTATTTTATTTTAAAGTCTAAATGACCTTTTTCGTAATTTTACACTTATAATTACTGCTACAGCTACGTTACCAAACACGTTTTTTTAAACAAACAACTACTGCTTACTTCTTACTGCTACTGCCTACTGGTTACTGCTTACTGCTATTTGTCGCCAAACACAGCCTTTGTGAAAAACCGTCGTTTTCTAATTGATTGATAAAATAATTAAGTTCAAAACTAAAAAAATAAAATGAAAGCTAATATTAAATTTAACTTTATAAAAAGTAAGTTATAAAAATTCCAAGTTTTGGTAATTTTATAAACTTCTTAAATTTTTGAGAAAACATTTTTTATTATTGTTATTATTAAATTTATTTGATCGTAATACTAATAAAGAAATATGTCTACAAAATACAATTGATATCATCACAAATTATAAGTTAAGTAAAATATCATCTTAATTTTCTAATAGACAATATAAAATATATAATTACCACTATATCTATTTTAGCTAACAATATTGACATATTATTTAGATATTCTCATACTTGGATAACGTCGTCCTACGTGTGTAAATGCATCACTTATGAACAAGCAACAAGGTACAAAACTTAATTTGGTTACAAATTATGCCAACAATTAAATTTTAATACCACTGCCTTTCTACAATTATGTGATCAATTCAAAAATGGTGAAACATTTACACGAGACTTAAATGTGCACAAATTTTGCGTGCACTTTACCATATAACTAAACCATAATAGGTTTAGATGGGTATACCTTGGCGTAAAATTTCGTTCTTTATTTTTTGCGTCATTTTATTATGTAAAGTAAGTTATGAGTTGCTTTTAATATTTGTGATGTGCATTATTTACTTTAGATATTCATTACAACAATGTAACATTTTGTACATGTACTATTTTTTGTTTCATTTTATGTTGAATTTTTTTAAAACCGGCATACATAATTTGACTAAGATTTACTTTATATAAGGGTCCATTTTACCTTTTTCATTTCTAAAATATACCCAAAACGATTTCCCCCTTTTTACCTTGATAACCCTAACCCTAATTTTCGTATGATCTAATACTCATAATTCACACTTAAAAATGCGAGTAATTGTCAATTTTCACCACGATGGTACATTCACACCATCACCACTCATGTGTGTAGAAGGAGATGCTTTTAGTCTTTTACGATTGAACATATAGACTTCATCAGGATGACAATTATTGGGTTGTCCAAGATGCTCAAAGGTTGTTTGTTCCCCGTTAAAGGTATGTATTTTCATATGATTTGTAAAGAGCTAAGTAATGGTTTGAAGGAGCTTAAGAATGATGTTGACTTATCATACTTTATTGCCCTATGTGTTAATAATGGTAATGTTATTGATTTGTATTTGGAACATCATGGGTATGATTTATCCTATTGGGTACAAATTAAGCTTGGGTTTGATGAGGTTTCAGATGTTGAAGAGATGGAAGACATAACAGGTTATGAGGTTAATGATTTTGTAGGAGAAGATGATGTAGAGATACCATATGGGCCATTAAGGAGTCAGTTCTGAATAAAGTATGCAATGGTAATTTTATAAGTGGTCGTGATGATAATACTACCGTTGGTGATTTTAGTAAAAGCAGTGATAAGGAGATATATATTGATGATGAAAAATGTGGACCAAAAGTATAAAGTCTTGCCAGGTGTAATTTATCTAAAGTTTGATCCAAGCTTTCCTAGGAATGAAACGAAACCAACAGTTGGTTTGAGGTTTGAACACCCTGAACAACTCAAAGACTGTTTGACCAATTATAGTGTGGCTAATGGATACCAGCTGTGGTATAAAAGAAATGATTATACTTGTTTGATGGCTTTATGTGGAAGGTATCTTGAAGAGGGTAGAAGTGGAGGTAAGAAATGTAAGAAAGGTGATTGGCCATAAGAAAAGGGAAATCTGAAGGTGTTAGGATTGGATCACCAAGTAAGAAAGGAAATGCTAAGGGTGTTAAGACTGGATCACCAAAGAAGAAAGGCAATAGTAAGGCTGATAAGATTGCATCACCAAGTCACAAATTGAAGGGTAAAGACTTTGGATACTGATTCACCTAGAAAGAAATGTAATGTGAATGCTACTAAAAAGAAGACTGTAAAAGGTAATTGTTGCACATGTAAGATTTGGGCATCCTTTATGCAAAGTGAAAGCTCATTTCAAATTAAAACACTGATTCCACACCACACTTGCTCTAGGAACATTAATCTAGGTGCATTAGTCACCTATAAATGGATTGCAAAACAATTTGCTTGTAAAATAGTTCAGGATCCCACTATTAGCTATAAGACTATTAGAGATCAAATAAAAAAAATACTTGATTAATGTGAGTGTTGGGCAGTGTAAAAGAGCTAAGCAAATGGCCTTATTTAATCATGAAGGTGGCCTCATAGAGCACTATAGTAAATTATGGGATTACAAGAAACAACTACTATGCACCAATCGGAGCTCTTCAATCTATTTGCATGTAGAGGAAAAGGATAGTGGTAAGACACACTTCAAAAGATTTATGTCTTCTTTAAGGATGGAGTACAGGTTGTAGAAAAGTAATAGGGCTGGATGGATGCTTTCTGAGAGGAACATACAGGGGTGAGCTATTGACAGCCATGAGTAAAGATGGAAACAATCAAATGTTTCTCATAGCTTGGGTTGTGGTCAACATTGAAAACAATGACAATGATAATTGGGAATGGTTTTTGGCTTGTTTATGTTTTGAAACTATGTCAGGGTGCTTATATGACTATCATTTCTAATGGTCACAAGTTATAATGCGTTAGTTATTTTTCTATCATTTGATTATTTAATATGTTTTACTTATGTTCTATGTTCTATGCAACAGGATTTGATCGATTAGCGTTTTTTTCTTGTTTGATTTGGGAAAGAAACTTATTATTTAACTTATTTTTGTTAGTGGAAATTTGGCGGTGCACACGTGGCAATAGTGATTATGGTTTCGGTAAAACGAGTTTAACCGTGCAAATTGGTACAAAACATGAAATTACCTAACATAAAATGGAACGAAAAATATTACACGTACTAAAATGATACATTTGAAAAGTACGTGGCTGTTTAACAACCATAACCCTTATTTTAAAGAAGATTTCTTAACTTGTCTTATAGTGGCACATAGTTAGACAATGAACAAACACAAATCATAGGGTTGTGTTTAGCAAAACTTTAATATTAATACTCTAATTTTATAATAATTATCAAAATCAACTTTGTTTTATAAAAATATCAACTTACTTTCGGATAAAAAAGAAGTTTATTTATTGCATCTAAGCACGTGACACCGTGACCCAAATAAAAAAAATCATTTAAAAGTAGTAGAAAATTTAGCATACCGAAGCCAAGCCAAGATAAACTTTAGTTCAAGTGAGAAATTGAAAAATAAAAAATAAAAATAAAAAATAAAAAAATAAAAAAATCATGAACATTTCAATTTGTAACTTTGATTCAAGGTTTTTTACGATTTTTTTACACATCGGGATCCAACTTTATAGGTAGTTTAAAATTGGTGATGTCAAGAACCTTTGCATACTTGGAAGGGATGGGTGGTGAGTCGTTAACCATGTTGATGGTTTGAGGAACAATACTTTTTGCAGAAGGGGTAGAGGTAGGGGTAGGGCGATTAGGGTTAATGCCTGGTTAATGATACCATGTAAATATTATTATTCCCACTTGACCAATAAACCAATCATTCACGTAATATATATACAAGCAACATATAATAAATGGGTTGAGCCCTAATGATAATACTTAGGCCCATAACAATATCCGCTAACAAGAAATGTTTTCTTAGTTGATTAAAAGCATATTAGCTATTCAAAGATTTGAAAATTTAACTTTTGATTCATATTATTTGCAATTTAGATATAAATGTCAAAGTTTTGAATCAATTTACAAATATAACTCAATCATTCGTTTGTATTGAACTAACAAAAAGAAAAAGAAAAAAAAAAATATATATATATATATATATATATATATATATATATATATATATATATATATATATATATATAATATTACTAATTAATTGTACCAATTGGCTACAATTTTGCACTAAAAATGTGGGCCTGATTATTTTGTGGTCCTGATTCTTTCTCTGGTGGTCCCTAATCATCTAGTGTATTTTTAATTAAGGATTAGCCAATTGGCTACAATTGTAAGCTATCACATATATATATATATATATATATATATATATATATATATATATATATATATATATATATATATATATATATATATACATATAAAAGTATAAAACCTACGAATTAATGTGACATGAAGTCATGAATGCATGTCTCACGTTTATTTAAAAAAAATTTACGTTAAAATTTTCTCATTTGATACTGATTCAGTCAAGATATGCCATTATTATTTAATCATTCCCAAGTGACTAACAATTCTGATATTACCTAGACATCCTAAAATTAGGCAGTCAAGATTCAAGAAGGGTTTATCACTCAAACTTACACTTGTAATGCGAATAAACTACTGAGACGATCTCCAAAGTAAAGACTAAAATATCAAAATAACCTTAAGCAAGTGACAAAGTTTCACAATCTTCCATATATTTCGACGTCCTAGAAGATACTCTACGAGTATAAAACAACTTATTTGGTTGGTACAGTTAGAGGGGCCATACTCTTTCTATATACTCTATATCATTTTCGGTTTTAATAAAATTATATGATATTCGTTTATAATATGTAACACTATTCAAGTACTAACCTGCCATCTCCATGGATCGAAAAGGTGAGGTCGGTCAAAGTATGTAGGATCCAAATGCACGGCTGCTATCACTGGTAGTACTTTCCATCCACATGGAATGTCATAACCTTTTTCAAAAGTCAAAATATAAAAAAACATTGTTAGTACAACCTTAAGTTATAAAGGGGAGGGAGTGGTACCCTAGTACCCAAATTGCCACATCACTTCTATCCAATAAAAACCTTTCAACTCAAAACTACCCAATTTTACCATAACACTACCTAAAGTGGAATGAGTGGTACCCGATCCTACCTAAAACTACCTTTCACAAAAAGACAAAAAAAAAAATAAAGAGGAAAGGAGATAACCGATCGGCTTGTAAGCCGAATTGATACCCGATTTCAAGTACCCAAATAAGTGGGGACGATGTACCCGAAATACCCGAGCATACCCGAAGCACACCGGAGCTTCCACTCCCTCCCCTCTAAAAGATCAAGGGTCATTTTTTCATTGTACTAAAAATATAGAGGTACTTACGTAAATCATAAAAGAACAATAGCATTACCTTTATACCGCACATCTTTGATAGCCTTTCTATGAAGGAATCTCACCACATTTCCGAATCTTAGCGTCTCATTGATTACCTTCAATCACACAATTTTTGTTTAATACAAAGAGAATAGTATATAGATATTATTTTGGTTCGATTTAATTAACTTGTTTGAATGCATCAACATTGATATTTCCATATGTATATCAAATGTCAAAGCACAAGAAAAAGCTTACACACTGCGTAAACTCCATCTTTTTGTAGTCGTCCCAAGTTAGATCATTCTCTCCTGATTGCTTCTTTGCCTTGGCAATTGCTTCATGTTCCTCCTAAAAGTCATAAACAGCATGATTTATGTCTTTTTTTCAGCATTAACATGGGTATTTATGCATTTTCTGAACTTTACCATTGTAAGTGTGAACTTGACACAACTAAATAGTAAATGCATGTGGTACTAGTGGTTGGATGCCAAAAAAATAAAACTAAAAATTCGAGATGTTCATATTGTACAAACTGATTATAGTACAAGATGATAGTAACTTATAAGGTCCTTACTCTAAGTTGATGAACTGCGGTTGGACAAGCTTCCAAGAAGTAAATGGCTAAGGCTATGGATACAGAAGAAGTTTCATGACCCGCAAAGAGCAAACTTAGCACCAAATCGAGTATTTGCTCTTTTGAAAGGTTCGAATTCTTAAGTACCCAACCGAGTAAATCGTCTTCGATTTTCTCTTCATTACCTTCATCCATTTTCTGCATCCTCTCCTCCATTCTCGTTTCGATGAATTTAAGAATTGTTGATCTAGACTGTTTGTACACAAGAATCAAATTAATACTCTTAACTAAGCCCCTATTATTCATTTTAAGGAATTTTCATGCTTTTTTTTTTTTTTTTTTCTCTCTTTCTAGTAGGAAAGTAAATGGTCCATAAACAAGAATCAAAATTTAATTACCTTTAAAGCTTTTCGGTATGCAGTTCCAGGGAAGTTTAGAGGGGCGGAAACCACACCTTTCATGAAAGTTACGTACTCTTTCTTGAGTTGCTCGGTCTCTGGTTTACCGGGGTCTAAACTCATGATATGTTTTGCCATCAAATTGAAAGTAAACTGTACGTAAACACATATTAAACCTAGTAACAAGAAAGATCATTTTTTGACAAGGCCGTTTAAGTGTGTTGATATATTGTTTTTTAAAATAAAGTAAATATAATACTGTAAAATTAAGCTCTAGTAAATCTCAAGTCGTTTACTTATATATGATATATAATAAATATAGTATGTGTCGATTGGTTGCATTTTATCTATTAAAGATTGAGGGGAGTTATTTTACATACCAAACTTTTCTCACATACCAAGGGACTCATCTCCACCATCCATCTAAAAATAAATCAATGGCTAAGATTAAAAGCATTTTATTATTTCACATATTTTTTATAATTTAAATATCTCTAAAACCGTTAATCGTTAAGTGAAAATATTTACACCATCGCGACGAGCATTTAATTATCTTTCTATGACAAAGACTTTGATATACTTTCAAAAAGAAAATAACTCATTTTTTCACGTTTTTCGTTATTTTTTCGTTTTTACGCTATCAAATTTGCATGAAAAAAAATCATATATAATAAAACACTAAATTGAATATCACATGTGATATTAGTGTTAAATCATATATGATATGTAATATCATATGTGATATTACACTAATATCACATGTGATATCACACTAATATCATATGTGATATTACACGATATGTGATATTACATATCATATATGATATTACACTAATATCACATGTGATATTAAAATTAGTGTTTTATCATATATGATTTTTTAATGCAAATTTCAGTAACGTTAAAAAACGAAAAAAAACGTGAAAAATACGAAAAAAAAAAAATTGTCGAAAGTTTATCAAAGTGCCTATCTATAGAAAGATAATTAAATGTTCGTCGCAATGATATATTTTTTTTCGCTTAACGATTAACGGTTTGAAAGATATTAATATTTGAAAAAAAATGATGAAAGTGGGTTTTTTAAATTGTTGAGATTAATCTCATTCATTAGATCAAATAAAAATGGAATAAAAATTGAAAGTGGAGATTAATCCCTTAGTATGTAAATAATCTTTTGTCCTCAAATGATCTTAAATCTTAAAGATTAAAGTATAAAAATTAAGTGAAACATTAAAATTGAGAAAAGTCCAACCTGTTTATTAAGCATGAATCCTTTTCAAAAAAATGGACAAATCATGTTTGCACGTGAAAAGTTTTTTGACTTGGGACCAAAGTCGTGTGAACACAGAAACTTTAAATTACACAATTACGGAGTACAAAATTTGGAAAAACAACATTACCTTCTTAGCTTCATCTTGTGCACAAAAAGTTGAGTTTTCTTGCCAAGAATCTAATACCCACAAAGTGTTTTTTTCAACTTCTCTCAAGAGTTGTGTTTTGAGCCTTGCATTAGTCAAGAAGTTGAGAGAGATTAACCTCATATCTCTATGCATGTCCCCAACCAAAACCAGCATGGACCATTTGCCAAGAATCCCTCCTATACTTCTTGGATAGCTACATTCAAATAACCTCCCTTCATTTTGCAGTATGTACCTATTCAACCCTGGATCCACCGAAACTATAGTTGGCTCTCCAAACAAGTTTGATTTGTAAATCTTTCCAAACCTACAGAAAAAAAAATTTCAGTATATTTGATGGCCTTGTGTTGAGACAAAAACAAGCTCATATCATGACAAGAGGGCGGTAAGGTGCATATGTAAGATCCTACCAAGTGGTTAGAGACATAAGTATAGTATTAGGTGTATGTAACAATGCATGTGCTCATTTGCAAGGGCTAGTTTCTTGAAAAGGGTCGGTCAACACTGAAAAGAGGTGTACATGATTTTTCCGCGAATCTAAAATGTTAACGATAGTGTATCTTGGCCTATAAATATTATTAAAACATGTGAATTGAATTACGTGACACATACCTTGATATATGTTGTTCCATGAATGTCCCTATTGTCGTGGCCGAGTACGGCCTTAGGTAACCGATGGTTTCGCCTATAAATGGCCAACCCATGTTCCCAGGTGGAAGATTGGGAGTTGAAGTGTTACATACTCTTCTTTTAACAACATTTAACATGTGAACTAGAATCAATATTAGCAGAGATACAAAAAGGAAGAACTCAAAGTCAGACATTATTTTTGGTTGATCTTCAAGATTTTGGAACACACACACTGAGTGTGTTTTTAGTGTGTGTTTGTGGGGAATGGGGTGATGGCAAAAGAAGTAAATGAGAATATGAAATTTGAGTCCACCTTTATACAAGTAGATGATGCTGGCAATGTTCCATCTGATGGAAAAGGAAATTTCAACTTTTTTTTAAAGATTTATCTTTTATTCTTTTAAAAAAAATTATGTGACTACTTTAACTTTAATGTAAGCAGTGAGTTGGAACAAAAAACAAATATTAATGTCGGTTTTAAAACCAATTAGCATCTTTTTCTATCTTGTCTTTCTCTGCTCTTACTTTAATCACCCAACACCATCTATTACCCAAAACGTAAAATATATTGTTTACGGTATTCTGTTTATGCTTTAACAACTCATAATGAATTGAATTAGCGTATGTAGAACTAAAACTATACCAATAAGGTTACTCCAAGATCCTGTCTTATTCCTTTTTATATTAGACAAATATAAGATGCCTCAAAATAAAGATATGACAGATATGTGTATAGTTTTGGAACCATAAGTTGGGCTCAAAATAATAATTCCATCGTTTCAAAATTATATGTCTCATTCTTATGTCAATCAATGAAAATAGAGTTTTAGGGTGCGACGATATTTGATTGATTGAAAAATGTAGTTATCCCACTTTTCTAAATTATGTATTTTTTTGTCTTGTACAATAATTTTGAGATGAAAATAGTAATAGGTGTAGTTGTGTCGATATTTCTATTGATGTGTTTGGTGTGTGAGTTATGGAAATAATGGTTGTTTTTATTACTTATATGAGCTCCAAATAACCTTTGAAGTGTTGGTGTAAGAAAAACTTGATCGCACCAACTACAAAGTCACTAGCATCACACATAAACTCAAATGGAAGATCCCAGTTCACGGAAACCATAATAGGAGAAATAGTAAGTTCAATTTAAAAGCTTTAATACAAGCAAAAACTCAAACTTAACATCTTTGACTAATTCATCAAGTCTTGGTTGGGCAATTTTGAAAAAATCCTTAATAACATGTGATAAAAACTTGCATGCCCCAAGAAACTCATTGCCCCTTTTACATTAGTTAGGTAAGAAAGTTTAGCAATGACATCAAATTTAGCCCTATCTACACTCATAATCTTGTGACCAAGAAATATACCTTCACGGGCCATAAAATGGCATTTTTCTCAAATCAGTACAAGACCAGTCTCTTCACATATAGCAAGCATTTTTTCAAGAGTAACAAAACACTCATCAAAATAATTACCAAATACCGAGAAGTTATCCATAAATACTTTCATGAACTTCTCAACCATATCATGAAAAATTGCTGTCATGCATCGTTGAAAATTTCTTGGTGCATTACACAATCCAAATGGCATTCTTCTATAAGCAAACGTCCCATAAGGACAAGTGAAAGTGGTCTTCTCCTAGTCTTTATGATAAATTGAAATATGAAAATACCCTGAAAATCCATCTAAAAAGCAATAAAAATATTTACCAGATAACCTTTCTAACATTTGATCAATAAAACGTAAAGGGAAATGATCCTTCTAAGTAGCATCATTCAATTTACGGCAATCAATGCAAACCCTCCACCCGATACCACCCGGGTGGGAATTAGTTCATTATCTTTGTTTGCAACAACCGTAATACCTCATTTCTTAGGCACCACATGAACCGGACTTACCCATGAGCTATCAGAAATCACATAAATAAAACTTTCATCAAGCAGTTCCATAATTACATTTTAACAACATCTTGCACCTTAGGATTTAGTCTCCGTTACGGTTGAATAACCGGTTTGCAATCTTCCTCTAAAAGAATTTTAGGAGTACAAAACGAAAGACTAATCCCCTTGATGTCTGTAATCTTCTGTGATAATGCCTTTTGACGCTTCTCAAGTACCTGCAAAAGCAAACCTTTTTCCCGACTCGACAATTTAGAAGAAATAATTATTAGGAATACAAAATTACCTTTCCAAAATGCATACTTCGGATGAGTGGGAAGATCCTTGAGAGTAGGCTTTGGTAAATCTACATGTGACGTGCTCATTGCAAAAAGCTGTAATCCCTTATAGAACCTTGATACGACGTATGCAGGTCCATCAACATACGCTTTATCACCCTGAATATCGGTATACGACGTGTAGGTCACTATATATTTGTTAATATAAATATTGCGTAAAAACGTTATTTATATTTTACGGTCTCTCAAAATTTTGATAATGACAAATATGAATTTATACGACGTAAAAGTTTACGTAACCAAGTTATTAGTTGCAAGTTTATATTTAGACGCACATCACTTCAAGTATGAATACTTTGATAATAAAGCCCGTCGAATAATCAAAGAACCCAAGTAAATATTTTTTTTCAAGCACACTTAAAACATTTTTAAACACATTTAATACAAATGTTTTACACAAATTACATTTAATTAAAATAATAGCCAATTTAATTTAGATAACTGATTAAATAAAAACTATTTTATTTAAACCCTTAATGTCCAAGTAATTATAGAAGAATGATTTTTAAATTAATTTTTAGTACAACGAAGTGAAAAATACACTAGACAAAGGAGCGTCAACATACGCTCCGCGGATCCGTATTTTATACGGACGAGTCCGTATTTTACGGATCCGCGGATCCGCCTAAAGGTGTTTTTCAGTAAGAAAGCCTACTATAAATAGAGACCTAATCTTTCATTTTTAACTAACCATTCTAGCTAATTTCTGTAAATTCTTTCAATCATACTTACTTTATAGCAATCATTAAACTCTCTTTGATCATTCCACTTGCCTCATAAAAAGATTCAAAATGATCCATTGATTTCCACTTTGATCCCAAGTGAAGAACACAAGAAGTATTCCAAGCTTTAAGTGTTATAGTAGTTAGTGTGTCGTCATATACATTGTTGTGTAAGCTTGTATATTATTGTTGTATCGATCATCATACCTCACCATCATACACCAAAGTTGTTAGTTATCATCATACATCATCCTAGAGTGATCGGTTAGTATTTTAGGCCTTAAAATACGTTGAGTGATAAGTTGGTATTGCCTTGGGAAAGACTTGATATTTAGCTTAGTATCGGTAAAGAAGTGAAGCGATGTTGTAAGGTTTTCTCCTCCGAAAGGGAGTTTGTTGATACAATGCTTGAGAACTCTCGAGTTGGGTACCCGAGAAGTAGAGTAGAGTGAGGAAGGAAGCTTCGTGCTAAACCACTATAAATCATCATGTCTTTAGTTTGCTCTTTCCATTCTATCTTGCATTTACTTATCATTTATTGCTTATATAAATTTGTTTGTCATGTTGATTTCATATCAAGTATTCAAATCTAAGATTTCTTAAAAAGATAAAAATTGTAAACACTATTCAACCCCCCCCCCCATTTCTATTTTTCCACAATATTGTATTAAATCGCACAAATAACTTAGAATTTTGATACATAGAGTAGTGAGGTAGGGAGAGAACTAGCGAGGTAGCAAGATAGATAAATGAAACTTCTATTGAGACAAAATATCAAGCAATACCCCCTACTTGGTGTAAGAGTATTTATACACGGTTTACAGCGAGGTGGAGCCTCAGTGGGCTTTGGTTTGGGCCCTTAATGGGCTTAAGCTATTACACATTTAATAACTTAACATTTTTACAGAATTCCAAATAATCAAAACTTTAACGATTCGTAACAATTTACCCCTAAGGTTTGATTATGGAGGTCTTGGTTCGGTGATATCTCATCTTGGTCTCCCTCAAGCATAGCTCTCCCATATTCTCATCTACTCATGATGAAGACGTCTGCTTATTTCTTGTTCATAAGCTTCCCATATATCCATCTCGTTTGGCATGAGACGGTTCACATCAAAACCCATCTCGTTATTCAAAACTCACCGGCTTATCTTTGCTAGCACTCTCTTCAGTGTTGCATCAATATACTTACAGAATTCATTGCATGAGATGAACCTCTTTCGATTCTTGATATTCAAGTATATAAACCCAATAATTGGTTCTGAAATCATAGTATATGGTTCCTTATCTTCAATGCCTTCAAATGTAAGTGTTGGTGCTGTTAAGTTGATGCGATATTGGTAACTCTCTACACCTAGCTGAAAGTCATGGACTCTTTCTAGTATAACACTGATCCTGATGTAACAAAATCCGATAGTTAAAGAATCGGTCACCTCAAGTATATGTATTCGTTAGAAAGCTCGTAGTCGTAGTCATTTAGTGATAGTTAGTAGTTAGTTAAGAAACACCGTAGAGGACGGACAGGTCTTTACCCACTGTATGCCTGATCCACAGCCCGTAGGAGGCGTTTCATGTAATACACTATAAATACCCTTTGCCTTGCAAGGCAAAGGGTTGGAGCTTCAATACACATTTTCTTTGTCTCACTAAAAGTTCCCAACTCTCTTCACTTTCTCTCTCTAAAACCTCATCTCATTCGAATTCATATGTGCTTGATTATGTGTTTGTGAAAACCAATATGTTACATTTGGTATCAAGAGCCATGGTTTGATCATCTACCTTACATGTTCTTGAATTCTTAATGGTTTTCATAGGTTTTTGGGTTTGAATGAGCTTTGGGTAGTTTTCATCATTTGGATCATATTTAGTGTTAAAGTTTGAATTTTAATAGTACTTTTGTGTTTAGAATTATCATAAGTGTTTAGGTTTTGATTTGGAATGCTTCAATCATCTTGGTTGTAATGTTTTGGATTGAAAAAGTTTAGTTTTTGAAGAGTTTCATCTATGGGTTTGTCCCTCAAATTCACTTCTTGCATGCGGTTTGATAAGTGTTTTATGTGATTTGACTTAGTTTGTTTATGCGATTTGATCATATCCTTAAGCGGTTTGATCCCTGTACAGTTTGAGGGTTAAGACAAAGAGACAAAAAGGACAAAGTAGTGGAGGTACTTGTGTCCCCTCGAGGTTTGTCTAACTAAGCGACTTGTCTCGAAGCGGTTTGTCAGTTAAGCGATTTGTCTTTAAAGCGTTTTGTCATAAGCGACTTGTCTAAGCGATTTGATTTAAGCGTTTTGTTTTAAGCGGTTTATCTTGAAGCGTTTTGAGTTAAGCGATTTGTCTTCTGCGATTTGTGTTAAGCGGTTTGATTCAAGCGATTTGACATTAAGCGACTTGTGTTAAGCGGTTTGTCTCTAAGCGGTTTGATACAACGGTTTGGCTTAAGCGACTTGATTACACAACGGTTTGAGTTAAGCGGTTTGTCAACTAAGCGGTTTGATTCACTGCGACTTGTCAGTTGTGCGATTTGTCTTTTGAGATTTGTCATTTCTTCGTGATAAGTTTTACGGTGTTCTCTTGATTTTGTAAAATCCCCGTGAAAGAATCTATTTCCCGGTTTAATCAAAGAGTAGTAAAATCCTGTGTACTTAGGAATCATGTCTACAATCACTTCTTCCGTTGCTGATGACATTCAAGCTGCAGGATCCGATACTCGTCCTCCCATGCTTGATAGAACCGATTATGACTCTTGGGCTCAAAGAATCAGATTGTATTGCTTAAGAAAAGAGAATGGGGTTAACATCCTTAAGTCAATTGATGAAGGACCATTTCAAATTGGAACTACCAGGGATATCCTCAAAACTGCAGCTGATGGAAATGTTGTGTTAGGGTTGGATAGACCAAGAATGTATGATGAGCTTGATGATAAGGAGAAGAAGAGATATGATGCTGACATTAGAGCCTCAAACATCATACTTCAAGGTTTGCCAAAAGACATTTACAAGCTGATCAATCACAACACTGAAGCCAAGGCTGTCTGGGATAATGTCAAGATGCTTCTTTCTGGTTCGGAACTAACTAAGGAAGATAGAGAGTCTCAGTTATATGATGACTTTGAGAACTTTAAAATGAACCAAGGGGAAAGTATCACTGAATATCATGTGAGATTCCACAAGCTTGTAAATGATATGAGGAATATCAAAATGACAATGCCAAATATCCAACTCAATTCCAAGTTCGTGAACAACATAAATCCCAAATGGCACAAGTTTGTCACTGCTGTCAAACTGAACAAAGGACTAAGGAACACCAATTATGAACAATTGTATGCGTACTTACTCCAACATGAGAAGCATGCTGCATTTGAATGAATGATCATGGAAAAGTTCAATACTAATGCTGCTGCTGCGAGCACTTCAAATGACTCAACTGCAATCTTCACAAATGTGGGGATAAGTACCAAAGCATCACAAGTTATACCTACTGGGGATAATTATCACAAACTTATTCCAGATTCAGGGTATAAGCCATCGGACATGTTCATGGAACACTTTGTAAATCAACTGGCCCTAATGGTTAAGCAAAACTTAAACCTCACTCCCCACACCAACAATCATCTCAGAACTGCATCTAATCTACAAAATCATGCTACTGTTAAAGATGGAAGGGTTGTTGTGCAAAACGTGCAAGGAAGGAAGAATGCTTATCTTCCACATAATGAACAAGGGAATGTAGGTGTTGGAAATGGTTATGGGAATGTAGGAGCTGGTGCTGTTTATGTGGGCAATCAGAATCGAGGAAGGATCATGGCTCAAGGTCAAGGGAAGCCAATAAAGTGCTACAATTGTGGACGGGAAGGACACATTGCTAGGAACTGCACTCAACCAAAATGTCCACATAATGCAGAGTACTTCAGGGATAAGATGCTACTGGTGCAAGCTCAAGACAATGGAGCAGTGTTGGATGAGGAAGAGTTGTTGTTTCTTCCGAGGAAATGCCAAAACTTATGATGCAGATGTGGATGAACAACCAGTGCATGGTGTGGCTAAAAACAATCCCAATATCTTTCAAGTTGCAGATTGTGATGCATTTGACTCTGATGTTGATGATGAACCAACGACACAAACCATCTTTATGGCTAACATCACTCCAATGGTCTCTTCACCTCAACAAGCAGGTCCCTCAAAGGAATCCATGATATCAGAGGTATTAAAACTATATGATGAGGTTGATGTGCAAAAGATTCACAACAAAGTACAATTAACGGAAATCATTGAATCAGATATTGAAAATATGGGTAATAGCAATGTTGTCCCATATGATCAATATGTGAAGCAAGATGAAAGTATGATTGTACCAAGTGATGCATCTTCTGCTATCAATGATGAATGTATATTTGATGAATACACTGAATATGCACCTGATGATTCCATGACCACTGAACTAAATGCCTATAAGGAACAAGTTGTTATATATGAACAGCGTGCTAAGTATGATTTGACAACCCGTGCGCAGGAGATGAATATTCAAATGCGTAAACTTATCAGAAAAAGTAATTTTAGGGAAGAAATATTAAAACAAGAGTTAAATTCCTTACAAGAAAAACTTAATAAAACTATTAAACAAAAGCAAGAACTTCAAGAAAATGTAAAAGTGCTTAAGCAGGAATTCAATGCTAAGGAATCAAAACTTTTAAATGATTTTTCCAACCTAAAAACTTTGAAAAACAAACTTGAAAACAAGTTGTACGTACAAGGTAACACCATTCAGAGCCACATGATCACTAAGAATATAGTATTGCTTATGAACATAGTACTAGCCTTGTAGAGGAACCCAATCCTGAGTATGGTAAGAAAGCAAAAGCTGCTCAAAAGGTGATCTATGATGGTAATGAAATCCTTAATCCTAGACAAAAGCCTACTTTTTTAGAGAGCACTAAAGAGGATAGAGAATTAGAAGATGCCTCTAGAGAGAAAATGGAAAAGAAACTAAAAGATCCTTGGTGTATAGAGTATAATATTACATTTAAAACTCCGAATTATGCTAAGGAAAACTGGATTGCCTTCAATAAGTTTAGACCTTAGACTCAATTGACCCCTGAACAAGTGTTCTGGAAGAAAGATATGCATAAGAAAAAAACTGATAAACTTGTTGAAAAGAATCCTCCCCTTAGGAAATTGCCTCCAGCCACTGTGTATCCACCAAATACACCGATGCATTTAGTACCTAGAACTCTTCCCACTCAAAGCAAAACCTTAGTCAGCTTATACGTAGTTTACCAACTATTCATTGACTTTGAGAAAACATGTAAAAAGAGAATCACTCCAATGGGAATTACTGAAGGGGAGAAGGGTTTTGAGCAAACAAAAGAATGTTATCTAGCTGAGGTCATGCCTTTCTTTAAACAACTAAAAGAACATTTTGAGAGTTTTCAAATGGCCATAGATACAGAAGTTAAAGAAATGAAAAGAATGTTTAATGAAATGGAAAACGAGGTTAGAATGAATGAATATGAGCTTAAGAGAAATGAGAGAGAGAGGAAGAATATTCATATCCTGAATGATAACTTGATTTCTAGATGTATTGCTCAAGATGTATTTTATACTACTACGAATTATTCCATTACTGCTTCTCAATTTCATGAATTGTCTGTTGCTTTGAAAGTCTCCCAAGATCGTGTCATTGAGCTTGAAACCAAAAATTCAAATTTTCATGGTAAAATTGAAAGGGATGATCATGATAACATGGTGAAACATTTTTCTAAATTAGAAGTTGAATATCTTGATTTACAATTAAAATATCAACATCTTAAAGAAAATGTTAAAACCTCAAATGCCAAGACATCTTCGGATGCTCCTGGGTTTGATGCAGTCTTTGAAATCAACAAACGTGATGAACAGATTCGAGCTCATTGTAACACGATCAAAAGGTTGAAAGCCCAAATTTCCCAATTGAAGGGTGAAAAGGTGAAGTGTCTGGCTCCCATATGCCTCCTCCTTTAGATTCTCAAAATTATCAAAATTTCCATCTTCAAAACCTCATTAATGTCTTACAACATGAAAATGAATGTTTTCTAGAGGAAAATGAAAAGGTTAAACTGCATTTCAAGGAGTTATATGAATCAATTAAGGTCACTTGTGACAAGAACAATGAAAAGATAACGTCTTTGCAAAAAGAAATTAAGAATCTGAAGAGTCACGTAAAAGGGAAAATGCCAATCACCTGTAGTAATGTTGCACCAAAAGTGCCTGTTTGTTCTAAATATGCTATAACTGTGAAGTATATTCCCCCTCATCTTAGGAATAATGAACTTGCATTTCAAACATGTTGGGTCTATTATAGATTTGATGATACCACTACTGATTGGATGATTATTTTTGTGTGCGTATTATACTCGCAATATTATTTTAATTTGACTGCTATGGAGTTGGTACTGATTATGTGGGGTCGGCATGATGGTTGGTTATTGGAATATTTAATATTCACAAAGTGCAGCTGTTGGTCAGATGATAATCACGTGGGCTTGGGATTATATTTATACTGATTGGTACACGTATTGCTCACACAAAGAAGCTTGTTTAGTTGGTCATTAAAATTTGAAAAGTCATGTGATCGAATGGTGGAAGTTATGTGATTGGTTCACACGTGATTGGTGGTTTTATGGTGCGTTCACATATGGATTGGTGGACATGGGACTTGCATCAGTTGTGACTTCAATTACAGTACTTATTATTGAAAATACTGCATTCAAGGTACTCCTTATTTAATGTGCATATTATTATTTGATCAAAGTACTGTCCATATTTTCACAAAGTACTGCTGCATTGGAACATACTGCTCAGCTTGGGACAAAAGTACTGCTTTTCATTTGAAAGTACTGTTGGAATTTTTAAAGTACTCATTGATTGTGAAAGTGCTGCAGTTTATATCGAAGGTACTGCTACTTATGTTTGAAAGTACTGCTGGTCTCGATTTTAAAGTACTGATGTTTATGAAAGTACTGCTCCTTCCCAAAGTACTGCTCATGGTTTATTACGAGGCGATTTTGATTTAAGGGGAAGTCGAGCATGATATTTGGACGACACACACACAGGTTATTGTTCACACACACAAAGAGTTTGGTTATTTGTTCTTAAAGGATTTAAAAGGCTCGTATTTGATTCATTGAATAATTGATTACGAAGAGGATTATTTATCACTTATTTGAAGGTGAAGTGGAATTACTTGGTTTGTGTTCTTATCATCTAGCTTGATGAATCTAGCAATGTGTGATTTTTCTTATGATGCTCTATGCACACATTGGCTATCACTTAAAGGAGTTACATTGTAGTGCTCAGTGTCTCATACTAGTTGAGGATTCTTGTCAAGGGATTGCGGTCTACTTATATTTGATGGGTATAAGTATGGAGTTCCGTGGATAGTACAGATTTAAGACACAAGTTTGAGAAATTCTACTTCTTCAGCAAGTTTGTTCTATTTGGTTTTCTTCACAAGTGATCATTACAAGGAGCTTACCGACTTGAAGAATCAAGAAGATGGTTAATATATGAGTTTTTAAGGGAAGCTTATTGTTAAATGTTTAACTATCTACATGCATCACTCAAGGGGAAGTTTTTGATTTTTACTATTGTTGATCATTATTACTACTGCTAGTTGAAGTTTTCTACCTGCTTTGGATCCATTTTATTATGATGCGTAATGGTGGGTGATTTGAAGCATTGGAAGTCTTAGATTGGAAGTATGATATTGGTTCGTGGTGGTCAAGATCATTATTTACATACGCCCCTATTTAGATAATAACAAAAAGGGGAAGAGATGTTTGAGTGACATGTTTAAGTCAAAGGGAAGATTGTTTCATTCATGGTGAGATTTAATTATCTCAACTTCGCTACTGCCTAGGGAAGTTCGTATAAGAATCGTGTTTGTTTTGTCATCATCAAATAGGGGAAGATTGTTGGGTCTATTATAGATTTGATGATACAAAACAAGAAGAATGAAACATGAAGGACTAAAAGTGACAAGAAGGGAAACTACAAAAGATGGAGGATTTGGAAGATTCTAGAAGATATGCTTAAAAGAATATTTAGTTTCCTAATTGTATTATGATTCCTCTTGTAAACCCTAGATGTCTCTAGTATATAAAGAGACATTGGGTCATTAGTTTTTAGGACGTACAAGATGTAGATGTCTAAAGGTGTGTGTGTGTGGGAACCTAGGCGTAGAGATTGGGAAAACGCCTAGGGTTTAGTGGTTTAGTTAGTTAGTGTTAGATCAAGTCTTTGATCTTTATTATTGTTTAGTTAGAGATGGTGAATGAAAAACCTTGTTCATAATAATATTGATTCTATGTTTGAATATTCCGCCTTTATTATTATGTGTTCCTAGATATAATATTAGACCTCGTCTAAGAGCTTACAACGATCTTCACAAAACATATCTTTCGTACCTTAAGGATAGTCTAGAATGTCTCTGTAAGATTGTAGAAGAGGATAAGATATAGAAACCACTCGATAATGCAATTAGGCATGCATGCTTATATGTCAAACGATCTCAAGAACTTTTAGAATGTATAATTGCAACATGTCCTAAATCTGGTACTAGGAAAGATAGTGTAGTCATGACCTGTTGTATGCCTAAAGTCAAGCATGTGACCTTTGATGTGCCTCATAGATTCTCAGATCCCAGCACTTCTAGACCAGGAATGCAGAAAGTAGTGAAACCAACTAATATTCCCATCGTTCCTTCTACAAGAGTAATCAATGACACTAAGGTAAGCGGGTCAAAGCCTCCAGGCAATACAAAGAAAGATAGGACCACGCGAGCCAAGAGTGATCAAGGGAAGAAAGTAGAAGACCACCCTAGGAATAATAAGTTTGAGTTGAATAAGACGAATCGTGTTGATTCTAGTATTAGCTATAAGCGTACTGTAATTAATTCGAATTCCGCTACTATTTGCAAAACATGTAACGAATGTTTGGTTTCTAGTATTTATCATGAATGTGTTATGAATGAGTTAAAAAATGTTGTTAACTCTCCAGTCAAAAATGTAAGAAGTTCTAAACAAGTTAAGAAAGTCAGGAAGCCAAATTGAAAAAAGGTTAGTAATTATTGGAAACCTACAGGGAGAAAATTCAATAATGTGGGTTATCAATGGAAACCCACTGGCCGTATATTCAAAGTTAATGAATTTTGCCCTAAAAGGTATATATCTATGCCCACTAAGGAATGGAAACCTACTGGTAGGATCATCCCCTTAAGAAGTAGTCATACTTCATATAGGCCTAGTGCTACTACTAGTCTTGCTTCCACCGCTAATGATGTTATAGCTTCTAATATTGATGTAAGTGTTCCAATCTCATTTACTAACCAATTGGAACCTGTTCTCTCATGGGGATCCAAATTATCCAGTCATCCATACTTGTATGTGTTCAACTACAGGTCATACAAATCATTCTGTGGTATTTGGACTCAGGCTGTTCAAAGCATATGACTGGAGATCGCTCATGGCTCAAAAACTTCGTGAATAAATTCATTGGAACTGTTAGACTTTGGAACGACCACTTTGGGGCAATCATGGGTTACGAAGATTATGTATTTTGTGACAGTGTAATCTCCCAGGTATATTATGTAGAAGGTCTTGGTCATAATCTGTTCTTTGTTGGTCAATTCTGCGACTCTGATCTTGAAGTGGCTTTCAGAAAACACACTTGCTTCGTTAGAGAATTGGATGGTGTTGAGCTTTTAACGGGAACTCGTGGCACAAATTTGTACACCATCTCTTCCGAAGACATGATGAAGTCTTCTCCAATTTTTCTGTTGTCAAAAGCATCCAAAACAAAGTCATGGTTATGGCATCGTCATCTCAATCACTTGAACTTCGGCACCATCAATGATCTTTCCAGAAAGGACCTCGTAAGAGGCTTGCCCAGATTAAAGTATGAAAAGGATCATCTTTGTTCGGCATGCCAATTGGGCAAAAGCACAAAGTATGCCCACAAACCCAAACCTAAAAACTTCAATATGGAAGTTTTTCATACCCTTCACATTGGACCCATGAGAGTGCTGACTATAAATGGGAAGAAATATGTGCTAGTTGTTGTTGATGACTACTCTCGGTTTACTTGGGTTAAGTTTTTGAGATCAAAGGATGAAACTCCCGACATCATCATCAAACTTATTAAACAGTTGCAGGTTCGGCTTAACAAAACAGTTAGAATCATCCGAACAGACAATGGAACTGAGTTTGCAAACAAAGAACTAAGCCAGTTTTATGAAAGCATTGGAATCAGCCATCAAAGAAGTGTTCCACGTACTCCTCAACAAAACGGTGTAGTTGAAAGACGAAATCGAACTCTTGTTGAAGCCACAAGGACTACGCTAATCTATTCAAAGGCTCCAATGTTTCTCTGGGCGGAAGCCATTGCCACTGCATGTTACACCCAAAACCGTTCCCTAACACATACAACTCATGGAAAAACTCTATACGAACTAGTTCATAACAGAAAACCAGATCTTTCTTTTCTTCGTGTGTTCGGAGCATTGTGCTATCCAACAAATGAGGGTCAAGATTTGGGATAGTTGAAAGCTAAAGCGGATATTGGATATTTCAATCAGAAGGGTTACCAAATCTACAATAAAAGAACCTGAGACATCATGGAAACTATTCATGTTACGTTCGATGAGCTGACTGAGCAAATGACTCCTGGATAATCCAGTTCTGGACCCGCACCTCAATTTTTGACAAGTAGTCCCATTAGTTCTTCTCTTGTACAGATCATGCAGTTCCCTACGTACCTCCATCAGAAGAAGACTTGAAGAAATTGTTTGATCCGATGTTTGATGAATACTATGAACCTCAAGCTAATGACAATTCTGCACCACCAACTGTAGCTGCTTCTAATCCAACCAATACAAATGGTCCATCCATTTCAATGTCTTTATCTCAAGAAGCCAGTTGCTTGATCACTCATCATCATCCTAATCCTCAATCTTCTACAGTACATCATGGAAATGCACGGGAATTCTTTTGAGAAAATCCCTTTGCAACTCCCGAAGATGCTCGTTTGAAAACATATTTGCCCCTCAACCTACACCGTAAACATCTTCACCGGGGATCCTAACTCGCTACATCAGTCCCTTACCAACAACCACATGAACATCTCAAAAAATGGACACATGATCATCCATTGGACAACATCATTGGGAATCCTTCTTGTCCGGTATCCACTCGTAAACAACTTGCTACTGATGCCTTATGGTGCTTCTTCAACTCTGTATTATCAAAGATTGAACCTAAAGATGTCAAAACAGCAATGTCTGAGGATAGCTGGTTTAGTGCTATGCAAGAAGAAATCTATGAGTTTGATCATCTTGATGTATGGGAATTAGTACCTACTCTAGAATGTGCTATGATTATTACTCTCAGGTGGATCTTCAAAGTAAAGCTCGATGAGCACGGTGATGTTCTGAAGAATAAGGCAAGGTTAGTGGCTAAAGGATATCGTCAAGAGGAAGGGATTGACTTTGAGGAATCATTTGCTCCGGTTGCATGAATTGAGGCCATCAGAATCTTTCTGGCTAATGCTACCAGTAAGAATATGGTGGTCTATCAGATAGATGTAAAGACTGTCTTTCTCAATGGAGATCTAAAAGAGGTGGTTTATGTTAGTCAACCAGAAGGTTTTGTGGATCAAGAACATCCGACCCATGTCTATCGCTTGAAGAAGGCCCTTTATGGTTTGAAGCAAGCTCCAAGGGCATGGTACGATACACTATCAAAGTTTCTTTTGTAAAATGGATTCAACAAAGGAGCAGTTGATCCCACACTGTTCACCACAAAGTCAAGCAAACACTTAATTCACGTTCAAATTTATGTTGATGATATTATTTTTGCCTCGACCGACCCTAATGAATGTGACTAATTTTCAAAGGAGATAGGCTCCAAATTTCAAATGTCTATAATGGGAGAAATGTCATTTTTCTTGGGATTACAAATTTCACAAAGTCCTGGAGGCATTTTTATTAATCAATCTAAATATGAAAATGAAATTTTAAAGAAGTTTGGATTTGATTCTTGTGGCCCTGTTGACACTCCTATGGTGGAGCGTACAAAAGCGATGAGGACCACTCAGGGATCGTGGTTGATCAAACGAAATATCGTAGTATGATTGGATCCCTGATGTACCTCACACCAGAGACCGATATTTTGTTCATTGTATGCATGTGTGCTAGATACCAGGCTAAGCCTACCAAAAAGAACCTTGAAGCGGTTAAACGGCTCTTTCGGTATCTCCAAGGAACCATTAACAAGGGATTTTTGTATCCAAGGACACCGATATGTCACTAACACCTATGCATGCACCATGCAGGTGTCAAGATACACGCCAAGCACGCCGAGGTGCTCGCTTTTGGGAGATAAGTAGGTAAGCTGGTCTTCAAAGAAACAAATGAGTACGTCTATATCCTCTACAGAGGCTGAATACATATCCATGTCATCTTGTTGTGCTCAAATCTTATGGATGAGATCCCAATTATCTGACTATTGCTTTGTATTCAACAAAGTTCCTCTGTATTGTGATAACAAAAGTGCCATTGCTCTATGCTGCAACAATGTTCAACACTCAAGAGCAAAGCACATTGACATTCGACATCACTTCATCAGGGAACAAGTGGAGAAAGGTGTGGTTGAACTATATTTCGTATGGACTGAATATCAGTAGGCACACATCTTCACTAAAGCTCTTCCTAGAGAACGCTTTGAGTTTATCCTCCCACGACTTGGCTTGAAGAGCCTACAACCTGAGACACTCAAACGTCTTCAGGAGGAAGAAGAGGAGTAAAGGTGTTTCTTCATCTACTTTCTTGTATATATTTTATCAAAAAACAAAATACAAAATTATAAAACCAACAAAAATAAAATAGAAAAATATAAAATTTTCAAAACCCATAAAAATCAGAAAATCTTAAAAAAAAATCAAAAAAATTGTTATACTTATCATGTGTTCTGATTTCGAAAACATCTACAGATTTAGATCTGTCATTCAATAATGGCACGGGTCTTTAAATGAAGTTCGAATAGAAGTAATAAATATTTTCTTAATTTGTCTTAAAAAAAATAAAAAAAAATGAGATGGAGAAAAATGTTGGTTTATTGTCATTTCAGGCAGTAACCCGTTTTTAAAGAAAGGACAACGCAATGCTAAATCATTTTAAAATATCCTGCTCTAATCTTAAAAACATAAGTTTATAAGGAACGTTTGTCGCCAAAAAGACAAATGTTTCCTCACAAATATTTTTCTGTCTAAAGATTCTTCTGAAAAATATTTGTCATCTAATGAAAATAACCTGGACTTTATTTTGAAAATCATTTGGTCTTATCATTTGTCAAAATCTCTATCACTCAATCAACAACTTAAGTCATTGATTGAGGGGGATAATGATTTCAAACAAATCAAAAAGGTTATTTCTCAAAAATTTGCACGAAAATGAGCAAGGTCTACATTTGGTTAATCAAAAAGACCACCTTTTTCAATTGGATCAAGACCAAGGCTAATGTTGTGTTTTCATATGATACCTAAGCATGTTTGATCATTGGAGTTTAAAGTTTCAAAATCAGATCCTTATTAGTAAAATGTTTTTAAAAGCAGGTCACATTTCTCCTCAAAAAGTTTTCGAAAATAATTTAAATCAATTGGGATCAAAAATCTCAAATGGTTTGAAAATTGTGATCGGGGGAAAATTTGTGATTTAAATTAGAAATAAACTGATAATTTGGCAAGTGGTTTTAGAAATATCAACAAGCTCTCCTCCCTACATGTGCATATGATTTCAAAATTTCATGCACATGTTAAGGGGGAGTATTTATCTTAAACCAAAAGGGATTAAAACGTGATTGATTTGTCTCATAGTGCAGGTTCCCTCTAATATGTGCAAAACTCTTTCAAATCTCGATGCACATATTGAGGGGGAGCAATCAAAAGAAAACCACATCCTTCCCAAAATGTTTTATTTCACACAATGTGGAAAGTGAGAATATATTGAGAGTCCTACGCATTATCTTTGTGGTATTGCCAGAACATCTGAGTGATATGTTAAGTATTAACGCTGAAGATGGAAATCCTTTTAGAGCCAACATCAAACAAGCTCTTCATGGGTGACATGTGAGATCTTCTCAAAAGATCAAAATTGTGACAACTAGATAGAAACAATGAGGCGATTCCCTCTTGAATCAACCTTGATTCAGGAAATGGATTGACGAATACCTTTGAAAAACCGGTCGTTGTGCTCAATAACTCTTTTCTCTAGCACATCGACTGTGTATTAACGTTTCAAAATAAAAGGGTATTTAGGATTGAAAACTGATGTTTTTCGTAAAACCTTCGTTGTATTGCAAAACTCTTTCTATTAAGCAATACACGACTGTTTTTCAAATATTTTTTTTATCAATCAGTGAATCTTAATTCGCTGGTTCACTCACTCCGTGTTGTCATACTCACATCTATGGGGAACCGTGGTTCTTGCAACGGGGAACCGTGGTTCTTGCAACCCCATTCAACGAAAGAAATCAAAGACACTTTTATGCACTTTATTGCTAACTGTTGTTTGCAGGGACACCCGACAGTTGCAGCTGAACAGAATTGAGGAGTCAATCCATAACCGCATGCTCACACATCACACTCACATCTAAAGAAATCATGATAAGTGCATATCTTTATAACTTGGCTCTGATATTTTCAAACCATGCTTCTGCTACGTTGCTGTGAATATCATGAATCAACAAAACTTCCGCTACTCTGATGAGAAGATATCATGATCCAAAACCGTGAGCATGTGTAACAACGCGCATTTTTCGGGTTACTTTTCATATTTTTGAAAAGTTACTATTCACTTTCACTATTCATCCCGTAAAATTTTTATTTCACATTCTCGTAAGATAAATTATTTTAGTAATGACCAGAGAGTTTGACAATCGTTAGATCATTTTCGCAAAAGTTATTAAGAAAACATCGTTATAAAGTTTCATTTTGGTCGGAACACCGTTTAGACATCACGCTCATAACGAAAATCAACTCTGATAATTTTCCTCACAACAGATTAATTTTTAGATCACTCATGATTAATTTGCGAACTTTTAAGATTTATTTTTATGTTACCAAATAAACCCTCGCTACGGTTTTAAACTAAACTTACGTTTTAAACAATTCTACTTACATCCGACTTAACGATTCATGCACGTGTTTCTAATATGTTTTTAACACTTTTACATTTTTGGAAAAGTCAAACATATTTCCCTCCTCCTTTGACCATAAAGGAATTAACCTTGTCGTTCTACATTTTTGCTTAAACCGCGTAACTTTTAGACTTCACGTATAACTGTAAAGTTATCCCGTAAGACTAAAACCACATTTTAAAATCTCATATCACTTTTAGACTAATTTTAGTCTACTCTAAATAAATTCACGGTCATTTCTCTCGAAATTTCGTTTTTTTCTCGATAAACTGCGAATTACGCGTTTTTTACCCGTATTTCCAGTTTTAAGCAGAGTTTTTGCACCCAATGAGACTTATCACCCATTTTATATATTTCGATGGAGTATAATGATGAGTTTAATCATTCCTATAAGTTTCATATTTTTATGATACCCGGTTTTACGTTTTATGGCTTAACAACATACGGTTGGCATTTAACGGAACCAAAACTCACTCCGTTACCAAGATAAGATCAAGACTTATTATCTAAGCTTTGTAACCAATTGTGACAGCCTCTAGGGGGGGGGAGTCATCATTTTGGTGGCATAATCCTAACCATGCTTCATTTAGATCATTACAAGTGTCCTAACTTAACCATGGTTAACCAAACTTACCCTCCTATAAATAGCAAGTGAAATTCATCCTAAAGACCTTCACAAGCTGTTTTGGGTCGTTCATAACTTAAATCCATCATATCTTTCATCATTTGATCTTTAAACTCCAAGTTTATGCAAAGAAGTTTCAAGTATCAAGTACTACATCAAATCTCTAGCAAGTTTAAGTAATCTTCTTGAGTTTAGATCCACTCAAGTCACTTAGTACTTCATCACCAACTCTTCTAGGTTGCAAGGGTGCCAAGGTGTAGAAAGCTAGCTCAATCCAAAGTCTTAAGTGATCAATCAAAGTCCTATCCTTACTAAGTTACTCCTTTCTTAAGTGAAAGCCAAAAGTTGTATGCAAATTATCACCACCATCATCTCATCTTTATTATTCATAATCTTAACTATTTCATGCTATATATATAGTTACTATGTTGATTCATGATGTACATATACTCAATCACATGTTTTAATTCATATATTGTCGTAAAAGTAACAAACTAGTAAATTAGTCATATTCTACACATTTGAGACCATTAAAACCAGTCACATATGGACTTTTTAACTTACATATTATGGTATACAAGATAAAAAGGTAAACATAGCAACTTGAATCACCCAAAATGGACAAACGAGTCAAAAGTTATAGGCAAAAGAAGTTAGCGAAACCTAAACGCCAAAACTGCCATATTGAAACTGTTTTGGTTCTGCCATTTTAAAAGTGGTACTTCTGGTCCGAATCATCAAAAAGTTAAAGCACGAAAGTTGTCCGGAACGACGTTTTCCTTCAATACAAAGAAGCTCGGACCTTGAAAACGCTTAAACAGGCCATATTCTTTCAAAAACTGAAACTGCCTTATATGTAGTTTCAAGACTATACTTTTGTCACAACAAAAAGCGAAACCAAGTTATTTTCATAGCTAGTTACATATTAACTTAACAAAATTTCATTTAATCTTTAAAATAGTGTTTTCACAAGTAACGGAAAAAATGACCATTTTACCTTTTCCGATGATTTTTACCAAAACTTCATTCTTATATTAATAAGTTGTAATCACTAGTAAGCAATGAGAACCGCGAAAAGAATAGGTTCTGAGGGGTTAACTAGGGGTATCGTGTACTAAAGATGAGTACATCGCAAGGGTGTGGGGGAATTACTCAACCGATATGGAAGAAGTAATTATAATACGGGTATCAAACAAGGGTTATCCTAATGCCTCTTATCAATTAGTTATTCCTAACTACACAAGTATAGTCTCACTAGCGATCTCGGAATGCACCACAAAACAAGTTCTAGAATCTATTATACTACCGGTACACTCTCGAAGCATTAAAGTTGAATGCTTTAATTCCTATAGATCTAGGGGCGAACCTCACATTTTTGGGGTGGAATTTGAGTTGTAAAGGGTTTTTGTGCTAGTCATATAACTCCTATCCATGAGACGCTTTATTAATACTAAAGACCCACCCGTACAAGTCATGAAAATTTTTAAATTTGGCGCTAAAATTTCCCTAACAAATATTTCTCATGGTTTATTACACAAATGAAATAGGACAAGACAAATGATCAAAGATAAGCATAGTTTCAAAGTTCCTATTTTATTCTCCCTCCATACACTTAAACTGAACATTGTCCCCAATGTTCCCCGAAAGTATCAATGTTATGATAACGGAAGGTAATTAAAAGAGAAAGAAACTAGTACTCCCCTGATTAGCTCGGTAGGATCCGTGTGAAGTAGTGGTTAAATTCTTTCCAAGAAGAATGTATGCGTGAAAAGCTTCATCCAATCTTATGTTTCTTCTTCTTGATAAATAAAACATGCACACTTTAAGAAAATAGATGAAACCTTCGCATAAAATTGGCGGTAAAACTATATATATGACTCTACTAAACTAGGATATAATGCTTGTGGAATGGATGTTTGCAGATTTTCTAGAAAATTAAGACCTGAGAATTTCCAAAAATTTATAAGTAGCACAGAAAACGAGAAAGTAATAAGTTGTTTCTACTCTCCTCGACTTCGTCAAAGTTATAATCCCGACGCCATCAGTTATCCTCGACAGTAAACGGTCTGCTGCAAGGCGAAAAATGGAAAAATTACACCTTTAAAATCTGGAAAAATTCCTGCAAAACATACATTATGACTCGATACAAGCATTTGACTCTAACAAACACACATATATATATCATTTTCAATAATCGTAGTTCTCATATTCACGTTCTTTTGAAAACGTGTGTAATCCTCCCTACACTAATCCTTTTTGTAAAATACCTTCATATGTAATTAAGACGAGGTTAAAGACAAAATAAAGCATTTTCACAAATTCAAACATGAGAACAAACAATAATGAAAAGGTATATGACACACAAAAAAACAAACAATTAAGCATGGGTTGCCTCCCACGAAGCGCTTTCCTTTATTTATGAGTCATGTAGCTAGACTCGAATTCGTACTCCTACGTGAATTCATTTCCATCCTTCTTTTCTTCTACTCGGCCCTTATCATAAGGTTGTAGATGTTGTATGCTCACCGTGAATTCTCCTTCAACGCCGTCCATTATGATAACGGTTTTATTTTAGATTAGTTTCTTTCACCGTATAAGGTCCAAACCATCTTGGCTTATTCCTTCCTCTTAATGCTTTTATTCTTCATTTATACAAAAGCACCTTTTCTCCATTCAAAAATTCTCTAGGGTTCTTTTGAGGTTGTGGCTTTGTCATGTTTATGTTTCCTAATTTTTTATCACGTTTCCACAATGTCGCGTTTAACCCTTGACCCATGAATTCTCTAAGCCCTCTTTCCCATTCATTAATCTTCTTCTTAACAGTATTATTGGAGACTTGCGGATTATCATCAATGATCTTCTCCATAATTTTCAACGGGTACCTTGGAACAATAGGTATCCTAATATATCCTTTGCCACTTTTGAGTATCATGATACCCTCACCGCATTTGATGGTTGCTCTGCCAGCCGTAAAAGGTGTTCCAAGAATGAGTGGCATGTTTATATCTTCCTCAATGTCTATGATCACGAAGTCCACCGGATAGACAATATTGGCCACCTCAATTAAGACATCATCCGCTATTCCTACGAGATAAACATATGTGTGATTTTCTAAGGAAAGTCTAAGATTGGTTTTGGTTGGCTCCTCCTTAGTCAAATTACAATAGACTGATAGCGGCATTATGTTTACATCGGATCCCTGATCGGCTTTGGCATTTATATTTTTGATGTCGCCTATGCCACATGCTATTACGAAGTTCCCCAAGGTTTCTCGTTTTTTAGACACTGGTTTTTTTAGAACCAACTCGTATATAGGTCCCATAGGCATGGTGTCATATTCTTCTTCTTTTATTTCTCCTTCGAGGGCTTTCCTAAGAACTTCATTGTACCTAAAGTTGTTCACTTGCTTAACAATTGTTTTCTTATTAATCTCATGCTTAAGGTAGTATTCAATGATCTCGGGTTCATTATTAGTTTCAGCCTCCTCCTTTTCCTTACTATCCTTGCTTCTCTCAATCTCCTTCTTCTCAACTACTCCACCTTCATCAAAACAATGGAAATGTATGCTAATCGAAGTGGGGGGAGGGTGATCATCGCTTCTCACTAGCACCTTCTTGGGAACCTTCGTCTTAGTATATTATTTCACCAAGTTCATCATCTTCGTAATTTTTGCCCGCATTTCATCCCTTTGCCTATAAACCTCTTCTTCAAATTTGGCTAATCTTTCCGAATGGGCCACCATGTACTCTCTCATTTGTTTCTTGAAGCTTGGTGAGAGTGGAATTGGAGAGGTAGAACGGAAGCGTCGTACGGAATTGAGATTTTGCTCTCAGCTTGGTGATTCAGAGAGAGGTGTTGGGTGGTCGGCGGAGTTAACGGAGTTAACCGATGCTTGAGGGATTGGTCTAGGTACTCTCTTTTGCCTCTCAATTAGATAGTCGATCCTTCTTTCAAGAGCACTCATTTGCTCTTCAGTAATGTTGGAAGGCTTATGAGGAATTGATATGGCATTAACCATTCTCACGGGGGTTTCATGGGGTTCATTCCAATCTCCGTAGCTTTGATTGGCAAGCTCTTCTATTATATCCCATGATTCTTCTACGTTGAAATCGCTGAGCCTTCCTCCGGCCGCTCGATTAATGGATCGCTTGGTGAGGAAATTGGTATGATCGTAAAAGATTTGGACTTGAAGCCAAAGATCAATACCGTGATGAAGGACTTTATGGAGCAAATCCTTGAATCGAGTCCATGCCTCATATAGAGATTCACCTTGATGTTGTTGGAACGTCAAGATGTCCTTCCTAAGTTTAGTAGTTCTCCCCGGTGGGAAAAATTGGGCAAGGAAACGAGTAGTGAGATCATCCCAACTTGAGATGGATCCGGCGGGAAGTCGCTCAAGCCATTTACTAGCTTGGTCCCGTATTGAGATGCTGATTAGGATCTTCAGAACGAAGTCCATGTAATGCACATCCATTTTGCACCAACTGGATGGTGTCGGATCGCAGGGCCGTATATTGAGCTTGATCGGGGAGCTCAATAGTATTCCTATAGCCTTGGTGGCTTGGTCTAGAGTATTCACCAAGAGTACGGCCTCTTGGCTGGTCATTGATTGGTGGATTGATGAGTGGTGGCAGGTTATCACCTTCCATGATGAAAAGTGATGGGATTACTAACAAAGGCACGAGAAAGGGGGATAGACTACAAGGAAGCTAAAAATGATAAAAAAATCTTACTTGTTAGGAATCTAGCAAGGAAACCTAAATGAGATAGAAATCAAACTAGCTATTCTATTCTCCGGCAAGCGCGCCAAAAACTTGATGCCCGTATAACGCGTTCGGGGTCAAAGGAAACTTCCTTTTCGTCGAGCAAGTTTTTCAACACCCTAGGCAGTGAACTTAATCGTTGTAGTGTAGTATTGGGTAAGCCTTGGGTATTGATATCGTTCTCTAGGGTAATAGGAATGCTAGTGAGAGATGTACTACGCTAAGGTTTGAGGTTGAGGAAAATTAATTTTTTATCTTTTTATATTTTTTTAAAGCTAAGGGTAAAATCTCGGGGTTTGGATTTGGGGTGGTACTTCTACCGATTACTTCTACTATCTTATTATCTAAAATAGGGGTAGTCTATGTCTATTTGATGTGTGCTCAGATGATGATTAAAAATGTGTCTACCTAGATACTATTACTCCCTAGTTATCTTTTATTGGTGGTTGAATTGTCACGTCCTTATTCTTAACGCGTTGTATTTTCTAATGTCGTAGGGTATGCTTTTATCCCTAACTCTTTGAGAATACCTTAAGGTTATTGCCTACGAGATCTCTAGGATTCATAAACTAACACTAAGGTTATCTTTGGATATTTAGTCTACGATTCCGCTAAGTGACTATAAACTAAGTTTCACAAAGATTACTCAAGCATTAAAAACACAACGATGACCTAGTGCAATCCTAAGCCAATTACAATTAAGATAAGAGACAACTAATCAATAATTAATAACTAGGTTTCATAGATCTAAGCAAACACATAAGAAATTTAGCCGGACATGTTAAACATGTAAGCATACACACATACAATTGAAGACATAATGAAATCAATGAAGTAAATAACTTATCTTGATGTAAAATAGGGTATGAGAACCCTAAAATACTGTCCAAACCGGACCAAAATCGTTTTAGGTTTTTACTCCACAAGTCTACCTCCTAAAATTCTGAAAATTCGATTTCTATATATAAATTTATTAACTGCGACGGTGTCACCTTATAGTTGGGACGCCGTCAGATCGTCGTCATTAGGGTTTCATCTTGGCCAAGTCATCATTGGGACAGTGTCACGTTGTGGTTGTGACGCCCTTACTCTTCAAAGCCTGATGCCGTCAGGTGTAAAATAGCAAATTCGCTACTGAGTCGTCACAAATTCAATTACACAAAGAGGGACGGCGCTCTCTGTTGGGATGCCGTCAGGTGTAATTCTAGCAGCTTGAGTGTCTTGATCTTGACTTAACCATTTTCTTCACATATTTATTCCTTTTCGTACAAAAATGCATCATTCCAGCATTTTTCTTCCAATAGACCTAAAAAGTGAAAAAGAACGAAATTAAGCAGTAACGGATATAAAAGTGGGCGATTAAGGGCTTAAATGACCCCTTAAAAATGTACGTTTTAAATCCTTATCACGTATTCATTTAGTGATAGTTAGTAGTTAGTTAAGAAACACCGTAGAGGACAAATGGGTCTTTACCCACTGTATGCCTGATCCACATCCTGTAGGAGGCGTTTCATGTAACACACTATAAATATGCTTTGCCTTGTAAGGCAAAGGGTTGGAGCTTCAATTCACATTTTTCTTTGTCTCACTAAAAGTTCCCAACTCTCTTCACTTTCTCTCTCTAAAACCTCATCTCATTCGAATTCATATGTGCTTATATGTTACAGTATCCAAAAGTCTGCACTTGAAATGATCTAACTTCTTTTGTACATAGAGTAAGTAGAAGTCTTAAATGTCATTCAGATTCAAATACTTATAGTTAGATTTGTTGAACTTGGACTCTTTGTTATCTTCCATAATCACAATTATCTATGAAATGTAGTTATAACCGTAGTAGGAATATCTTTTGACATCGACTATTTATTTGATATTTAATCTTGAGTTCAGTTTATTTCCATCATCCTTTGTATTTCTCTACATAACTTTGTAAACTATTCTGTGCATCTACTTTTTCCAATGTTAGATTGACATTCTTGCTTTTTTAATGAACTTTTCCCATTTGATTACCTTGCTCATCCACTTGTGGGTGACTATCTCCTCAATGTTATCTTCATCAAATCTTTCAGCGTGAAACATGTGAATGGATAGGATGTATGTTTTCTTGTCTGAGTTCGCGTGATTCAAGTAAGCCAAATCATAGTTTATGAATTCTGGTGCATGTTTCGATAAATCTCTAGAAGCTCCATGGTATATGTTTACGTATGGTATGGGAATGGTTTTGTTGTTTGGTTTCTCGTGTTGAACGGTAAGGACCCAATGAGATTGATATAAATCAAGAAGCTCGGGTAACACTTAAACAAGAACCATACTTCACTGCTGTGAGGCAGTATTCACCCAAATGTGTGAAAAATTATGTGATGTTGGGTGTTTCTCTCCTTTTATAGACAGGCTTGTAGGGTTTAGAGATAAACCCTTCGAGAGTGATCAACGACCGCTAGGGTGCCAAGTGTTAATCATCCAAGAGCAGACAAGGAGGACATATGTCATGCATCCTTGGGCTCGTACATGAGAGTTCTCTGCTCTCCTGTTTTGCTGATCGTGTGCTCCCTACTGTGCTATGTCAGACTCGTACGTCTTAACCGTTAGCGACAGTTGTAAAAGTTGTCTCTTTGTGCGTGTACTATGCTACATGAGAGGAGTTGCTAGGCCTAGTTTGGCTAGGCCTATTTTTGGCTTGATCCGAGCATGTGGTTAGTGGGCCATGGGGCACTAATAGTGATATGCTATCAAGTCCCCCCAGTCTAGTGTTATGTCACGTACTAGTGAGATTATGCTAGACTTTTAAAGTAAATGAGTCCCCCCAATTCCTGTACTAGGAAACTGGGGTCTATATATACAGGCTGAGTTTTCCAGGTTGACTCTTGAGTTGTCTTGTGATGATGATCTAAACCCTAGGTTACGTTTCCTAAGTGACGTGTGAGTGTTTAGGGTAAGGCTTGATTTTAATTCTTGCATGGGGGATGTCAAAAAGATCCTTTTTGAAATTATTTCAAATCTCTTTCCCCAGTATTTCGGTGGGTTAGACTTATCGATTAGAATGTGCCTGACGTCATCTTGAGATCTGGAGTACGCGTGTCTTGTAAGGTTGTGAGTAGTACGTGCCTGGATTGAGCTTGTTGGCCCAATAGGCTGTTGCAAGTTTGTTTCCACTAGCAGTTATTTTTCCTCTCCTATAAATAGGGCATGAGGGATGAGGAGTTACGTTTTTCACACTTCCCATTTTCAAGAAACTGCTCACGTTCTTTAAAACCGCCAGAGATCCTTGTCTCTTGAAGTTGTGTTCTTATAGTTTTTTCCAGAAGAAGATGGTGAGGCGAGGTTAGTTCATTTTCTTGTTCCTGTGTTCTTCTATGAAAAAGAGTCATTTATTGTATCTTTCTCCTTTCCTTTTGTCATGTCTTCAAAATGAAATGAGAGTGTTGTTGCCGATAATCCTTATGGGTAAAGACCCTGAAGTTTAACAATATTTTGAAAAATTACAAGTGGATTGAGACATATTCATCCCGTGTGCCCACAGGCGATGAAAGGAATGACATTCCCTCTTATTGTAATGTAACTGCCTTTTACTTGGAGTATGCCACACATGCTAATGTTAGGTTTCCCTTACACCAGTTTGTTCTTGAAGTATATTGTTGCTTTAATATTTATTTCTCTCAAATTCAATCTCTTGGGTATCAAAGGACGCATACCTTTATTATGGCTTATGATGGGTTGAATTTGCCTCCTCGCTTAAATGTTTTTCGCCATATTTTTCAAATAAAGATGTGTAGGGCTTGGTATACTTTTAAGAGGAGGGCCACGAAGGAGTCGTGCCTGACCGTTTTGAATACGGCCAGGGCGTTGTCTGGTTTGTGGAAAACTAGAAGGGGGGGGGGGTTGAATATTTTTAGAGATTAAAACTTCGTTTTAAACTATTTAGATCGACTTATGTCAATCTATTAAATGTGTGTGTTGGATGTTGATAGATAAGCATATAAATAAGCAATGCAAAGATAAAGAGTAAGAAGCACAAAACCACGACACGAGTATATATAGTGGTTCGGCTACAAGGATACCTTCCTTGTCCTACTCCACTCCCCGAGTCACCTACTCGAGAGTTCATAATCACTACACAACACAAGATTCTTGTGGCGGAGAAGCCTTCACAACGTCGCCTACTCTTTATCCGGTACAAGGCTAGACACCGGATTCTTCCAAGAGGTAGAACCAAACCTATCACAACGTCGCCTACACTTTATCCGGTACAAGGCTAGATACCGAGTTCCATTACAAATGAGGAACTACTACCTAACACTACACAACACCTATCCCAAAGGAGAGCCACTCCTTATTACAACATCATCAAGGATATCAATATCTTGTACATCGATGCACCATATCGAATGTACACCCTAGGAACCTTTCACTAATGCCTTTGACACGACCCTTAGGCACCCTTCACTAGTGCCTTCAACACGTACCTTCGGCACCCTTCACTAATGCCTTTGACACGGATCTTCGGCAACTTTCACTAATGCCTTCGACTTGACCCTTTGGACATCTTTCACTTATGTCTTCAACACAAAACTTCTAAAGAGGGAGAAAGAACTATCAACAAGAGAACTTCAGTAGTCTTGATGATGACGAAGCTTGGAAACTCATGGACTTGAGCTTGCTCGACTTCAAGAGGTGGTGATCTCGCATTTAAGAGGAACCTAGAGAATCACACAAACACAAAACTACATAGAAATATCCTTTGGATCTGAGGTTAGAGAGTTTACAACACTAGGAGAAAGTATGTGTAAAAGTGGTGAGTTACAATGAGGAAATGGCTCACTATTTATAGACAAAAATCCTCTACTGTTCCCCGGATCCCTTACTTGAGGGATCCGTCCAGTGTAAACTAAGGGATCCGCCAGACGCTCCTCCTATTTGGGTTATGGGTCATGGATCATGGGTCATGGGTTATGGACTTTGGGTCATGGGTATCTAAATAGATGCAATGTATCTAGACATTGGATCATGGATATGGGTCATGGATCATGGATAATACCCAACATGACTTCATGCATGATGTCATGAAATGGGTCATGGGTTATGGATCATGCTCCATGGGTATGGGTCATGGATTTTTGGTTTTACCCAACTCCATACAATGTATCTAGTCAATGGGTCAAACACTTAGATTTCTACCAATTACATTACCCATTACAATATATACTAAGTATATATAAGTACATATCTATATTATGTAAACACTAGTTGTTACACATATGCATTTCTATAGAATGTAAACACTATTATCTGTTTAGTGTTTTATATGAAAATGTAAGTGTGTTAGTAAACTATTGGCTCAAACCATTTACGTATTTTATTTGTTTCGTTAAAATGATTTTATGTTTGTTATCGACAAAACATTTAGAAGATCGTAAAATATAAATAAACGTTTTTACGGCTTATTTGTATTAACAATCTCCCCCTTTTTGGTGATGGCAAAACATAAGATTATTTTAAGGAAAAACTAAAATTGTGAAAAGTTTGAATTGAGTTTATACTTCTTCTCCCACTTTTTGTCGAAACAAAAAGAGCGTCGAAAAAAAAAATAACACATTGTTTGAAGAAAAACATGTGAAAAGTAAAAGTATGAAAAATAGAGAGTAAGAAAAGAGAAGGATTCTCGTCTTAGCTCCCACTTGACGGGTGCTACCCTTTGTTGAGGGCGTCAAGTAATTAGGAAGACTAAACGAGTGTTTTGCAACTTTTGTTTGCAAATGGTTTCGTCTATGACGAAAAATTCCCCATCTTGACGAGTGCTCCTTTATGAGGAGGACGTCAAGTATTAATGTAATCCTATATGAAAGTATTGCAAGCGTTTTTGCAATTTTTTGTTTTGACAAGAAACTCCCCCTTGCTGAGGGTGTCAAAGTCTTCAAGTGTATATTGAAAATCTACAAAACAAAGGTTAGAAAACAAGTCTATGATGCATAATTTCCTGCAAATAAGACCCAAATTAGTAAGAAAATTTGTTCCTGTTGCACGGATCCAACGGTTCCTCCGTGGGAGGGATCCGTCTAGGCCAAAGTGAGGGATCCTTCTACCTGCATACTTAAGACAACAATAAGGATGTAAAATGTGGTGTCAACACCAACAAGAGTTATGTATTAAGGCACAAAACATATTATCAAGACCATATGGCATACAACATGTAATTTCATTCAATAAAAACACGAGAAATGATATACATATCTCTAAAACTAAGAAAATGACTTAAACATGAAATACATTTTCCAATAATTCTAAGAAGTGACGGAAACTTAAAAAGCATCAAAGTGTTTGAAATCTAAGGATGAGTAGACTTGTTGATTTGGTCCAATCGTTCAAGGAGATGATTAAACATAAAATGCAACTCATTTCGTACTTCTTGAACAAGTCATTGAGTGAGTTGACAATTAGAACAATTATTGTCATGACTAGGAAACGGAGGAGGTGGAATGTTTTGAGGAGGCTCCACAAAGGATGGTGGAATTTTTGAAGGTGAGTTGAGCGACGTAGGGTGTAGTTCAACTAAATGAGTGAGATGATGCCTCCCGTATCAGCAAGCTTTTATCACTCAAGCCTCGCCACTTGTGAATGACTTTCGTAATCGTGAAGCTTAAAACGCTCAGAACTAACTCAATGAAGATATGGGAGTATAGAGTCTCCCGATTTATGTCCCAAATGAAGCTATGAATGGATCGACTCAATGATAAGGATCGAGAAATTTGAATGAAAAGAGATTTGTGAATATGATTATAACTTTGGGAAAAGCCAACAAATTACAATGGCTTAAATGCAAATTAGAGGACATTAAAAAGATAAAATCTATTAAATAAACGCTATCACTATAATTAAATGATGTTTTGTTTTATGTTTTACTTAAATCAAATTAAAAACTACGCTGACGCTAAGATAAAAACGGAAACTTACACAATATAAATCCTAAAAATATGAAAAATACATTTTTACAATCCTAATGATAAAAAAGAAAATTTATGGAAAAATAAAATTATTTTTATAACTATTTATCTAATTAAAAACTATTTTTAACTATTTAATAATTACCTAAAATACAAGAAAATGTTAAATAAAGCTAGAAAAATAAAATTAAGACTTAGAAAAATCTAAAATATCAAAATAGAATTTTCAAACTATTTTTGTATTTTTTCTGATTATTTTCTATTTTCTAGGAATATTAAACTAAAAAACTAATTTACTAATTAAAATTAATAAACTATGAAAATCTGAAAATTACTTTTTACTTTATATTTATCTAAACCTAAGAAAATGAAAATTTATTTTTGAACCTTTTCTTAATTTTTGTATTAAAGACTAATAAAAAATTTTAAAACTACTTTCTAAAACAAGAGCATAAAACAACTAGGAAAAATCTGAAAATTTCAGGAAAACTCTAAAATAATATTAAGAAGCTAGGAAAAATGGAAAAACAGTAGGTTGCTTGGAAGAATATGAAACTGATGTCACAAGTGCTTATAAATAAGCACTAAAATAAGCCAAATGAACAAGACAAGCAACCCAATCATGTATGAAGCTAGGAAATACTAAAATAACCAAAATGAAACTTAAATCAACAAGCTAAAACTACTAATGGCAAGATTGATCAAATTTGAAGAGTTGAGTGAATAAGCTAAAATGCTTTATTAGGCACTACTTTAAACACAAGCACAAGTCACAAATCAAACTAAAACTAAAACTTCAAATTGAACTTATTCTAGACCTCGTTGAGATCAATTATACCAAAATTATACTTTGAGAAGCGTTGATAAGCCCCGTGGTAAGCCTAGACCAAACCGAAAACTCGCCTAATAGCTTTTGAGCGTGGCAACTAGGCTAACTTAGAGCTAATGCAAGCTTATTTAGCAAAAAGCTAAAACCAAGTGGTTCTCAAGACCACCAAGAAGACTACTTATAGACAAAATCGAACTCTAAAAGATTTAATGAAACTCCCGGCAGATGTCAAGTTCTCAGAGAAAACCGCTTTTGACATCTTTGACTTTTGAAGCAAATGCACAGTTTGACTTTCTTGAGATTTGGATGCAATTTAATGATTGATTATGATGTGTTATGATGTTATGAGACTACCACAAGCTAACTTTATGATTTTTTTTGCACAAAACAAGAATTTGCTTATCCAAATTTTTAATGTACTGAGCCTTATGAGACGATTAAAGAAGTTTTGACTTAGGTTGCTTGTAGGCACATTAAGATGCATTAGAGCTCAAATGAGCTAATCAAACCACTAACAAATGTGAAATCTAGCAATCGATTACCTCTATCACAGCTTATATCCAATGCCAAACACACCTTATTACTAGATTGCAAACAAAAACTAACTGTAGAGAACAAGTATACCTCGATCAAACTAAAATTACTAAGCCTAAACACAACTATTAAAGCAAGTTTTAACTACTTACCACTAAACTCGATTATGCTAAGAATAAGGAAAACCACTTACAAGTGTCCAAAGCCACTATGGCTAGCCAACAAAGGAAACAAGGACCCTAACCTATCAATTCCAACCCATTTGAATCTAAATCAACCCATATTCTCGCTCAATCAACCTATATCATCCCTCAGACAGCTTTGCTCGCTTGACTTTCATTGACCAATGTCCACTAGTTATTGAAATGTAATGTGCTTATTCAAAGCTTTAACAAACTTATTAGAGCTTGTTTGAGCTAAAACTAAGTCACAATGTGTTTTATAAGACCTTGAGAGTAGAAAATTCGACAAAGGAACATAAAATGGAAACCGAACATGAACCGAGATTGATACTTAATTAGAGTTGAACTACACTGAATACCTTTTGAGTACAAATAAACTTTAAAACATAATTGAAAACTAGTCAAGATATTACAAGCTAAAAAACGACATACATTTTTTGAAAATTAAAACTAACTCCTCCTTGTTGCTTCTCTTGGTCTTTTTATACACCCAAAGTACTTGTCTCTCTCCTCTGGACAAATCCCAGCATGAATATTGGCCTTTAGATTGCTAGAATGGATATTGGCCGTTGGATGGCTTTTGGCCAACTCGCTTATACCACTGAGGTTGAGTGTTTGGGTAGAAGTGCATTAAATGCACTTTGGCTTTAAGTGTGAGGTGGAGGGTAGGATAGGGAGATGATGGTGGAGGAGGGGAGGCGCTTGCATGCGCGTACTGTGGTGATGATGGGAGGTGGGTAACCCTGAAGGTGATATTTTGAAACCATGGGTGGTTTGTTTTGGTTTGAACCGTAAAGGGTGGGAGTTGGTTTGGGCTTTGGGTAAATGGGATTTGATTTGGGCTAATATATATAAAGAGGTCCGCTTGTTGCTTAAAACACAAGGACCAAATATGCAATTCCACAAACCAAGGGACCAAATCAGAATTTTGCAAAGGTATTTCAAGGACCATTTATGACAAGTTTCATTAGTACACGGACCATGAAAGATAATTTTCCATTTTAAACGCCCAAGGACTAGATTTGCCAATTTCCAAAGTTGAAGGACCATTCTTGTAATTTTCTCAAACTTTTTATATTTTTCACCAAAGGACTAAATTTGACAAGTTATGATTTAAAAAGGACCTTTGGTGATTTTTCTTTTGAAATTTTGACTCAGTGACTATTTTTGATAATTTTAAAACTTGGGGACTGGAATCGCTAATTATGCAAACTTTGCTCATTTTTCATCTGATTTGAACATTTTGCATCTGAAACATATAAAATGCAATTTTGGAATATTTTCAGATTTTGATGCATTTCGAAAGCATTTTTAGACGCTTTGCGTTCAGATAAATAAAATGATGAGTATTTAGACACTCATCAATCCCCCACACTAAACTATTGCTAGTCCCTAGCAATCTTTTGAGAAAACTTAATGGATTTTATCTCTTTACCAAAAGCCATTACTTCTAGAGTAGCCAAATGTTTCAGTTCAAGCAAGAACCATGGTACACCGATAACCATGTGATTTTGAGCAAACCACCAATTTTCCAACGGATTTGATTTGTCTTTACCGTAGCTTGTTTTGACTAGCCAACTCTTAGATAAATTATCGTAATTATCTTTGGTGAGTGAATACCAATTATGGATTTTCAATGCCTTTACCACAAGCCATAACCTCAAGGCTAGCCAACTCTTCACTTTTAGACATGGTGAGTGAATACCATACAATTTGGGCAAATTGCAAGCCGTATAAACGATTTGAGAAATCTTTACCAAGAGCCGCTTGCTCTGATTAGCCAATCCTTTTGTTTATTAGACGTATGGATTGATAACCAAATGAGAAAGTGTAGAACACTTACTCCAAAAAAGTTTGGCCAAAACGGGGAATTAGGTGGCATAATTACATGATAAAATTCGTGAGAATCCCCCCACACTTAGAAATGAATATTGCCCTCAAAATTCCAAGTTATGCTTCAAAACAAAGAACGTAAAAGGAAATACTACTAGCCATTATTTTGAAAGAAGATTTTTGAAACACTTATATACAAAACATGTGGGGCAAATCCCCACACTAGGGTGGTAGAAAGTAGAAAGAAGTCGAAATATGAAAACCCATATGGCATGCTACTTTGATTCCCAGAAGTTGACTCTAACATCCCCTCGTGATTCATGGGTTCAAAGTTTGTAAGTCCGACAACCATGGATGGATGTCCTCTCCAAAATAGTGCTTCAACCGATGACCATTCACTTTAAAATTAGGACCATCGGGTTGAGATAACTCAATGGTACCATAAGGATAAACCTTAGCGATAGTAAATGGATCAAAATCCGGATTTTAATTTTCCCGGAAAATCTTCAATCTTGAAAAAGAAGGACTTACTCACCACTTGAAAACGCGGTTTTGATTTTGAGTCATGAATCTTCTTTGTCTTTGTTTGTAGATCAAAGAGTTTCGAGGGCTTGATCACTGAGTTCATTTAATTCATTCATTTGAACTTTCCGGTGATCACCACCGTCAATATCAAAGAGCATGCTTCAGGGCCCGTATGCCTTGTGCTCGAAGCTCAACCGTAGATGACACGCCTTCCCGCATTACAAGCTTGTATGGAGTGCACCATGGGTGTTTTGAAGTCATGCACGAAGGCCCGTAGAAAGCGCCATCTGCTTATCCCACCAAGAGGCACCTTTCACTAATCGTCCTCTCAAGAATTCTTTTATCCCCGGTTAGAAACTTCCACTTGCCCACTTGTTCGGGGTGGTACGCGAGAGTGTACGGAGTTATACCATACTTTTGCATGACTCTTTCAAATTGGCTTCACAAAAATGCGTACTCACGCATCACCGCATGATGGCTCGTGGAGTTCCAAACCTCAAAAGAGAGATTTCAAGAATTTCACAACAACTCGGCATCGTTGGTGTAAAGCCTTAGCTTCAACCCATTTTGATAAGTAGTCAACGGCCACGAGTATGTATTTGTTACCACGGGAAGAAGGAAATGGCCCCATAAAGTCAATGCCCCTGATGTCAAAAATCTCACACACTTGAATGGCGTTTTGCGGCATTTCATTTCTTTGTGAGATATTCCCGCGATGATGCCGCCACAAAGTTTTGGACTAATTCATGGGCATCCTTGTAGATTGTGGGCCAATAGAACCCGGATCAAACACCTTTCGGTGTAGTTGGGCTATGATGTCCCCAAGAGTCCGTATGGCAAGCCTTGAGAATGTCAATAGCTTCCTGACCATATACAAATCGCCTGATGACTTGATCCGCATAAATTTAAACAAGTAGGGTCGCCCCTAAATAATGTTTCACATCCTAAAGAATTTATTTTCTCGTTGGGACGACATCCCTTTGATAACAAAGTTCCCGCATGGTAATTTGCAAAGTCCAAGAAACCATGGGGTAGAAGAGTCTCCACCAAAAAGAACACATTGAGTGTTTCGAGAGGAAATGTTTCATTTATTTCCTTTTCTTAACACATTTTGGTGAGGGTTCTTAATCGGGACAGATGATCGCCAGCCGTGTTCGGCCCTTTTTATCACGAATAATGATATCAAATTCTTGTAGAGGAGAACCCTAACGGAGCAGCCTCGCTTTGCATCTTGTTGCAAAGAGATATTTGAGAGCCGAAGTGATCCGTGATACCCACGCATTTTGTCAAGATAAGGTACGGCTCTAAACTTTTCAAACATACACCACGCTATTAATTTTTCTCAGAGTGGTGTAATGTCCAGCTTCAGCCATAGTTTTGCTTGGCGAGTGGATGGGTCAAAATGCTTGGTTTTATGCTGTCCCAAGATCACACCATAGCAAAATCACTTGCACGCACATGAGCTCAAAGGGTAAATCCCACCAAGGCAACTAGAATGGGTGCTTCGTAAGCTTTTTCTTCAAAAGCTTCGATGCACTCAAGAGAAAAGATAAAAGGAGCATCTTTTTCGAGAAGATGGGTCATAGGCCGCATGATTTTAGAGAAATCTTGAATGAATCTTCATAAAACCCTCGCATGACCTAGAAAAACTCCAACCTTTGACGGTAGTAGGATGAGGTAATTTAGCCATAACATCAACTTTTGCTCTATCTACCTCAATCCCATTCTTGGAAATCTTATGGCCAAGGACTATGCCTTCACCATAGTTTCTTCTCCCGCTTTAGACATAGATTGTGTCTTCACACCGCTTTTAACATTTTGTCTAAATGGGAGAGACGTATGAAACGAGTCCCAATGACCGAAAGTCATCCATAAACACCTCCATTGTTTCCCCGATCATGTCGTGGAAAATTGCCATCATACATCGTTGGAAGCGTCAGAGCATTGCATAAGCCAAAAGGCATACGCCTATAGGCAAACGCCCCGTATGCGTGTGAATGTGGTCTTTTCTTGGTCCGGATCAATGGGGATCCGAAAGTATCCCGAGAAACCATCAAGGAAACAATAGTACTGCCTGCTAATCTCTCAAGCATCCGTCCATGAAGGGCAGGAAATGGTCTTTACGGGGTATTCCATTAACTTACGATAGTCAATACACACACGCCATCCCGAACCAATCGAAGTTGGAATTAACTCGCTTTCATTCGTGACAAGAATGCCACCCCTTTTTGGAACGCAATGAATTGGCTAACCCAAGGACTATCGAGATCGGGTAAATCAAACCGCATCAAGAAGTTTGAGAACCTCTTGTTTGATAACCCTCGTGAATCTTAGGATTCACCCTTCTCTCATGTTGGATCACGGTTTGAAGTCATCCTCCATTAAGATTTTGTAGTACAAAACTCGTGGTTGATACCCTAATATCGAGAGTTTCCAAGCAATTGCTTGCTTGGTGACTTCAAGACTTTTACGATAGCTTTTCCTCCTCGGCCAAGTCTTTAGCAATTATGACGGGTAATTTATCATCACCTCCAAAATGCATACTCAAGATGAGGAGGTAGGTCCTGTTCAACTCGAAATTCATCAAGAGAAGTTTGTAACTGATTTGATTTCCTCAATTGGATTTCTTTCGAGGAGTGAAGGTAATGGATCTTCATTAAGCAATCTCAAGATAGAGAATATCCTCCGAATCAAAGACCATCAATTCCAAAGGAATTGATTCATCGAAGAGTCAGAATTCATCGATCTCTTCCGAGGAAGTCACCCCTCAAACCTGAGCGAGAGGGGAAGAGTCAAGAATGATAGGTTGAGAAGATGTGGTGGAATTGGAATTCACTCACGTAATTATGAAGATAACCAAGAAACTTCGAGAGTACTCCTCGAAGCAATGTCAATTAAATCACCGATTAATTGATTCAAAGATCATATTTGAGGAGTACCTCAAGTTTGATCGAGGTTGTGCAATGTACCTTCATTACCCACACGAAAAGTGATTTCTTGCTCAAATACATCTATAAGAAAGCACGGCCCGGCCCTCGTGAATCCTTCCAACAATGAGGGGAACCCGAGGATCGCATCTAAATCAACACCACAAAGTCACCGGAAAATGGAACTTTCTCTTTACTTATCATTAATCCTGAATGCCGAGGACGCCAGATGAACGATCCGCAAGCTCAAGAGTCGGCCAGTAGAATAAGTTCCTAAGAGAAAGTTTCTTCCATAATCGACACGCATTGAATGATGCTTGCACCAAGATCGCAAGGGCAAAGCATTCAATCATCCTGTGAAAAACACAAGGAAGAAGAAATTTTCTGATCTCCAAGCTTCGGGAAGCTTTAACAAGACCGAGCAATTCTCGCTCAAAGGAGTCTTAGCCATTTGCCTTTTCCTTGTTGCTCAACATCTGCTTAAGAGTAGATGCAAACTTGGGCATCAACATGATGGCATCCGCAAAGCTTATGTCAAAGTGAAGCTCTTGGAAAATTTGAAAGAATTTTTCCATTTGATGACTAGCTTTCGCGAGTTTTGCTCATGTAAACGTGAGGGGTAAGGAATAGAAGTTTTGATTTAGGTCAACAATGGAGGTTCAAAACAACCTGTGTTTGGTGTTATTCGGACAACCTGAGGATGGATGCTAGTACTACCGCTATTAGTAGGAAGTTCCTTGTCCTTTGTCGCTCAGTTCGCTTCCACTACCCGCTGGAGAGAAGAAGAATAGGTAGTGGGAATAGCGGGTCCAAAGATAAGAAGCACCACTTCGGTTGTGATCGCCTTTGCACGCTCGGATTAGCGATCGTGGCTAGGTAAAGTACCCGGCCCAGGGTCGATCATTTAAAGACTTTGATGTCGCAATCAAGTAACCAACAACCGATCTTCTTCTGATTTCATGAATTGTTTCAACAACTCATCGATGATGGTCCCGTTGGAACAATGGCTTGATTTTGCACGAGTATTCGCCCCTATTGTTAGGATTAGGGCCCGGATTTTGAAAATTCCCCGGATTATGGCCATGAAAATACCCTTGGTTGAAATTCCCACTGGTTTCTATTAATTACTTCGGTGTTGGAAATTTTGATTCTGATTTTGAAAACCGTTGTTTTGATTGAAATTACCTTGGTTTTGAAAACCTTGGTTTGGTCTCTGCTTCGATTTTGATTACGGTTTTGATTGAAACCGGGAGGCCCTGTGGTAGGAGCAAAGGATCTGTTCTGCCCATGTGAACCATATTGATTGCCTCCCTTGAGTAGACATCCCTACCACAAAGATTAGTTTTCGGTTGCTACTACTTCCAAGGGTATTACATACAATTATAGTAAGCATGGGGCCACCACAAATCACACGATTCTCCACTTTCTTAACTTCAGCCAGAGTGAAGTTTGTGAAAAGAGATCTTCTCGTGGAGAGAACTGTGAGCTTGATAGCTTCCGTGAGTTTATCAATCTTAGCATCGGTGCTAGACTCACTCACCTGCCATGAAGAAGAAGAAGGACCAACACCGACTTGGGAAACAACCGGCTTGCTTCGGCAAAGGCGACTTTAGACTTGTTTTCATTATCGCAAAGCTTTTTGATGCTTTTGTTTAGGAAATTCTCCGCGAGGAATTGAGAGAATCTTGATCGATGACTCACTCCATTAGAAAGTATCGAAGTTGCATCAACCTCGAGAAACCGTGGTGAGGACATTTTATGGCAATTCCTTGAAACGATCCCACGATTCATCAAGGATTCATCAAACTTCCGAGGAACTTGATGATTTCATTTTTTAGACTCGTGGTTTTGGAAGGTGGATAGAATTCATTCACAAATTTCTTCACGCATCTTCCCATGTCTCTATTGACCAGGGGTTGTTTTTCGCCAAATCCGGCTTGCCCTCGAGAGAAAATGGGAATGTAAGTTAAGCTAAGCCTACCGTAGGGACATTCTTATATTTGATGGTAGATGCAATCTTGTTAAACCATCGAATATGAGCATGAGGATTGTCCCGCTCAAAACCGAAGAATTGATTAGAGGTTACAAGATTGAGTAACCCGGTCTTGAGCTCAAAATTTTCGCCACAATGGTCGGCATAACGATAGCATCTCCATAACGCCGAGGGTGCCGGAGAAGCTCGCATAGGAATTTCATCCGCCATGATAACGGAAGGAGGCAATGTACCGGATCTTGATCCGACCGATGGAGGTGAAAGTCACAACACGCTTCTGGAATCTTGACAAGCTCACTAAATGGGTCTACGATCTAGAAGAGCGAAAGTATATTCAGAGTTAACTCTAGAAAACGAAAGGAGAGAAATGGGAATTATGAAAATCTTTCTGATGAGAATAATGAGAATTATGAAGACGTTTTATAAAATCGTAAGAAGAATCTTTATGGGTTTTTCGGTTTAAAACGTCGATATCACAACAAAATCAATTAACACAAAATCGAGGCAAAACAACAATGAACTTAACCAATAATCCAAGATGAATGGCTTATTTGAAAAAGGTACACCAATCACAAGGACACAAAGGCAAGTTTTAAATCTTTAGTTCGAGAACTTATTATGGTCGCATCCCCTGCTAGGTAGTGCAATCGCCTTGGTTTGCGTGGGTAATCTTTAAGTTGTTATTATTAAAGAAACACTCGAATCTTTTTGTATTTTTTTATTTTTGATACATATATAGAAACAAAAGAAAAATATTTTTGTGTTTTATATGCTTTTAAGCTTTTGGTTTTGGATTTTTTAGAAGAAAATATGATATATATATAGATAGATATGGATGATATAAACAAATGAGTGAGGATTCAAACAACTAATCTACACGAAGATAGATCAAAGACAAATTTCCCCAAGAATAAGGCGCCTAAAATTTGATGCGCCTGATCACTAAGCTTATCACTCAAGCTCACATGAATGACAACGTAATGCTTAAAACGCTCAGAACTTAACTCAATGAAGATCCGAGGAGTAGAGTCTCCCGTCGTTATGTCCCAAATGAAGCTATGCAATGGATCGACCACGTGATAGTGATCGAGAAATTTGAATGAAAAAGAGATTTGTGAATATGATTATAACTAAGGAAAAACCAACAAATTACAATGGCTTAAATGCAAATTAGAGGAAATTAAAAAGATAAAATCTATTAAATAAACGCTATCACTATAATTGATGATGTTTTGTTTTATGTTTTACTAAACCTGAAATTAAAAACTACGAATGCATAAGATAAAAACGGAAACTTACACAATAGAAATCCTAAAAATATGAAAAATACATTTTTACAATCCTAATGATAAAAGAAAATTTATGGAAAAAGAAAATTATTTTTATAACTATTTATCTAATTAAAAACTATTTTTTACTATTTAATAATTACCTAAAATACAAGAAAATGCGAAATAAAGCTAGAAAAATAAAATTAAGACTTAGAAAAATCTAAAATATCAAAATAGAATTTTCAAAACTATTTTTGTATTTTTCTGATTATTTTTCTATTTTCTAGAAATATTAAACTATTAAAAACTAATTAAATTACTAAAAATTACAAAATAAACTATGAAAAATCTGTAAAATTACTTTTTTTTACTTTTTATATTTATCTAAACCTAAGAAAATTAAAAATTATTTTTGAACCTTTTCTTATTTTTTAATTAAAGACTAATTAAAAATGCTTAAAACTACTTAAAATCAAGAAAAATAGCAAAACAACTAGGAAAAATCTGAAAATTCCAGGGAAACTCTAAAATAATGTTAAGAAGCTAGGAAAAATGGAAAAACAGTAGGTTGCTTGAAGAATATGAACTGATGTCACAAGTGCTTATAAATAAGCACTAAAATAAACAAATGAACAAGACAAGCAACCCACTGACACATGAAGCTAGAAATACTAAAATAACCAAAATGAAACTTAAATCAACAAGCTAAAACTACTGAATTGCAAGATTGATCAAATTTGAAGAATCAGTTGATAATAAGCTAAAACAGCTTTATTAGCACTACTTTAAACACAAGCACAAGTCACAAATCAAACTAAAACTAAAAACTTCAAATTGGAACTTATTCTAGACCTGGAGAGATCAATTATACCAAAAATTAGACTTTGAGAAGCAGGATAAGCCTGCAAGTGCTTCCAGACCAAACCGAGAAAACTCGCTTAGTGCTGAAGCTTTGAGCAAACCAGCCTAACTTAGAGCTAATGCAAAGCTTATTTAGCAAGCAAAAGCTAAAACTGTGATAAGTGGTTCTCAAGACCACCAAGAAATACTTATAGACAAAAATCGACCCTAAAAAGATTTAATGAAACCTCGTGCGTATGCCGCAAGTTCTCAGAGAAAACCAGCTGATTCTTTGACTTTTGAAGCAAATGCACAGTTTGACTTTCTTGAGATTTGGATGCAATTTAATGATTGATTATGATGTGTTATGATGTTATGAGACTACCACAAGCTAACTTTATGATTTTTTTGCACAAAACAAGAATTTCTTATCCAAATTTTAACAAGCTTGAGCCTTATGAGACAGATTAAAGAAGTTTTGACGAGGTTGTTTTGTAGGCACAAGCTAAGATGCATTAGAGCTCAAATGAGCTAAGCAAACCACTAACAACAGAATCTAGAATCTAGATTACCTCTATCACAGCTTATATCAATGCCAAACACACCCTATTACTAGATGCAAACAAAAACCTAACTAGAGAGTGAACAAGTATGAATTCTGATCAAACTAAAATTACTAAGCCTAAACACAACTATTAAAGCAAGTTTTAAACCACTTACCACTAAAACCCATTATGCTAAGAATAAGGAAACCACTTACAAGTGTCCAAAGCCACTATGGCTAGCCAACAAGGAAACAAGGACCCTAACCTATCAATTCCAACCCATTTGAATCTAAATCAACCCATATTCCCGTCTGATCAACCCATATCATCCCCTCAGATTTTGCTCCTTGCTTTGACTTTCATTGACCAATGTCCACTAGTTATTGAAATGTAAATGTAAGCTTATTCAAAGTTTAACAAACTTATTTGAGCTTGTTTGAGCTTAAAACTAAGTCGCTAATGTGTTTTGTATAAGACCTTGAGAGTAGAAAATTACAAAGGAACATAAAAATTGGAAACCGAACATGAACTGAGATTGATACTTAATTAGAGTTGAACTACACTTTGAATACCTTTTTGAGTACAAATAAACTTTAAACATAATTGAAAACTAGTCAAGATATTACAAGCTAAAAACGACATACATTTTGAAAATTAAAACTAACTCCTCCTTGTTGCTTCTTCTGTCTTTTATACACCCAAAGTACTTGTCTCTCTCTGACAAATCCTTATGAATATTGGCCTTTAGATTGCTAGAATGGATATTGGCCGTTGGATGGCTTTTTGGCCAAACTCGCTTATACCTACCTGAGGTTGAGTGTTGGGTGAAGTGCATTAAATGCACTTTGGCTTGAGTGTGAGGTGGAGGGTAGGATAGGGAGATGATGGTGAGGAGGGGGGGAGGCGCTGCGTGCACGCGTACGTGGGTGATGATGGAGGTGGGTAACCCAGGAGGCAATATTTTGAAACCATGGGTGGTTTGTTTCGGGTTTGAACTGCAAAGGGTTGGGAGTTGGTTGGGCTTTGGGTAAATGGGATTTGGATTTGGGCTAATAATATAAAGAGGTCCGTTTGTTAAGCTTAAAACACAAGGACCAAATATGCAATTCCACAAAACCAAGGGACCAAATCAGATTTTACAAATTACAAGGACCATTTATGACAAGTTTCATTAGAACACGGACCATGAAAGATAATTTTCCATTTTAAACGCCCAAGGACTAGATTTGCCAATTTCCAAAGTTGAAGGACCATTCTTGTAATTTTCTCAAACTTTTTATATTTTTCACCAAAGGACTAAATTTGACAAGTTATGATTTTAAAAAGGACCTTTGGTGATTTTTCTTTTGAAATTTTGACTGTGGACTATTTTTGATAATTTAAAAAACTTGGGGACTAAAGCGCCAATTATGCAAACTTTGCTCATTTTCATCCTGATTTGAACATTTTGCATCTCAAAACATATAAAATGCAATTTTGGAATATTTTCAGTGATTTTGATGCATTGAAAGCATTTTAGACGCTTTGGCAAGTCAGATTAAACAAAAAATGATGAGTATTTACACACTCATCGCTGATGATGCACGAAAGCAGTGATGGAGATGGGAAGTCCTCTATATGGTTGGGTCTTTGGTGATTTCTTGTCTCCAAAGATGGACTATTTGATGGGGAAGGTGGTTCCATATTTAACGAGAAGATTGATGAGTGAGAAGTCCTTATGCAGTCTTCTAACCATTTAGATTCGATGGAAAGAGGTTCTGGTAAAGGAATGTAGTCTAGGTTCTTAAAAAGAAGGCTTGGGTGTCTTACTAGAGCTAGGTGTGTTTGGTTTAGTGCTTGATGAAGCTCTTTCCAACTCAAAGGTGCGTGAATGCTAACTCAAATGCTTTTCTAGCTTTGTTGATTGAGTTTGTTGAGATGATTTTAGCATTTGACTTCTTGGGATGACTCTGGTAAAAGATATCTCATGAGCCATATGAGCTTTCTTTTTGGATGAACCTTTGGTTGACGAGTTCTTGCTAGATGCTTTAGTCATAGTGAAAGAGAGGCTGTAATTGGTGTCTTAGCTACTGATTTTTGGATTGAGGTTTGAATGGCGGTTTAAACTTGTTAATACAAATAAGCCGTAAAAACGTTTATTTATATTTTACGATCTTCTAATGTTTTGTCGATAACAAAAGTAAAATCATTTTAACAAAACAAATAGAGTACGTAAATAGTTTGAGTTAATAGCTTTCTAACACAATTTAGTTGTCACATAAAACACTAAAACAAGTACAAGTGATTTTATGATTTAGATACATATGTACAACAACTAGTGTTTACATATTGGGTTAAAACATATACTTAAACTAAGTATACTAAAATGGGTAAAACTAAGTGTATGCTAAAATGGGTAAATACAAGTATATACTAAATGGGTAAAATACTAGCAAATGGTTTTGACCCATAACCCATGGTTTTATATATACCACTTAACCAAGTTCATTGTATCTAGAAAGAAAACCATGGATCAACCCATAACCCATGACCCATGACCCATAACCAAAGATACCCATGGGCAAAGAGGAGCGGACCACGGATCCCTAGCTTTGTGCTAGCCGGATCCCTTGTGGTAGGGATCCGTGGGATCCGGGGAACAAAAGAGAATTTTCTCTATAAATAGAGAGCCATTTCTTTCTCTCTATACATGGTTTTTCACACATACTTCCCCAAAGTATTCTAACCCTCCAACCTCGGATCTAAGTGATCTATGTAGTTTGTCTTTTGTTTTTGTGTGATCTACTAGGTTCCTCTTAAAGAGAGAGATCACCACCTTTTGAAGACGGCAAGCTCAAGTCCATGAGTTGCTATGCTTCACATCATCAAGACTACTAAGGTTCTCTTGTTGATAGTTCTTCCTTTCTCCATAGATGTTGGTTGAAGGCATTAGTGAAGAATGCCGAAAGTGTCAAGATGAAAGCATTAGTGAAAGGTGCTCATCATCCGTGTCAAAGCATTATTGAAGGATGCTAAAGGTGTCAAGACGAAGGCATTAGTGAAAGGTGCCAAACGTTGTGTCAAAAGCATTAGTGAAGGATGCTAAAGGTGTCAAGACGTAGGCATTAGTGAAGGGTGCCAAGCGTTGTGTCAAAGGCATTAGTGAAGGATGCCAAAGGATCAAATCAAGCATCATTTGGGGAGAATGCTTAGGTCGTATAATCGATGAGGTGCATCGCTATACATATGTGTATTTGTTTATCTACAAGGATGGTGATATCCTTGATGGTGTTGTAACAAGGAGTAGATCTCCTTGAGATAAGGTGTTGTGTCGTGAAGGTGTAGTTCACCTAAGGTGTGAAAGAACTAAGGTGCTTAGCCTAGTACCTAATAAAGGGTAGGCGATGTTGTGATAGGATTAGTTCTCCTAAGGTGTGAAAGAACTCGCTGGTTAGCCTAGCACCGTATAAAGGGTAGGCGACGTTGTGTTAGGTGTGGTTCCCCTTGGTGTGAAAGAACTAGGTATTTAGCTTTGTACCTAAAAAGGTTAAGCGACGCTTGAAGGCTTCTCCGCCACAAGGAGTTGGTGTAGTTCTTACTTAACTCTCGAAAGGTGACTCGAGGAGTGGAGTAGTGGCGGAAGGTGTCCTTGTAGCCAACCACTATAAATAACTTGTGTTGTGGTGATGTGCTTTACTTTTCTATCATTTCATTTCATATCATTTATATATCCATCTGTCAACGTCCAACATAAACAATCAAATGGATTGATATAAGTCGATCTAAATATTTAAAAGGAAGTTTTAAATTGGTAAAACTATTCAACCCCCTTTTAGTTTTCCACAATTGGCATCAGAGCTTCGTTACCAAGTTTTTTAGAGTATGTTGTACTTTAAAAAACTTGATACGATCCATGTATGTTTGAAAACTACAAAGAAGGATTATCTTCGTCATATTTTAAAATCACTATATTGTTTATTGTTGGACAATGATAGAATGCTCTAACATTTTTTTCTTAAGCATTATCCATACTTGGATTTGGAGTTACCAAGAAGAGCATAAAGAATTTATCTAAATATTTCTTTTCGCAAAAAAGAATATTTAGCCAAGCATTATCCATACTTGGATTTGGAGTCACCAAGAAGAGCATAAAGAACTTATCTAAATATTTCCTTTCACAAAAAGAATATTTAGCCAAGGTATGATTACTAATCACTTGCTTTTAATTTTATTATTGAAATCTTAGTTGCATGATTTATTAATAATTGTTTTAGTAGTTATCTATATTAAAGTTATCATCAAAAATAGTATTCTTCGACTTATTTGTAGAAACTACACTTCAACTTCGTAATAATGACATTTTGGTTATTTGATAACCATTATCATTATTCACCACAAAGAATTTATTGACACTTCATCTATGTCAATAAATTTCCATGTGAAACTTCTTATGTTATAATAAAATGGGATTTTATTATAATGTTTGAAAAGCTTCCCAAGAATTATGACTAATTCTTAAAAAGGGAACTTCGTCTAATAGGAATAGTACTGAATCTTCAAAAACCTCAAATCACAAGTTTTTAGAACCTTAAACACCAAAACATTAGGCTTTTTAGAACTCCCAAACCTTAGTTATCAAGGAATGTTTGAGCTGATTTTTGCTGTTATGCCGGATCCCTCGGTTTACACTAGCCGGATCCCAAATGAGAGGAATCCGCGGGATCCGTGCAAATGTAAGACATTATATCATCAAGAACAATCACTGTGGATGTTCCACAATAATACTCACCTCAAAGACTCACGAACAAAACCAGTGCATCGCTCATAGGAGCAAATTCATCATTCTCCTCAAGTCTAACAATCACTTGTGTAAGTATAATCTTCACTACATTGTTAGTTTAATTCCTTGATTCTTAGAATTACAATTTCTTCATCTTTAAGAGTTGGGTTCAAATGGGTTTATTATAATTTGTCACCACATTGTTTTCTAAGATAATCTAAATCAAAAAATTAACATTGTTAATACAAATTAAACACATTTCTTGAACTCAACAAAGATGATGAGAGCAAAATTGTAATCAAACCCTCTAGGCTACTATTCACCATTAACACCACATTGGGGTTGTATTGTTTAGGAATATCATGCCTAGCAACAAGCAACAAGACTACCAAGACACCACCCACTACATACCCATGTATCATAGGAAAAATGGTCTAAGTCCGGACGATAGAAAGGCCTTTAAGTTGCTCGAAAGGAGACTCTTTCATGAAGGTAGAGTTGTTGATCCATCATTTCTTGCAAATACCGACGTAAGGGAAGTTTTTGCAACTATTGGGTTTGATTGTTTATTGGATATAAACGAACAAATTTGCCCGATCTTTGTGCTTGAGTTTTACAAGACAATGGGGATAATTAGAAATGATGACGGGTCCATCTCAATTGAATTCACCATCAATGAGCTTGAGTTTAGTCTTTCACTCATAGAGTTTGGAAGAATTATAGGAGTTCCATATCAAGGCATTTGTATGTACTCGAATGAATAGTCTTTAGAACAACTACACACAATGGTTGATCATCATGATATTTACTACAATTTGATCCCCGGAAGCAACCACGGTGAGGGACACCGTGTTCATGCCAAGAGCCTCACCATCAAGAGTCACAAGAAAGTCAAAAGTGATCCATAGGGATCCTTTTCAAATGGAGCTTTTGGAAATGTATGCATTGTATAGAAAGTGGGAGGATGTGATAAGAGAAAATGTGGTATGCCTAGTAGGGAACAAGGACCACCCCAACGCATGTCTAAGCTTCATGATCTATTGCCTAGTGACCAATACTCAATTCAACCTTGCCTACTACATGGTCAAAAGAATGGCAAGTGTTAGAAGCATGGACAAGATGGTGCTTCCATACGCAATGCTTTTAACCCGTCTCGCCAAATTCATCTTTGCTTTAGACCCTTCTCCACAATCCCTTGATCATAGCTTTTGCAATAAGGTTATGGTACCATTGACCAAAGGTAGAACAACAAGGTTTATGGTGGAAGGCAAGAGACCACACCCACCCACGGATTCCTCGGAGGAAAGGGAAAGGCAAGAAGAAGGAGGAGGTGAAGGGAGTAGTAGCAACCCACTCGCAAACATCGATCTTGACCCCTTGGACTACATCAACCAATTGCCAAACATCCCAAATGAATCACCCAAATGGCAACAAACCAAGGGAATCTTCAAATGCTTCGCCAATTTCTTGAGGAAGAAGAAGTGAAGATGGTTTGAAAAAGAGTGGAGGACGGGTGAAGAAATGAAGGAGAAAAAGAAAGGTAAAATCTTAGGAATCAAGTGCATGATGAACAATTTCAAACAATGGTTTGTAAACAATTTAAACTATGCTTGTAGTATGAAGATATTGCCATATCTTGGCACTAAAAATCCTAACATAGGTACTTTGAAAATGAGATTTTACGACCTCTTGGTATGGTCGTCGTCACTCATTCTAGGAATTTCAGCTTTTCTTACTTTGATACAAGTTATATTAGTTGTGTTCTTGCATTTAGTCCCCATAGAAACAACTAGGAAAAACATTTACTATAAAGTGCAAAGTTGCACATTTCCTGAAAGCTCTCGATCCAGTTGGCGGATCCTAGAGTTTGAACTAGCCGGATCCCTCCCATAAGGGAACCGTGGATCCAGATGCACCCGATGTGCAAAAGCATTTGGCTACATCATAATATTCCACTAGAACACTTCAAACAAGTCAAACATAATACACTAGAGACAACCAAGTCTTCCGCTAATAGTTGAAAACCTCACTCTCATCCATGGCTTATATAGGATATATTTTCAAATATTTCGCTTACTTATCAATTAGACAAAACTCACCATAATTCCGCTCCAACACTCACACATTATCTATCACTTTTGATAGCACTTAAGTTTGGTCTACCCTTCAATTTTAGCAAATTGATCTTAATCATCTTTGACTCAAAATTAGGACCAAAAACTACTTTTTCATTTCTTCTTATTTTTAAAGATTTTAGTAAATTTATCCTAGGACATCATCTGATTTTTAGGACTTAGTATCACCGTTTTTCACAACAAATTAAAAGGAATCCTTGTCAAACATATGGTCAGACTACCCAAGGTCAATGTTCTTAGCCAAAACCATCATTAAGCACCATTACTTGTTATGGTTAAGGATTTGAGATATCCAATAGCTAAAGACTTCAAAATCAAGTCAAACCCTCGAAATCCATTAGTGACAAACCTTACAAAAGCATAATGATTTCACCTAGACCTTGTCGATAGCCGGATCCCTCGGTCTTTAACCGCGGATCCCTCATCGAGAGGGATCCAGGGATCCGTAGATGCAATGTATTAATCGCCTTCTATATTCAAAATCAAGTCACCCTTTGGTTCTCTAACCGCTCTTAGCATACATTAATTAACCTCCTAGAGCTGATCAAAACCTCAAGAGCATGCTTAGCCTTCTAAGTGGTCAAGAATTTAATTCCCAAATTCAAATTATTCTTTATAAACCAACATTCTTAGGTTTATGGCACCATCCTCAATTACCTTTCAAAACTCAGAAATTAGAAGCTCACATTAGCATTTTCATCACCATGACAAAGGCTCTTAGCAACAACTCCTCAAACATAGGATCATCCAAAAGATAGGGTCAAATGATCCATGAAATTTCATCCACCGAAACATCTCCTATTAGAAATGAGGACTCTAGAATCCCACCTTGTCAAACCCATCCAACAAAAGCTAAGAGAACCGCAAGGATTAGCATCAAACCTTTCCAACTAGAAAAAGGATCATCTAGTTCTAAACCAAACATGGCTAGTTCTAGCAAGCCATCAAAACCTTCATTCATTGAGAATGGACTACACTCGTTGAATGAGCCTCTTCCTCATCCAAACATATATTCATTATTTCATTCACCTTCAAGAACCTCTCATTCACCAACCTTTTCATTAAATCGGGAACCACCTACAACACCAACTAGCCCATCATGGGAGACAAGGAATAACCTTGATCATATGGAAGAAGTTCCATTACCACCCTCATTTTAGAACCTCTCCCAACTTCTCAAAATGAAGACCCTCAAACACACATTGATCCCCTTCAAGACATCCCTTTCCCTTCGGGGCCAAACCAAGACAATATTTGCCCAAATTGTCTAAAAACTCAAGGACTTGTTCAAGAAGTACTAAATGAGATACATTTCATGTTCAATCATCTTCTTGCAAAATTGGATCAATTCAACAAGTCCACTCATCCCTAGACTTAGGAACATTGCACATTTTAAGTCTCGTAATGAGATTAGCATTAGTAGTAATGCGTATGGCTAAGTTCATTCTCTTATTTTTTAGAGATTTGGTTGTGTATCTCTTGTTTTATTGAATTAATTCTTATATGCTATGATTATTCTGTGTGTTGTATTGTGCATATATCTCATTTCCTCACATAGCATTCCTTGACATTTCTTCATCTTTGAAGAAATGTAATGTATAGCCGGATCCCTCCCATATACCTAGACGGATCCCTCCTTGAAGGGAACCGTGGGATCCGTGGTACAGGAGCACAAATTTCTACTAACTTGAGTCTCTTTTGCAGAAAATTATGCACTATACTTGATTCTTATGAAAAAAATCAATAATAAGAAAAGTTTGTATTATTACGGGGTAACTCAAACGTGTTAGGTTTGAGCACCGAGATCGTTCCGAACGAGGGTTGAATGGAATTTCCAACTCACGTCGCGATTATCGGGATTTGAATGTGTTAAAAAGGATTTTTAGGATTTCTAAACTACGGGGCAAGCAATAATAATAAAAGGCATATAAATCGACTAATCTTAAGGTGCAAACAAGTAATCTCAATTAAGTAATGAAATAGAACTAAAGACGAAATTATTTTATGCCAAAAACGATTTCTAAAATGCAAATTAATCTATTTTAACCCCAAAAAGTGATCTAATATTTCTCTACAACTAAAAATGTGATTTAAAAAATGATCTAAAATTTAAAACTATTTTTTTTGGTTTTTGATTTTTGATTTTTGAAAAAAAACGGAATATATATATATATATATTTTTTTTTTGACTTTCTAAATTTTTTTAATTAAAGTTTAAACTAAAGTTTAAATGGCAAACTAAAACTACTGACGATGAATATTAAGCTATAATATGACAATAAAAGACTTAACAAACATAAGACGAATAATTAAACATAACGTTAAACTAAGATTCTAAGCTAAAAATGATAAAAAGTTAAGAGAATAAAACCCGGTGATGAAACGAGAGGAATAAAACCACCCGATCTTATAAGCATAAATTAATACAAAAGTTTACAACTTTATTAATCTTATCCACTAATTAGTAAGTAAAGTTTAAAACTTTATTCACCAACAAGCTTAAAATTACTAAAGCTTCAAACTTTATGTATTAAAAATGCATAAAGACCCTTAAGCTCCACGCCTTATGAGGTAGGATGGGATTACACAAACAAAATCAAAACTTTAAGGGTTAGCACAATTATATAAATATAAACTTTTTATAATAAAAAGCTAAAATAATAGGTAAACTAATCTTAATAAATCAAATCTTAACCACCAAACTCTCTCAAGGAGATATGTTTCCACAAAAACTAATTTGGTTATTAAGGTTAAGATTTAAAATATAAGATTTTTTTTTTAATTAAAGGAAAGGAAATAAATCAATGAAATATATCAAATGAACTCCGAAAATTCCAAATGTTTTTTAGCAATGTAAGAAAAGTGATAAAGCTCACAGAAAACTTTTGAGAATTTTCGGAATTAAATAAGTATTTTTTTCGATTTTTAATACTCAAAATAGCAAATAAATCAAAATAAATAGTAAACTAGTTCAAAAAATATTAAAAATTCACACTATCTTAAGAAAACTATGAGAAGCTACCAGAAAATCTAAAATATTTTTTTACGTTTTTACTATTTTTAAAATAAAATACGTAAAACAGTTTTAAAAAGAAAAATAAAATGTAAAAGCTTTTTGATTTTTTTAAAATACTAAAACAAAATTCAAAAAATTACTAAAATTTTATGACTAAAAATAAAATATATTTTTGGATTTTTGTGAAAAGGACAAGATTTTTAGAGACTTTTACTATTTTTAAGCTAAATAAAACAATAAAAACGTGAGCTTTAATAAAAAAAAAACAAAAAAAAAACTAAACTTTTATAAAAATATAAATATGATATGTTGAGCGTGTGCACGGAGCGTATAAAATACACTCACACAATCTTACTATAACTCAACTCTTCATGGCATATTTTTATAAAAATAAAATGAAATAAAAAGGATTAAGAGATGAGAAGAATATAGAGATGCAAGAAATAAATAAAACTTTTATAAAACTAAAGAGCATAAAAATAAAATACAAGAGTTTGGGTACAAAATACAAATAAAGATGATAAAATGAGGTGAGGGAGGTGGGTATTTATAGACCCACTAGTTACAATTTGACCCCTAATAATTTTTCATAAAAGTCTCTAAACTATTTAGATCTTGGCACAAATAAAACACTCAAAAATTGGTTCCCAAGTTGAATTTTTCTCTTTCTTTTCTTTCTTCTATTTTTCTTTTTTCTTCTTAATTAATTAATTCTTCGTTTGGTCTTTAAATTTTTCTTCTCTTGCCTCGATGCTTCAAATAAAATTATCATTGGTCCCAGAACCGTTGCTCCTTCCCTTCTCGTGGCTCGCTTTTGTCCACTTGTCTTCTTTTGTCCATTTTACAATATCCGTACCGCATACATAAACACAATAACACAAATATTTATGGCTTTAGGGGTTAGTTTTTGGTCTTTTTGGTCCGGTTTTGATAATCTAAAAGGTATATGTTTTACATATACCAAAATACCCTGTGACGAGAAGATTGCCGTGTCCTCACGCAATGTAATCAACTCACGCTTCTAAGAACAAAGATTTCAATCTCTTTCTACTAAACCTATGAAAAGTAGCAAAGATTCCTCAAAAGAGATTAAGAAACCCTTATTTCTAAAACGCCACCTTTTAATTCACATAAAGATATTACGGTTAAGCACATTCCAATTATGAGTGACGGTTTGTTGAACTTTCATGTCGATCAATAACTCCAACATTTTTCAAACGCATAACGTTAGGATCACTAAGTAGGAAACACAACACAGCGTGAAGTAACCATACGGATAGAATACATCGTCCCTGATTTTTCACAAGTCCCCAAACTAAGCGCAAAATCGAAATCATTGTTAAATATGACTTTAGATGCTAACACTACCCATGGAAGTTACTTGTGTAATTACCTTTTGCTCCCATTTTCCTATTTTCCTCTATTTATTTTATTTTTGTGAGAAATGAATTTCGATAAGAATTAATCCGATAAGGATATGAAGCCAAGTCGAAAATTAGTTATCCATCTTCCCTGGAAAACCGTTGCACACAAGAATGAGGTCCACATCAAGGTCCTAATTTCACACGATTTAGAGAATATCCTTTTATGGCTACCGAGACAACTCATCTCTACAGTCCGAGAGACGTGCTTTATTTAGACATCTCCGGATCCAAAGTTTGGCTTAACACTATTTCAAAGATATTTGCATTTTTGCAATTTAGGCCCTTGGTCTTTTCAACCACTAACTCAACGGGATTACCGTTTTATCAAGAGTCTTATTATGACTTTGGATTTTCCTCAACCTTTTTAGAAGTCCATGACAACGGGGTACCACGGACATAGAAAACTTTTCTGGCTTTGGATTTTTCAACTTTAATACATTTGGGCTTTAATTCATGTTAATTTTTGCCAAACTCCGAATCCTACGGCTTTTATAACAATAGAAACAATAGCAGAAACTATCGAGAATCAGCTTGTCTATTACACAATAACACGACAAGCACCTTGATGTGTACCCAACTTTCATGGGCAAGGATTCTCTAAAGAAGAATAAAGAACTAACTATCGCCATAAACTCAACATCTCTAATTATTTAATCACAGATATGGGGTGAAACAATTTTGTGGGAACAAAAAGCCATAAGTACCTTCATGAGCTCTAAAGAGAACTATCTACTCCACGCTTAGCATCTAAACTCATAAGTAACTCTATCATTCCTCGATCTTCGCAAATTTAAAATCCCAAATAATGAGATCCAAGGATGCTTAATATAATTAAATTATCTATGGTTAGGGAACAAGCTAGGGCTCAACACGCCTCGGATCAAGTCAATTCTATTCCTACTCTCACAAATGGTGAAAGTCAACAACGGTGTCAAAACATATATTACTTTAGCAAATGCTTCGTCTAATGAAATTAAGTCATGCATATTTAAAGTCACTCAGGAAACTTGTAAATTCTTGGCCTTGTGAGCTAGAATTGAATTCGCGATTTTATAGCTTCTTGTCTAAGAGACTAGCAAACTTTTCAATCAAAAAGACTTAGCAAAAGCTCAAAATTTTTAAATTTTCTCATTTTATGCTAATTTTTTTTCAATTTCTAAGGAAAACGGGTTGCAGAGTACACGAAAAAAACAAGGAAGTGCGGTCAAATCAAATCAAGATTACCCACCCTGAGATAAAATCAAACATTGACCTCAATGTTTAAAGGTAAGGGTTCTCAACGTAAATCTAAAGCCATTGGTTAGGTATGCTACTAGATAAACGATAATCGATAAAGATTTTGGATATCGGATTTCCATAAAAGCGTCGAAACATGAAACTCGAGTGGAGAAAAGACAAAACTTCGAGCACGAGTCTTCATGTATCGAAAAATCACCGAAAACGAAGAAGAGGCTCCTCCGCGTCACTTATTAGAAAAGATAAATAAGATAAAGGATAAGCATGGGGTGCCTCCCACGGCGCTACTATTTTGGTAAACGAGTCGCTAGCGACTGGTCCCAATCATTTGTCCTTGGGAAACAAGCGGGGGATACCGGATCATGGTATCCTCACCCGAGGAAAAAGAATGGGTGGGTTGGGAGGGAAAGAAAATGTCGGGCTCAAGCACATAAGGGATAACTCCTCCCAAAGTCACAAAAGGTATATCAAGAAAGAATGATCCATCATCCGGTGGTTTTCGGCGGTGGGACGACGGGATGACGGATCAAAGTGAAACGACTCCATAGAAGAAGGGAGTCCATGGTACGTAGAAATGTTTTAAAGGCTCAAACATGAAGGCATCCAAGAGAGGATCCTTTTTCCAGAAAACTTTTGTTTTATGAATGTCTTCTTCGATGAGTATCCCAGGGTTAAAAATCTTGTCCTCGGAAAGGAACGAAATCAAAGTATCATCTACGTGAAAATCCTCACGAGAAGAGAATCACTCGGATAAAAATAATATTGACCTCGTGATCAACAAGTTCATCCGTCAAAAGCTTCACTTCCTTATCTTTCTTCGGAAAAACGGATCATCGTGATTCTTCTTCTTCATTCGCGGAAAGGAATCGAAGTCCTGGGAGCAAGTTCGGCGGTGAACTTCTCAAGAAGTGAATCGATATAAGAAGAATCCTTGAGCTCGGTCTCCGAAGGACTAGTAGGCGCTTAACTTTTCAAAATCATCCGGAGGGATATAAGAGTCACCATAAAGCATTTTTTCAATCAAACGAATATCTTCCTCGATGTTAATTTCGCATAATCAATTTCCGTGAAACGATCGAAATTCAAATAAGCCTCAATTTCTTCCATTATAGAATCATCGCGAGAGATGGTATAGGTTCAAAACATCATCCGAGGAGGGTAAGAAGACGGTTCATTATATATCAATTTTTCAAGTAAAATAATTTCCCCCTCCGGGTCAAAAGTAGCATCATCAATCTCAACGGTAATCGAGTCATCGTTAATATAAGCATCGATCTCTTCCCAAATGGAGTCACTTTCCGTAGTGAGAGACGGGAAGAATCGAAAAGTTCCAAAATTTTTGAGGAAGGAGTGGGATTGCCACTCAAAGAAAACTCGACGTTCTTAAGTTCAACACAACAAACGTAAAAGCGGAGGTGGGACAAGTGGTGTGCTCTTAGAGCTAGCATTTTCCACCACAACCGTTGTAGACTCCTTTTATAATTTCTTCTTTTGTTCAGCACGTATTGTTGATAAACTCTTAACCGTAAAACGTGAAAGGCTCGGATCAATTCTCGATGGTTTAGGCCCAAATTTTTGAACCACCGGAGGTTGGACGTTTTTGGTGTTTCCGTTATTAGTAGGAATTCCCGGGTCCTTTGTCACCCCGGTGTCATTAATTTTGGCCACATCATATTTGTAGATTAGAGATTTAGAAGTATGGTTAACGTTAAACGTGACGGCTTCATTTCCTACTCGTAAAGTGATCTCTCCTTCATATACATCAATCAACGCATGGCCCGTCCTTAAGAAACTCCTTCCGAGAATGAGGGGTACTTGAGGATCGGCATCGAAATCAACTACAACAAAATCACGGGAAATCAACTTCCCCACTTTGACAAAAGACATCCTCGGCTATACCTTTTGGTTTCAGAGTAGTACTCGGCTAGCTCGAGGGTCACACATGTTGGGGTAAGTGGGGGTAATGAAAGCTTTTCGTAGATTGATTTCGACATCAAATTGATACTCGCGCCAAGATCGGCCAAGGCGGAGCATTGAATAATTCCTTGAAAATCGCACGGAATGAGAAACTTGTCGGGGTCACCTAACTTTTCGAGAAGTTTCTTGAGAATAACCGCCGAACAATTCTCATTCAAAGACGTTTTGCCAAATCCACAATTTTCTCTTTGTTACTTAATAATCCTTTAGTGTCTAAAACAAACTTAGGCATGAGAAGAATAGCATCCGCAGCTAATTTCAAGTGTAGATCTTGAAATATCTGAAAGAATTTTTCCATTTGAAGATTTGCTTGTTCGCGTTGCTTTTGATCATTCATCCTTGACGGCAATTACGGAAGTGTCGTTTCCGATTAGTATTTTCGCACTAACCGGAGCATCCTTAGGCTCGACGCCTGACAACCGTGGTTGGACATTCTCGGTACTTTATTAGTAGGAAGCACCGTCCTTTGTCACCCGGTCTCACGGTCTACCACACGCAGACGAGAAGAAGAAATAATGGTAGGAGCCGTGGGTCCATTGTAAGCAACACCACTTCGGGTAGTGATCGCTGATTGCTTCCGAACCGTCAAGTTTTATTACACAAGCTAACCACTTGTGAATGGTCAACCGTAATAAACTTCAAACACCGTAAAACAATACAATTAAGATCCGAGAGTACAAAGTGTTTCCCGGTCGTTAAGTCCCAACGAAGTCAATGTATGATCAATAATCAAACGTATAGTGATCGGGTGAATTTGAACGGGAAAAAGGGTTGTGATTATGAATAATTATTCCTAAAGAAAAAGTTTGTAAATTACAGGGGCTTAAATGCAAATTAAAGAAAATTAAAAAGATAAATTATATTAAATAAACGCTATCACTATTTTTAAAATTGATTTTCTTGATTTTTCTTTTATAAATTTGAATTAAAAACTAATTTTAAACTTTTAAAACTAAGTTAAAATACTAAAAATTATGAAAATAAAGAGGAAAAATGTGAAACTATTTTTAAAAAATCTAAAATAACTAAACAAACTTTTTAAAAATTGAATTTGTATTTTTCTGATTTATATTTGAATTTCTATGATTTAAAAACTATTTAAAACTAATTAAATTGCTAAAAATTACAAATTTAACTAAGAAAATTATGGAAAAATGTTTTTTTGGATTTTTATATTTATCTTAACCTAGGAAAAATGAAAACTTATTTTTTTGAAGTTTTTCTGATTTAATTGCAATAAAGGCTAATTAAAAGTCCTAAAACTGCTTTAAATAAGGAAAAATAGCAAATAGTGATGAAAAATTATGAAAAATTCAGGAAAAGTCTAAAATAATATTCTAAGTCTAAGAAAAATATAAAAACTATGGCTTATATGTGAGAATATGAGGTGCAGAAGGCAAATTGCTTATGAATAAGCACTTAATAATAAGCCAAAGACCACAAATGGACACCAAATTAACACGTAAGCCGGGTATGCTAAAACTACTCAAAACCAACCTATTTCAACTAATCTAGACCTCTAAAATGCAAGCTACAATGATTTGAAGTGATTGAATTTAAAGATCGCAAACAAATTATGCCTACCCACTTAAAGCTTATCACACAGCCTTATCAAATGAGCGTAACTCAAAACCAAAATTTGAGAACTTAAGACCACCACCCAGAGATCAACAGGACCAAAATTTAGACCCTAATAAGCTGATATGAGGCTTATGCAAGGGCTGCAAGTTGCCTGTGCATACTTAAGTTAATGCTCAATGTGCACAGGGCAAATATGGCCTAAAAGACAAGCTGATTAAATGCTTTTAATGATTTCTAAAAATTGCACAAAAATCACTTTTGAACACCCAACCAGTTGAAGTTATTAATCCCAAAGTATCAAGAGCATTGATTCAGAATTGAGACCAACAAAAATCTACAAAGTTTGGTAATAACTGAGTTTACCATTTTTTGACTTTTTGAAAATCTTATTATTTTGACTTTAACGAACTTCTAATGCTTCTAATTTGATATAAGTGATAGAATAAGCTAATTTAACACCTAATTAAGCTAGTGAGATGACTTCCAAACCTAGTGCTAACCCATTTTACTCTTATACCTATCTGATTTAATCACAAGGTCTGATTCAATAGAATTTTGACCAAAGTGATATGCGTAGCAAGATAAGAACTAAACTAAGTACACTACACCTATTTAAACCTTGATGAGCCACTCTTAACTCATCATCCAATCTTTATCACATTTTAAAGGTCAGATCCAAACATTACTTTACTAACTAAAATGCAAATTTCTGAATCAATTCTCAAATCCAAGCCTAGCCAACCTTCAAAACAGATTTAGTATGCTAAAGTACAACTAATTGAGCCACATCTAACAACAATATCCTACTAAACTAAACTGAAGAATGATATGCAAATTTGAGCTCAATAATAACAATTAGTGAATGAGAAGCTTACAGCAGTCCAGCTATTATGTAGCTTGAATAAGAACCATAACTACTCTAACCTAAACTAATCCAACCCAATCCAAGCTCTGCATCAACCCAATATCATAACCATTTCCAAATGAGCCTCAGTTTGACTTTTGTTGACCCAGTGACAAATTTGCTTGGCACTGATTATTGAGCTTACTAAAAGCTATATACAACTTTAGGAAGCTCACTTAAGTTGTAATGAAGCTTATTGAAGCTTGATAATTAGCAATTTTAAAACATGCTTGATTTCAGGAAATGGAAAAACAGCAAATTTAACCAAACTTTGAATTCTCACTTAAAAGTAAGTTACACTAATTGATAAGACTTAAATGAGTACAAGGAAGATAAAAAGGTACAATTTAAAGCTTAAATATGACATGGAATTTAAAAACGACATACATGAGAAAATAAAAACTAAGTACTCTTTTTTAACTAGCTTCTCTTCCTCCTTTTTTATAGCAGAAGTACTCCCACTTGTCCTCTGAGCTTTTCCCACCAATTTTTAGAGCCATTGGATCACTTGAGCCTTTTTTAGCCGTTGATGAGTTTTGGCGGGAAAACTAATATAGCAACTGGGGGGTTGAGTGAATGGAAGGAGAAGCATTAAATGATTCTTGTTTGGTTGTTGAGGTGGAGTGATAAGGGTGTGGGATATGAGCTGGAGGTGAGGGTGATGGAGTGTTGCAGAGGGGGTGGCAGAGTGGGTGAAGACGAAGGGTAGTATTGGAGGGAAAAGGTGGGCGGGGTAATTATTTGACCGTTAATAATAGGTAACGGGTTGGATTGGGTAAGGATTTGGGCCGGGTATAAAGGGGTGTTGGGCTTGGGTTTGAGTTTAAGTGTTTATTGGATTTGGACTTAGGATAGAAATGGATACATTTAACAACTTAGGGACCAAAAGTGTAATTCAGAAAATCCAAGGACCAAAGCTGTGACATCTGAGATTGTAGGGACCATTCATGTAATTTCTGATAAGTAATCCAAGTGCCATTATTGACAATCTCCAATAATATAAGGGCCATTTTTGCCAATTTTGAAACTCAAAGGACTAAACTTGTAATTTCTCAAAACTTTTGACATTTTTCACCAAAGGACTAATTATGACAACTTATGATTTCAAAAGGACCTTTGGTGACTTTTCTTTTTAAAATAAGTGCTCAGGGACTATTTTGTCAAGATTTTGAAAGTCGGGGGACTGAAACTGCCAATTATGCAAACTTAGCTTGTTTTTCATCTGATTTTAAACATTTTGCATCTGAAACATATAAAATGCAATTTTGGAATATTTTTAGTATTTTGATGCATTTGAAAGTGTTTTTAATTGTTTTGCAGCTCAGATTTGACCAAAATGATGAGTATTTACACACTCATCAATCCCCACATTCAAACTATTGCTAGTCCCTAGCAATATTTTGAGAAAACTTAATGGATTTGAATCTCTTTACCAAAAGCCATTAGTTCTGGAGTAGCCAATTGTTTCAGTTCAAGTAAGAACCTTGGTACAACGATAACCAAATGATTTTGAGCAAATCACCGCCTTCCAACGGATTTGATTTGTTCTTACCGTAAGCCGCCTTTCGACTAGCCAACTCTTTAGATAAAATATCTTTGGTGAGTCGATTACCAATTATGGTTTTCCAACCGCCTTTACCACAAGCCATAAACTTGCGGGCTAGCCAACTCTTCACTAATTAAAGATATGGTGAGTTTGAACACCATACAATTTTGGGCAAATTGCAAGTCACAATCCATTTGAGATATCTTTACCAAGAGCCGCTTGCTCCTGGATTAGCCAATCCTTTTGTTTATTAGACATGGCGGACCGATAACTATTCGAGTAAGTGCAAAACACTTACTCCAAAAAAAAATTTTGGCCAAAAATGGGGAATTGGGTGGTATAATTACATGATAAAATTCGTGAGAATTCCCCACCACACTAGAAATGAATATTGCCCTCAATATTCACAAGACGGGCCTTATGCCAAAACATAGAACGTAAAAGGGAAATACTACGCCATTATTTTGAAAGATTTTTTGAAAACCATGGGCAACTCCCACACTAGGGTGGTAGAAAGTAGAAAGAAGTCAGAAATTCAGGTGAAAACCCATATAGTGTGCTATCGCTTTTTGATTCCCGAGTCGCTAGCTTGATTCGATCCCCGCATTCATTGGTTCATGGGGAAAGCAACGTGGAAAACCAATCTCGACGGACTTTCGCTCACAAGTGTTAATAAACATATGAACATCGAAAAGTTCCACAGACGAGATACAACCGCGGTATTGTTAATAGTAGAAACTATAAAGGATGATATCGGGGTCAAAGATGGTGTCCTCATTCCCGAAAGAGAAAAGGGAAAGAGCAACCACACCATCCGTGAAGAATGGAATAAAGATGTGCATGAGAATGCATGTCCATTCCTCATTAGTAAGAAGCAAATCACCATTTTGACATTTTAAGCTTAAACTTGAAGCTTGTATGGTGATTGTCACCGACTTCCGTAGGGAGGGTTGGAAACGGTTCTTCAATCAACAGATTTTCCGTAAAGGGTGTCCCCTTCCGAATCAAAGTAAGTATTATCAATCTCTCATGGAATCACTCATCACTAAGAAAGGCATCGACTTCATTCCAAAAGTTGTCATCTTCCTCATCCGGAGCGAGAGATGGATGGAAGAGTCAGGATTAATATGACTAGGAGATGATGGATCATTTTTGAGCAATTCTTCAATGGGAAGAATGTCTCCCCATGGATCACAAATCATCATCCAATCCGCATGAAACTCAAGAGAGTTTGGTTTCATCCACGAGTTAACAAACTCGATACGCATAAACCGACCCGAGGTGGGACAAGTGATGTGCTCTTAGAGCTAGCAATTTCCACCACTTCCGATAAAGTCTCCGATTCTAGATCATCATCATCAAGAACACTCTTGACTCCCCTGGTACAACTTTCAAACCATTTGTTTGAACCTGTGGTTGATTTTCAACGCTTTTAGCTCAAAGACGCTTTTTGGTGACTCCTCTTAATCAGAAATTTGAGAGTGTTGCATTGATTCTTTCTGATTTTGATCAATTGTGGCAACACTCTTTGGATAGAGGTTTGGAGTTTTGCTGATATTAAACGTGAGTTCTTCGTTGTCAACCCGTATGGTCAACTCTTCAAAGAAATACATCAATTAGAGCACGGCTTGCTCTCAAGAAAGCTCTCCCTAAGATGAGGGGAACTCTAGGATCTGCATCAAAGTCTACTACAACAAAGTCGGTAGGAAAGTGAAACTTTCCTACTTTCATCACGACATCCTGGCTATCCTGCTGACGAGTTATGGTAATGTCCGCTAGCTCTAGTGTCATACAAGTGGATGAAAGTTTAGGAAGAGACAGCTTTCCATACCGAGTGGCATGAGGTTAATGCTTGCGCCAAGATCGCCAAGGATCATTGAACCATCCCCAAGAAATCACACGATTAAAACCGCCAGGTCTTCAAGCTTTTAGGGAAGCTTCTTGAGAAGGACCGCTGAGCATTGCTCATTGAGAGGGGTTTTAGCCATCTCGGATAACTTATCTTTGTTGCTCAAGAAGCCTTTAAGCGCGGATGCAAATTTGGGCATTAGAACGAGCATCAACGCTTATATCAAAGTGCAGTTCATTGAAAATTTGGAAAAATTTTTCCATTTGCTCTTTGTTTTTGTCTTTGAGCTTCTCATCATGCATTCTTGATGGGTAAGGGTCGACTAGACTTTTGAGCCGGAAGTTATTTCGCTCGACTGCCTTCGAACTTCCGGTTCCTGACTTAAAGCTTGACTACCGAAGGTGGACGCAGCGTACTCTCGTGGGCTTGAAAAATGCACCTTGTCCGCTGTATCCTTGGTAACTTGACTCATTGCTCCTAGTGGAGGAGGCATTGGAGTCGAAGGTCCATTGTGCGTCTTACCACTACGAGTGGTGACGGCTTTCAACCTGCATTGGATTTGAACGTGATTGTTGGGAGTCCTCCAAGATGACGGCTTTGTTCATATTCATGTTCATGAAACTGCTCATCATATTCTTCAACTCATTTGTCCGCCGAGACAATGTGGTATCAATTTCCTTTTTAGCTCAACTCATGTTATTGATCCGAGTTTGCATTGAAATGCTTGACTCGTAATTTTCATGAAGTCATTGGTAGGGGAGCTTGAGAAGGTTGTTGATAACTTTGCCGATTTGAGCTTGATAAGGTTGGTTGAAATTGTTCCGGTTGTGATTGAAATTTTGAGAGTTATTGAAGTTGTGTCCTTGATTCGAACAAAGTTTATTTTGATTGCCATGGTTTTGCAATGTGTGAGGAAAACTGTGTGGTGTCATACCGCTAGGTGCACGGTAGTGAGGATCAGCATGTGGTCGGTATTGATTGTGGTTTACGTAAGCTATGGGAGCTTGGTAAAAGAAGCATCGGTTGCTTGACAATCATAATATGCGCGACCACTACAAGTTTCACACACCTTGTTTACGGCTTTGATTGGTTCCCGCTTATGAATTTCGCTTTTGATTTCCTTTACCTCTTTCATCATACAACGGATGACGTCCGCTAGCTCTGGGCTATGGAGAAGCTAACCCTAAGAGTTACCGGATGAAGAAGGTGGAGTGTTCGAATATTGACTTTGTTGCGAGAAATAGGAACTTTTGATTTTATTTCGTAAATCTCAATCACATCTTTAGGCTTACGATTCAAGATATTGCCACCTGGGTCGCTGCTCAAAGAATCTGATCGCTACCGCTCAACCAATTATAAAAGATATTAAATTGTCAAGCTCCGGAATTCATGATGGGGACATTTCCTGAGGAGATCTTTGAATCTCTCCCATGCCTCTCCAAAGTTTTCATCGAAATTTTGACGAAACCGTAAATTCCATTTTAAGATTAGTTGTCTTGGATGGAGGAAAGAAATAATTGACAAACTTTTGAACAAGATCCTCCCAAGTTTCGATGGATCGAGGGGCTTTTTCCAAACAACCTGGCCGCCTCATGAGAATGGAAAAGCATCAACTTGATTATTTTTGTGGCACATCCTGAAATTGATAGTTGAAGTCAACTTGTTAAACCAACGGATGTGCATACCGTCTTCGGACAAACCCGCGAATTGATTCAGAGACACAAGTTGGATCAAATGTGTCTTCAATTCAAAGTGATCAAAATTGATTACCGGTAAAACGATGGCATCTCCATAACCCTCGGTGGGTGCCCGGAGCATTTCCCATAGTTCGCCGGTCCGCCATATTGTTGCTTGGAATAGTAACACCGGGTTCGACTATTTGGGCAAAGACGCTCACAGAACGCTCTAGAATTTCTCGCTAGATCACGAAAGGACTCAATGATCTAGAAGAACGAGTACGCATGCACTAGACGTAACTTGAGGAAACAAGAGAATTATGAAAATGGGGAAAGAAGAATCTGTTTTATGGTTTTGAAAAGTAGATATAAACAACAAATCCATTAAAACAATATCGAGGAAAACGATGCTGAACTAAAACCAATAATCACAAGATGAATGGCTTCTTTGAAAGGTACACCACTACAAGGACACAAAGGCAAGTTTTAATCTTTGGTTCGAACTTATTATGGTCGTATCTCCCAGCTAGGTAGTACACGCCTTGGTTTGTGGTGGTAATTTTTTATGTTGTTATTATTAAACAAAGAAAACGATAAATCTTTTTGTATTTTTATCTTATATATATATATAAAAAGAAAAAAAAAAATATATATATATATATATATATATATATATATATATATATATATTTTGTTTCACGCTTTTAAGATGTTTTTGGATTTTTGGATTTTTTATAAGAAAATATATATAGATATAGATGGTATGAACAAAGAGTGAATATTAAAATCAAGAATCTAAACGTAAGATAATTAGCACAAATTCCTGGCAGTCAAGCGCAAAAATTTGATCTTCTAACCGTCAAGTTTTATCACAAAGTAACAACTTGTGAATGGTCAACCGTAATAAACTTCAAACTCGTAAAACAATACAATTAAGATCCTGAGAGTACAAAGGTTTCCTGTCGTTAAGTCCCAAACGGTCGTATGCATCAATAATCAAACGATAGTGATCGGGTGAATTTGAACGGAAAAGGGGTTTGATTATGAATAATTATTCCTAAAGAAAAAGTTTGTAAATTACAGGGGCTTAAATGCTGTTGGAATCACTCCTAAACAGTATTTCAAGTATTTATATTTCATATGTAATAGGTAGCTTTATTATGGTCTTTATGTTTGTTTAAGGTCAAGCTTATGTAGAAGGCCCATAAGCTTAGGCCCAAGCCCAATAAGAAAGGATGAACTAGGAGTGTTGCCCTAGCTTCCCTCCTATCAATAATCTTGTAAACCCTCATTTGAGGGTTGGTTGTTCAATTCATTCTCTCTTTCACTTGCATATTCATAACCGGTCTAATATATCTACGCATAGTGTTTGGTTTGTGTCTTGTTCATCCTCTCTTTGTCTCTTTCTAGTAAGCTTGTGTTGTAAAACTAGTGACCTAACAATGGTATCAATCGCCAAATAGTTGGGTGAACTCGCTTTGTTTTTGAAGTTTTTGGTATACGCCGTAAGGTTTCGTACTCAATCTTTCATACACTTAAAGCTTTCATTTTTACATGTTACAATCCAAGATTCTTGTACTTTCAAGGTTATTAAGTGTTAAAGTTTAAGTTTTTGGCAAAAAGTTTGAAACTTTACGCTGAATATCGCTTTTAAGCTTGTTTTTGAACTTGTGTATCATCCTACGCATAACTGCTTTAGAGGCTTTGGTCCATCAAGTTCCACACTTTTGTGTCTTTTGGTGTTATTGAAGCTATTTCATCACACAAAAACCGGTTTAGAAACATATTTGGGCAAAATCACTTTTATGAGTAAACTACGCCAGCATGAAAACCCTATTTCTACGCCAGTAGTGTTTCCTTGGTTTGATATTCATTTTCGCGGGTTTATTCCGTGTTTTCTTACTTGATAAGTCCTAAAATACGCCGACTTTGGATATCTTTGTAATCGTGTAAAGATCATTTGGGATAAAACCTAAAATTACGCCGAAGTTCAACTTTACGCCAGAAATCCTACTAAGATTTTCTTACGCCTAAGCCTTGTCTTACGATAAGCTAAATCCTACGCTAAGTTTCTACGCCTAACTTTGTTGTCTCACGATAACTTTAGATTTTTTCCTCGCTTACGCAGAAGCTAAAACCTACGCACTCTTAATTGTTACGCCGTAACTTTGGTGTTTTTACGCTTAAGTGCTACTTGGTTATTGTGATTTCTACGCTTAAGGACACTTCATCAACAAAGGTTCATTCGACTACAAAGATCCATTTTACCAACACAAGTTTATCAACATGTCACAACCACCATACTCTAACTATTTCCCTTACACTTATCCTCAACGACAACAACAACTAAGTCCACAACATCAGCAATGGAATCAACAACAAGCAATTTATCAACAACAATTTAATCAACAACATACCACAACTTGTCGCAATTCCACAACCTCAAATGGTTCAACCACCACCAAGTCTTCAAGTTCAACCGTACACAAATGAATTCAATCAACATCCATCAAGGAACACTATGAAGGAACCCACTTGGTTTGCAAAGATGTGTGAAGCTTTAAGCGGCCAACAATCAATTCATGAGGTCGATCACTTGATAGACCTCCAATGCTCACTTCCAGAAACTACGATCAATGGGTGATAAGGTTCTTTAGGTTTTGTGATCTAAAGAAGCCACATGGAAAGTTCTTAAAGAAGGTTATCTTGAAAGGTCCATTTGAGATGCCTACTATCATTGTACCGGAGATCCAAATGCCATTCCACCAAGAGATGAACAAACAAACATTGCTAACAAGGCACTTGAATCCTCAAGAACTTCTACACTATGAAGCCGATGAGCTTGCCATGGAATACATCCTTTTAGGATTACCAAACCCAATTCTTCGTAGTGTTGATGCTCAAAAATCGCATTTAAAAATGTGGATCACATTCATCTTCTTATGGAAGGATCTCAGACTCAATCAAGAAGATTTGGAATCCAAAATTTACTTGGCTTATGAATACTTCATGATTGAACTCGAGAGACACTAGAGTCTTATCATCATCACCGATTTTCGTACATCATCAATGATTAGGATAAACACAACATCATCATGCCAAGAATTGCAGTGAATACTAAGTTCCTAAGTAGTCTTGGTCCCGAATGGGAGAAGTATGTCATTTTTCTCCGCCGCTTTAAGAACATGCATCATTCTACCTACGGATTGTTGTACGATTACTTGAAACCTCAATAAAAGGAAGTTGATCGGGAAAGGATTCTCCGTGCTCAAATTGCTCCACCAACACATCCGAAAAATCAACAACAACTTGCCTTATATGCTCAAAACAGTTATTCTCCTCAACCAACAACTCAACCAAATGCTTCAAACACACCTTCACAACAACCACCTCAACAAAATCAATTGGTTCCATACAACAACAATGCTCAAGCATATGTCGCTGAAGTTTATTGAGGAAACCGATCCGTGCGAAGCATTGCAACAAGGATTTGTGATGATTGCTAATGCTTTTGGCCGTTACACCAACAAATCCAACAATCGATTCGCTCTCATCTAACACACGGACTCAAGCCGCTGTGAACAATGGACGGTTGAAGTTCGTAATCGGATTATGGTCGCCGATGGGCTGTGGTCAAGGGTTTAATGTCCGTGGGTAGGAATAAATAACAGCTCTGGTGGAACAGGTAAATGCTCAAAATGGGTTGAATGGTCTTCGATGCTACAACTGCAATGAGAAGGGACACTGGCTAATGCATGCCCAAAGCCAAGGACTAAGGGCAGTGCTTCTTTCAAAGAGGCTCTTCTTTTGGCCCTAAGGATGAAGTCGTGGAACTCTCACAGACAAAGAACAGAGCTTTATGGCAAATGCCGACCGTGATGATGATATGGAGGACTCGGTGCCAATGCACCAAGTATGTTGATGGCTAATATGCAAAGGCATACATGAGTGACACAGCCCATGACACTCGATGGCTTGTCTCGTGCACCCAACAAACCATATTTATCTCGATCTCATATCTCGCCAACATCCGAATCCGCAGGTCGAATGTTCAAAATGAGTCGTCCACATCTCATTCCGACGATTCTCAACTAGACCCCGTAGTTATATTTGACGATCAAGATGACCAAACGGTTTCCTTTGATAATCAAATTGACTCTGTGGTTATACTTGAGGATCTCAAGAATGATCATGTTTTGACTCACATTGAACACTGAACTTTTGCCTCATCCGCATTTTGCTCGCTTAATACAAGACCAACAAACCATAGTGGAAGAATGTCGCAATTAATCGTGACTTGAAAAGTAAAATGCATCAACAAAGGATTTTGAATGTTTACAAAAGCAACTCAACTTTTTCAAAACTCAAGAAAACGTGAAAACGGTTTTGAAGCAGCCTTTGCCAAATCTTATCAAAACGAAAAATATTTAGAACCATTGATGCGTGATCTAGCCGCCGAAGAATGCTTTGTTGTCCAAATAGAACAATCAAACATGAACATAAAAAGCAAATTAACGCCTCACCTTGGAAAATCAAAAAGCTAAGGCCGAAGTTGTTAAATTGTCAAAACAGCTTCTCGATACAAAAAGCATTCCACGAAACGAATAGATGATCATCTTGAAGAAATCATCGGCTTGCAAAACAAACTTAAAGAGTTTAAAACCGTTGTTTACAAACATGGCGAGTCGGTCACAACCATTGAAAAGTTTACTTTAAAACCAAATCCAAATGGATATGGACCAATCTGCCGATTACAAACCTAAGCTTTCAACCAAAGCATTCAAACCAAACTCAAGTTTCCAAAGGCAAAATATAAAATTGATAATTCTGTTATGAATGTTGTTGAATATCATCGCCAAGAGGAATTAGATGCAGAAGACGAGAGTCGATCAAAATTAAAAACTGTTGTTTACAACAAACCTTTAATTATTCAAAACCGGTCACTTTCGTCACACCAACGGATTCTTCAAACACACCAAGGGTTATCATCAAAACACCTGAGTCTTCTAATGTTAATCCCAAAATAGACCTTGCACAAACTTATGGTCCTTTACCTTCCATTAGTGAAGTAAACTCACAACTTGAAAATCGAAAAATTCTTCGATATTTTGACATTTTCATGGCCTCAAAATTTTACAACATGAGATAGAATATCGACCTGAAATCAAAATTGAACATTTTCAATCGCCTCTGGCGCGAGAACAAAGAGACATTTTTCGTAAAAATCTTTACCTAATGTTAAAAACTTGAAAAGTTGTGCAATGCACCGAAAAGGATTTTCATAAGGAACTTGGGGTCATGAAAAACGCTGAGAAAACGTAAACATCTATTTCTAATACTAAACGAAAAAGAAACTCTTGAGAAAAGATGTTGATCGACTTGGAAGATGTTATCCGTATTGATGTTCAAAATGTTGTGTTATTGAATTCGTTGTCATATGCATTTGATAATATCTCGCCGATATCGCTGTTTCTCGTGGTAAATGTTGAGAACACCGATAATGTGCTTCAGATCTAGTCCCCATCATTGAAAACAAACGATTGTCAAACGAACTTTCAAATGCAATACGTCGCCTTAATTGGTGTCAAAAAGATATTCACGATCAACAACTTGCTTTTCAACACAAAATCAACCAGCTTGCGTAAAAACCTTCGATTCTAAAATTGAGCAACCGATGATCAAAACGCTGTCTTTCAAGTGTCAAATCTCAAAATATGAACAAGAACTTGTAAAAGTTAAAAGGAATATGGTGTCATATTTGATTTACTCAAAAGACTCGTGATGAAGCATCAAATGAACTTGATCATTATCTTGCACACACTAAAGAAGTTATGCATTTTGCCGAAATGTTCTGGCCGAAAATCAAAATCTGAGTCACACTATCATCAAGTTAAGAGGAATGTTAGGAAAGTATGAACAACTTCCGCCAACAATCATTAAGAGATTAGCCCCGTAACACTTAGTACTCATGCACCTAGAATCTCTACTGCCAAATCACAAGTAGCTAACGTGCTTCCTTCATCAAACAGAATAGTTGAGCCTTTTCCAAACGTCCGCACTTCACGTTCTAGGAGCACTCAATCAAGAATAGGAAGTTGTAACCTAAGAAAAGATCAATCAAGAATACTAAAGTAGAAGAACACCCTTGACTCTCAATAAGACACACGCTGCTCCACTATAGATTACGTCTAGCAAATGTAATAGAAATAGTGATGTAACGAAAGCTAAACCGTTAAGTACTTTTGATATTCACCTAATGCATCTTGTGATATTTGTCGTAAAAGTATGAATTCCGATTGTCATGATAAATGTGTTGCTAAAGCTATCATCTCGCTTAAGGAATCTTAAGAACCAGAATACCTCTAGGCCCACTAATCTTTCTAAGTCTGTGCTTGGTAGACCGCCATCTTTAGATTCTAAGAAACGACACGTCCTCAGAGCTCCAGATTCACCTCCTAGGAATGTAGTACCACCTAGTGAATTCACTAAGACTAAAGCAAAGAGTAGTTATAGATGGCGTAAATGGTATATATAACACACTAGGATTTAAGTGGATACCTAAAGCTATTGATGTGTGCATATCCACTATAATTGCTATGGAACCCTCTAACATTTCGGGTTCCAAATCTACTTCTATTCCATCCGTGTGTCTGTGGTGTAATGCGGTGTGATACTGCATCATTCTCTCGATTGTTGATATGGATGTTCCCGGCACATGACAGCATATCTTAAATCAAGTATCAAACTTTATTGCAAAGTTCATTGCACCGCTGTTCTGGAATGATCACTTCGCCACCCATCATCACCAAGAAAGCCCCGCCTAACCTGGCCAACAAATGGAAAGGTTATTTGCTCCTCTCGCTCTCGTGATCTATATTGATGAACGCAGCCTGTGTATCCGCGGTTTCACCGCACAACCCGGGATAATATTCCTATACCTATACACTCAAGCATAAACAACTACCGCTGGCATGCACCTACACCGACTCCAACACAACAGCTTGAACACACCGCTTCCAACAATGCATGAACCAAATTGATGATATTCTCAATGAAATACCTCTACCCGGCAGATTTTTTGATCCAAATGGCGCTCTTCAATCCGCTTGCTAATGAGACCACTGCACTGCATGTCACGGATCTTCAACAAACCATTTGAACCCTCGCCGACCGCATTACCAATGTATACCAAACATCAACCTCTACACATAGATGGACAAAAGACCATCCTCCTCAAGCAACATTATTGGCAACCCAAATCAACCGAGCCGTTACGCCATTAACGCCTTTCACATTGCATTCGTGAACATTGCATTTATGCACTCACCGTCCGCCAATCAACCTAAAACATTAAAGACGCAATGACAAAAGACAACTGGATTGAATCCATGCAAGAAGAATTCAACCAATTCAAACGCCTTGAAGTATGGGAACCGTTGAAAGACCAACAGGTCTACGCCATTGGTTTAAAATGGATTTGAAAACAAATTGATGCCGGGAACGCCATCCAAAAAAAGTCACGCCTAGTTGCTAAGGGTTATCGCCGTGAAGAGGAATAGACTTTGAAGAATCTTTGGCTCCTGCTCGCCTTGAGGTCGTTTCGATATTTCTAGCTCACGCTTCATATGAATATGACGGCCCATCGATGGATGTCAAAACGCGCTTCTCAATGGACAACTTAAAGAAACGGTCTATGTCACCAACCGTGATGGATTCGCTGATCCCGAAGTTCTCAACCATGTTTACAAACCCAACAAAGCTCTTTATGGTCTCAAACAAGCCCTGCATGGTACGATAAGCTATCATCTTCCTCATTTCCAATAATTTCACCAAAGGCTCCTATTGACCCAACTCTTTTTATACAATATCACGGCACACATCTTAATTGTTCAAATTTACGTGGATGACATCATTTTTGGGTCTACACGTAAAAGTTTTCAATCGCTTTTGCAAAACTAATGAAGAAAATTTTTGAAATGTCCATGATGGGTGAACTTACGCTCTTTCTAGGACTGCAAGTTCATCAATCACCTGGTATTTTCGAGTCACCAAATATGCCCTTTGAACTGTTAAACAAATTTGAATGACAACCGCGGACACGTTTATGCCCACCAATGGCTCATACCAAGAAATTAGATGTCGATTTACATGGGAAA
>OU343219.1:105847652-106089289 GCA_910596185.1 Chrysanthemum makinoi | reverse complement strand
GAGAAGAATCACACATAGCAAAATTCGAGCCCTAGTGGCTTCAAAGTAGATTATTGACTAGTCTAACTAGTCTAAAACAGGCCGTAGCCTTCATGATCCAACAAAATAAAATATTGTCTTAGGCCGTAGCCTACACCACACATACCATATGATAATTGTTTCATCAGGCATGAAGCCTGGAAAGGAACAGGGACAATTGTTTTAACAGGGTACATACCACCCTTGGGATCAAATTACAACCACATGGTTGCCTTCAAACCTTGGAATGAGTAGGATCAGCTGAACTTGGAGAGGGAACTTTGGGTGACGGAGTCTTCTTGGAGGAAGACGGAGGCTGGTAATCCTTGGCTTTTTGGCAAGTAGGTCCTCAATTGAGGCCGTTGGGTCCTTCGTCACATCTGCAAGGAAAGGGAACTCTAAAGCATTAATTGATTACGCATCATCATACTCTTTTTCATGAGTTGCCCTGTAGTAAGAAACTTTCTCCAGCTCCACCGGTTCCCCAATCTTGGCTACCTCCTCCAAGGTAGTACACTTGCCAAGGAAAATGGCAGCATTCACCACATTCCCAATGGAAACCCCCACATCATCGCTATGGTAAAGTTCCATAGCAATATAGGGGATCACCTTGGTTACCAAATCCACCCTATCCTTCTTTAACATCTTCAGACGAAGGTTCAAACCATCAACCTTTTCTCGGAGCTTGATCTCTTGGTCCAGCAACTTTGCCCTCTATTTTTCGAGGCCTCCACATTTGGATGAAAGAACAGATATCTGATCCTTATAGCCAATGACCATTGAGCCTTAGACAGTTAACCAGCTGCACTCAGCTTCACGCGTTGCCAGCTGACCTTTGAGCTTTTCATTCTCAGCTCTGAGATCTTGCACCAAGGGGTTCTTGTCAAAATCTTCCAAGGCTTCCTCACACTTCTTCTCAGTGCGCATACTTCGATCCCTAGCCTTCTCCCTTCTCGGCATAACATCCATTTCCTCTCGAGCTTTTGAGATGACTGGCAGTTCCCTTGTCCTAGCATGGTGATTGTCTAGCATGCACTAGCGGATATAGCTTTTGTCATGAAGGTCACAGAGCCTTTCTATGGACATGTTATCCATCACCCCCTTCCACTTGGGTGGGATTACATGGCTCACAAGTTGGTGACAAGATAGGGGAGAAGGAAGTTCTTTCGTATCAGGAAGTCCTGCAACATAGGTAAATTTGTTAATATATTATTACTGGTACCTAATTTTTGTTGACAGGCAAGAAACATTACCATGGATGTCATCACCGCTGGGCCCTTCGATAGCGGAAATTCCACGCCTTACCGGCACTTTTTGCCGGGTAGTTCGAGAGGGAGGGTAGGCGGAGGATGAGCTTTCTTTTGAAGCGGACTTCACAGCTTTAGCACTGCCACCTTTCTGTTTCGGATCCTATCACCTATCGGAGGGTCCTACGATGGCCAACCGTCCTTCGGAGGCGGTTCGTCAGAGTCGACAGCGTTCTCCACAAGTTGATCTTCCACATCTATGGGTTCCTTTGACGGAAGAGCGGATGATCAGGCTCGATGGGTGGGCATCCACATCATTGTTGTTTATGGACACGATGGGAGCCCACGCCATAGCTGGTCTCTTGGGGATTCTTGGGAAGGAAGCTCACCTCCTTTGCACCACCAGCTACAACAAAGTTCCTGAACGACATCTCTGCACAAACAAGCAAATAAGATAAATATCAGAGAGATAAGTTTTAATTTCTTATGTTAATCATAAAAGTACATACTTTCTCCATCACAAATTATCTCAGGTACCAAAGGAGACCCCTCCCATCTTTCAGCAATGCCAGCCATGAACAGGATTGGCTCAGGGAAGGTTTGGCAATCAGCTGGATGACGAGCCAAACGCTGATACAAAGGGTTCCTTCTCACAGTATAGGGCAAGGGATCGTTGAACCTTTTCTCATCATATTGAAAGTCTGGATTCAACAATGCAAAGTATGCCGGAGGAATAATGGTGTTTTGAATATAAAAAAATTTGCCTTTCCAGTTCCTTATATTCGTAAAAGGTCTATCTATCAGAATAGGCACATCCCTTTCACCTCTTTTGGCTAAGGTCAACCAGTCTCCTCCCGGGTATAGATTCAGGAAACCTCTAAGCACAGTCAAGGATGGTTCGAACCCATAAGCTTTACACATTACGATGAATGTTGTAAGCTTGGCTAGGCCAAAAGGGTTGAACCTAGAAATGTGTACCTCATAATACCGGAGGAACTCTAAGATCAAAGGATGCAAAGGTATCCTAAGGTTGGAAGTAGTGAAAGCATGGGTATACAGGCCTACATAATTTTCAGGGGCATCAAATATCCCTTGATTTCTACTCGGTAGCATAATTTTATGTTCCTTTGGAATGGGGTAATCAATGAGGAACGCTTTAAGCTCCTCCCTCGTTAGTGTACAACCTTGTTGTTTTATTACGAATTTTTTATTGGTTGACATGGGGCCTTCTAAAATACACAACAATGTATTTGAAATATAGAAAAGAAGGAGCACTTTACCTTGTTTGATCGAAAGCTTGATTGGAAGGTGTTTCAGTAGGTGAAAAAACTTGGGCGAGAGAAAACCTTTGTTAGGGTTTTACTGTTTTTGCAATTTATATACCCTACAAGATAAAAAATCTCGGCCCTACACGTGTAATTACTTATCATCTTACCACCGGATTTCAAAACTATTTCAAATTTTGAAAAGACGTTCTCTTTTACCGAGGAAAAGGGGTGGTTAGGATAATTAGTTGCATTAATTACGGTCAATAACTACAAGACTTTTTATCTTCGTTCATTTTTTGTGACGAAGAGGAGGTTTCGTTTTTATTTCTGAGTCGTAAGCAATATTACTTGTTCGTACATATCACTTTCGACTGGGGGGCTTGATGACGTACCCTCCGATCAGGTCGAAGGACCCCCCCCCCTTCGGCCTCAGTCGAAATTGCTTTACGAAGACCCAAGTCTTTCTTCATAAGTCATTGGTGGCGTAAAATCATTCATCATTGACATGGTTACCAGTAGGGAATCCGCCATCCGAAGGCCTATGCCCTTCGGTGTCTTCCTTTGAAGGTGACAAGGCAAAGAAGAACCTTCACTTGGTCTTCCCCCACGTTCCCACTATGTCCTTAGCTTCCCCGCCAAGTCCGAGATAGTGGGGATGAAGCCCTAGCGGTTACCACAAATCAGGGGACGCCCCCCATGATCTCCTAAACGTGTGCTAACACTCTCCAAGCTATTTTCATCACCTATAAATAGGTTTGATGAGTCATTTCAATGGTATGTTCACTCAACACAGTATTTTCACATACATCGTATTACTTACAACACATATCATATACTTACTTTCACGCCGGAGGTGGTTCGCAGGGCCCAACACCTGCGCAATCACTTAACGAAGTGTCTACTATTTCTTATTGCAGATTGACTACAAGTTTGGCGCAAGCATATCACCCCTCATACCCTTCGATCACCATCGAAGGCCTGGTCGTACGATTTATTGTACAATCAGTTAGTGTGTTAGAAAACTATTGAATCAAACTATTTACGTATTTTATTTGTTTAGTTACAATGATTTTACGTTTGTTATCGACAAAACATTAGAAGATCGTAAAATATAAATGAACGTTTTTACAGCTTATTTGTATTAACACTTACCTCACTCGATCTCCTACTCCATCGCCTCCAATCTTCACTCTTCACCCCTTCACCCCTACTTCTTCTTCTTCATCAGGAAGTTAGCAAAACATTTAAACATCCCCTTTGTTTGTTGAAATTCTTGTGATGGGCTCGGGATGTCTGGAGATTGGTCAATGTATGCTAAGGGGTCAAGTTGGACGTTTCCAATGGGGTTGCTTCCTTCTCTCTCTCTTTCATCTGATGAGTCCGTTGGTGGGTGAGGTTTCTTGCCTTCAACCATAATCCTTGTAGTCTTCTCATCGGACAAGGGCACCATGATCTTGTTGCAAAAGGTGTGGTCATTGGAGTAGGGAGATGGATCTAGAGCAAACACGAAATTGGCTAGGCGAGTCAAGAGCATGGCATAGGGGGGCACCATCTTGTCCGTCCTTTTCACACTTGCCATCCATTTGACCATGTAATAGGCGAGATTGAAATGAGTCCCAGTTACAAGGCAATAGATCATGTAGACTAGGAAAGCGTTGGGAAGATCCTTATTTCCCACCAAACAAAGGACGTTCTCCCTTAGCACTAGTTCCTATTTTTTGTACAATGGGAACATCTCTGAAAGCTCCATTTGAAAGGGATCTCTATAGATGACCTTTGACTTCCTAGTGACTCTTGACGGAGATGCTCTTTCCATGAAGACGGTATCTCTTACCGTAGCCGGTTTCGGGAGGGGTGTGAAATATACCTTGTGATGATCAACCATGTCATGAAGATCGGACAATGACCATTCATTCGAGTGCATGCATACTCCTCGATAAGGGACACGAAGTATCCTAGCAAACTCTTCAAGGGTGAAGGTAAATTCGTGCTCATTGATGACAAAATTGATCGAAATGGTTCCATCTTCATTTCTAATGATTCTCATGCTCTTGTAGAACTCTAGGACAAACACCGGAAAAATTTGTTCAGTGATGCTTAAGAGACATTGGAAGTTCATTCCCGCAAAGACTTGGGGAATGTCGGTGTTGTTGATGAATGAGGGGTCAACTACACGCCCTTCGTGGAATAACCTCTTTTCCAACAACTTGAAGGCCTTTCGGTCATCGGGGTTTAAACCATCCTTTCTATGATACATGGGAATGTAATGTGTCGTGTCTTTATAATCTTCTTGTCTATTGCTTGGCATGGTTGATCCTAAACATCAAAACCACAATGTGGTGTCAATTGTGTGAATAGTATCCTAATGAGGTTCATCACAATTTTGCTTAATACATCTTCATTGAATTTAAAAAAGAGATTATTTTGTATTAACAATGTTGATTCTTTGATTTCGTTTATCTTAGAAAACAATGTGATACCAAATTGTGATAAACCCATTTGAACCCAATTTCTTAAGATGAAATTTGTACTCCTAGGAATTAAAGAATGGAAATAACAATGTAGTGAAGATTATACTTACACAAGTGATTGTTTCCTTTGAAAAGATGATGAATGAACTCCAGTGAACAGTAAATTAGGTTTTATGTTCGTGAGTTGGGAGAGCAAAGTGAGGAATAAAACTCCACAGTGATCATCTATCACTTATTTTGTCTTCTGATGTGCTGGTTCCCACGGATCCCTTGAATGAGGGATCCGGCTAGTTCAAACTCAGGGATCCGGCATATCAGCAGTTAACAGTTTAAGTGAACTTTGATAATTTTGATTTGGGAATTCTAATTCTTGGCTAGAGTTGGTGATTTTGCTCTATAACTTATGGTTGGGGGTTTTGACGTGTTTTACTAGTCCTATTTGACGAGGTTCCCTTTTTATGAATAAATCATAATTTTTGGGAAGTTTTAAGAATTATGATAAAATACTATTTTATCATGATATGAGGAGTTTCACATGGACACTATTAGGGGTGTTCACGGATTGGGTAATATCCATAGTAACCGAAAACCGAAACCGAACCGAACCGAAAATAACTTAACCGAATTCATAACCGAACCGAATTGGTCAAAACCGAACCGAACCGAACAAAATATTTGGTTATCGGTTTGGATATGGTTTTGGAAATGAAAACCGAAAACCGAACCGAAAACCGAATTCATATAAAATATATATTTTTTCTATGTATATATATGAAAAAAAATCACTAAAACTCTTTTTTAGTATAAATATAACATGATTTAAGTTTGAAAAAAAAATTATGCAAAAAATATATATAATTAAATAAAAAAATTATTAAAAGTATGTAATTCGGGTTATTCGGTTCGGTTTTCGGTTATAGGGGTTCGGTTTTCGGTTATTCGGTTCGGTTTTCGGTTATACCCAGAAAAGAAAATTAACCGAACTAACCAAACCGAATAAACCGAATAACCCAATAACCGAACCGATGAACACCCCTAGACACTATTGACATAGATGAAATGTCAACAACCTTATGTGAGAAATGATGACCAAGGCTCTCGAATAGCCAAGATATCATTATCACTAGTTTGTAGTTTTGTGTATAGAGATCAATGAAGAATACTATTCTTGATAATGAGTTCAATATAGATAACAACTTTAGTGATTTTTAAGTAAACGTAATGAGTCTACTATTCTTTATATGTTTATACGAAATGATATAATTAATTAAGCTAGAAATTAAAAAATAATAATTTACTTGTAAGTAAGTTATTAAAGAGCATATGGGCCAAAAAATAAAAAATGATGAGTGTTTATTTAGGATACGAGCTTAATATAGTCGATCATGACCATTGAACACGGTAATGAATTTGTCTTTATGCATTTCAAATTAACGAACGAAGCAATGGACGAATCTATCCCAGTAGCTATCAATCTCACATCACAACATTGTCGTCTACTCTTGAGGCAAACGCCGCTCCACCCTCAAATGACGATTTCTGACGATTGCTCCACCCTCACTAGATCTTGATCTCAATCGTTTTCTCAGATCTGGTAATCGTTTATTTGGTCTTCGATTTGGATCATGATTCGTTTAAGGTTGTTGTTCATCGTTGGTTGTTGTTCTCCCCTTTTCAACAAACACTAAAATCTTTTATCAAGACTTGATCCTTTTTTAACCTTTTCTTTTAAACCCTTGTTTTTCTAGTTGCACGGTTCCTTTTTTTTTAATCCTTTGTTTGTTTTAAGATCTGCTTTGGGGATGTATCGTTCAAAGGAAGATGAGTTAGCGAAACTTTCTTCATCTATTTTTGTCACGAATTTTCCGGATAAGTTTTCTGCTAAGGAGCTATGGACGGTATGTAAACAATACGGGACTGTCGTTGATGCTTTTATTCCTGACAGGAGGTCCAAATCTGGTAGAAGGTTTGGCTTTGTTCGCTTTATTAAGATCTTTGATGTTGATCGATTGGTTAACAATCTTTGTACTATTTGGGTTGGGCGGTTTAAACTTCATGCTAATATTGCGAGATTTCAAAGACCTCCGTTGTATAAAAATAACTCGCAATCCTCACATAATAAGGGTGATCAAATTGCCCCTAAGGATTTTTATAAGGAGAATAGGGAGAATGTGAAGTCTAAATCTTATGCACATGTAGTTAATACTGGACTTCATCAGTTTCATAAAAAGGAGGATTCTCCGGTCATTGTGCTTGATGATACGTGTGCTAATAAGACGGACTTTTATTTAGCTTTGATGGGTAAAGTCAAGGACTTTACTTCTTTAACAAATTTGAATTTGGTTTTAGCTATTGAAGGTTATGATAATGTCAAACTCAAATATATGGGAGGTTTTTGGGTGATGATTGAATTCAATACAGAAGTTGCTAAAGAGACGTTTAGGACAAAGGTGGGCATAGGTTCATGGTTTGCTCAGTTACTTCAAGCATCTAATTCTTTCTTCATTGATGAAAGGGTTACGTGGATTGATATCGAGGGAATACCACTTAAAGCATGGTCCAAAAACACCTTTTCACGTATTACATCTAAGTGGGGTGAATTGCTATATTTTGATTATCAGGAAGATGGATACCTTCACAGTAAAAGAGTTTGTATCAAAACGACTTTAGTTGAGAACATTTATGAATCGTTTAAAATTTTATCCAAGGAAAAACATTTTGGATACGGGCTAAAGAAGTTTCTGGTTGGATACCTGATTTTGAAGAAGACAATGAGCACGATAGTAAGTCAGATGACAAGCTGAGCAAGGAAGGTACAATTGATGAAAACAGAGGATTGCGTAATACTCCAAATGTGGATGGAGAGAGTGACCTTGAAGAGGTGGCCGAAACAATCTTTGAGAAAGAGCAAGCTTCTGTTGATGTGAAGGAAGGTTGTACTAGTGTACAGAAGGAAACTCGATCTGATGACCCATTCAATATTTATGATTTACTGGACAAGAAAAAAGTGTCTACTGTGACATTCCCAATTCTGATGATGACTTGAAATATCCCCCGGGCTTTACTCCAGAAACTGGTGTGGATGCTCAAAAAAATTCTTCAAAAGAGTTGGATGTGGAAGGCGATAAACCTGATTATAAGGATCAAGACTTGGAGCTTGAATCAGTCACGAAGAATAACTCACCCCTTAACAGCTATAAGAATGATACAGAAAGATCTGCATGCTTAGGTCACTTTAAAAAATGTGACATTCCACGTTCTGGAGGATCAATCCTTCATCTCATGGAGGAATTAATAAAAGTGGGACAAACAATGGGTTACAATATGGAAGGATGCATAAACGACATTGGCGACATCATTAATTCTCAAGGAGTGAATGTTGGTAATCGATGAATTTTTTGTCTTTGAACATTCAAGGCCTTGCGCAAAAGGCTAAAACAGATTGGGTCCGGGAGTTATGTGAAAAACACAAGGTGAATTTTGTTTCCTTACAAGAAACTAAAATGGAGGATATTGAGCTTTTCAATATCAAATTATGTTGGGGTAACTTTGGATTCGAATTTGTTCAGAGTCCATCCGTTGAAAATTCGGGAGGTATTCTTTGTATTTCGGATCCTAGATTGTTTCGTAAGATCAATTCCACGATTTCAAATTACTTTGTGATTATTCAAGGTGAATGGGTGCCTAACGGTAAGAAGTTAGCTATTATTTTAGTATATGCCCCACAAGAGTTACGTGAAAATAAGATGTTATGGGACTACTTGATTCTAGTTCTCAGTAACTGGAATGGCGATGTAATCATAATGGGTGATTTTAATGAAGTGCGTACTCAAGATGAAAGACACGGGTCTATCTTTAATGCTCATGGTGCCGACGCTTTCAACTTGTTTATTTCATCCGCTGGATTGGAGGAGGTCCCTTTAGACGGATGCAAATTCACATGGTGTCACAAATCAGGGTCGAAGATGAGCAAACTCGACCGCTTCCATATTTCTGAAGGTTTACGAAATTCATGTCCTAACATTTCATCTATTACTTTGGACCGTTACTTATCTGATCATAGGCCTATTTTAATGCGTGCGTCCCATCATGATTATGGACCTTCCCCGTTTCGTTTTTTCCACTATTGGTTTGTATTAGAAGGGTTCGATAATTTTGTGAAACAAACATGGAATGATGCTCAGGTGACCGATACCAATGCGATATCAATGTTTATGAAAAAAATGAAGTATCTCAAAGAGAAGATTCATGTGTGGGTTAAAGCCAACAAAGAAAACTCCAAAGGTCATAAGCAAAGCTTAAAAGAGGAGCTGTCCCAAATAGATTTGCTGCTGGACAAGGGGGAGGGTAGCTCGGTTCTCATCTCTAAACGTATGGAGGTCCTTAAATCAATACAAGACTTTGACAAGTTAGACACGATGGAGTTGGCTCAAAAAGCGAAGATCAAATGGGCGATAGAAGGAGACGAAAATTCAAAATATTATCACGGGGTTCTAAATAAAAAAAGAAACCAACTTGCAATTCGTGGTATCTTGGTGGAAGGTAGATGGATCGATTCTCCTTCTCTAGTAAAAAGTGAGTTTCTCTCTTATTTTGTTAGCCGTTTTAATAAGCCTCCAGATTATTGTCTTCATAATGATTTGGACTTCTCGAATAAATTGCGTTTCGATCAACAAGTGGATTTGGAAAATGAGATAACTCGAGAAGAGATCAAGAAAGCGGTTTGGGATTGTGGGGTTGATAAATCGCCTGGGCCTGACGGTTTTACATTTGGCTTCTATCGTCGATATTGGACTTTCCTGGAAAAGGATGTCGTAGAGGCTGTGCTATACTTCTTCAATCACGGGCAATTTCCTAAAGGTAGCAATTCATCTTTTATCACTCTCATTCCAAAGACTCAAGAGGCTAAAATGATGAAAGATTTTAGACCTATCACTTTAATTGGAAGTTTATACAAGATTATCGCTAAGATTTTGGCAAACCGTATGGTAGTTGTTTTGGAGGACTTAGTATCCGATGTTCAATCAGCTTTTGTGGCGAAATGGCAGATTCTAGATGGTCCATTCATATTAAATGAGTTATTTCAATGGTGTAAGATGAAAAAGAAACATACGATGATATTTAAGGTAGACTTTGAAAAGGCATATGATTCGGTTCGTTGGGATTATTTGGATGACGTTTTAAAAAAGTTCGGGTTTGGTGAGAAGTGGGGTGGTTGGATCCAAAATTTCTTGCTCTCTTCCAAGGGTTCGGTTATTGTGAATGGTAGCCCTTCTAAGGAATTTCAGTTCCATAGAGGTCTAAAGCAAGGTGATCCTCTCTCGCCGTTCTTGTTTCTTTTTGATCATGGAAAGTCTCCATATTTCGATGCAAAGAGTGGTGGACGCAGGCTTATTTATAGGTATTCGGATTGATCCTTCTCTTCAAGTTTCTCATCTTTTTTATGCGGATGACGCGGTTTTTATGGGTCATTGGAGTGAAGCTAATATTGATACTATTCTTCGTGTGTTGGACTGTTTTTATCATGCATCGGGTTTACGGATAAATATGCTCAAAAGTAAACTCATGGGGATTTCGGTTTCTAGTGACAAAGTGGATAAGGCAGAAAAGAAAATTGGTTATGCAATTATTCAAGTGCCTTTCTCTTATTTAGGTTCCAAAGTTGGCTGCCTAATGTCTCGCATTCAGTCGTGGAACGAGATTATCAATAATATTTTAGCTCGTTTATCTAAATGGAAGTTGAAGACCTTATCTATGGGGGGAAGGCTAACTCTTCTAAAATCAGTCCTAGGTTCGTTGCCCATATACCATATGTCCTTATTCAAAGTTCCAGCGAAGGTTCTTCACATAATGGAATCCATCAGATGTCACTTCTTTAATGGTATTGAGCACAATGGAAAAAAACATATATGGGTTAAATGGAGTAAAGTTCTGGCTTCTAAAGAAAAGGGAGGTCTTGGAGTTTCTAGCTTCTACGCTCTTAATAAAGCTCTTTTATTTAAATGGGTTTAGCGTTTCTGTACACAACAATCAGCTTTATGGACCAAGATTATTAAAGGGATACATGGAGAAGACGACAAAATTGGTAAACATGTTCGAAATCACCAACCGTCCTTATGGTTGGATATTGTCAAGGAGGTTCATCAAATTCAGAGCCAGGGGACTGATTTGATGGGTTTCATTCACAGAAAGATGGGTAACGGGGAAGACACTCGGTTCTGGGAGGATAAATGGAGGGGCGACAACACTTTCAAATATGATTTTCCTAGAATGTATGCATTGGAGACTCAAAAAAATATTTCAGTGACGTCGAAGATATCTCATGCTGATTGTCTGTGTTCGTTTCGTAGAGCTCCAAGAGGTGGAGTAGAAGAGCTTCAGTACGTTCAGCTCTTGAAGAATATGGAGGGAATTACTCTTCTCGATATGAAGGATAGATGGAGTTGGTCTTTAGAAGGCAATGGCGATTTTACTGTTGCTTCAGTTAGGAAGCTCCTTGATGCGAGTTCGTTACCAGCTGTCTCTTCTAAAACCCGTTGGATAAAAGCCGTGCCTATCAAAGTCAATATTCACGCTTGGAAAGTTAAGTTGGACATCTTACCTACTAGATTGAACATCTCTAAAAGAGGTATGGACATCGAGTCAAACCTATGTCCTTTATGCGGAAAGAATGTGGAATCAACTAGCCATATTTTCTTTACTTGTCCGATATCTAGAGAGATATTTCGCAAGGTTTTGCTTTTGTGGGAGATTAATGTCACGGTGGTTTCCTCTTATGACGAATGGTTAGAATGGTTGTTGAATACCCGCCTTCATTCTAAACATAAAGAGTTGTTCGAAGGCGTTTGTTATGTCATGTGGTGGTTCATTTGGAATTTCCGTAACAAGAGCATTTTTGGTTCGGTTTGTCCCTCGAAGGCGCTTATATTTGAGGAGGTGGTCACCCGATCCTTCCTTTGGTGTATTCATAGATGTAAAAGGTCTTTTAGTTGGGTAGATTGGCTTAAAAACCATCATCTTGTTTCTTTGTAATTTCTAGCTCCTTGCTAGTCTTTTTTTTTTTTTTTTCATTAATATCCGCCGTTAAAAAAAAACAACATTGTCGTCTATAAGAAAACCACAAGTTTATATCTACTACCTGGTGGTTTTGGAAATATTAGTTACGACAAATATATTTGAAAAGGCAAATTTGATGTTTAATTTGTTTCTTAACATATTTTTCTTTTGTTTTGTCCTACTAGTAGATAATTATACAATATCATGCGTCATTCGAATTATTGTTTACTTAGATATATATAGTCCCTATTATTTTTCCGCAACAGGTCACCCTGCCCCCACCACAACCGCCACCTATCACCAATCGTCCCATCACTATTAACATCGCTGCCTTCTAAGTATAGTCGGTTTTTGTTCCTCCTATTTTCCTCTTGAAAACACTGCTTCTACATATTTTTTACTATATCTTTATGAAAATAGAAAACAGTAAATAGAGAAGATGGTATTCGTTCAAAAAAAAATAAAAAAATAGAGAAGATAGTAAACTGGTTTTAACCAAAAGCCTCTTGGTTCAGCGGTATGTGAGTGACCCATTAACATAGAGGTTGTGGGTCATGTCTCGGTGGAGACATGTGAGATAGCATTTGTGAGATAGGTGGTGTAGATTGTAAAAATTTACCATTTAAAAAAAAGAAAAAACTGGTTCTAGACAGTTAGCTTGTCCGAGCCCACCCGTTGTTCAAGCCATCCGTACAAGTTAAAACGAACTATCCAAAGAAATTTAAAGCTATGTTGGCTACAAAAACTGAACTTGAACGTCGTTAGCGGATGAACTAACTTGAAAAACACTCAAAATACTTTAGCCAATAGAATCCTCGTTCCATCTTTTTGATTGATCGTATCACTACAATCCAACTTTGACCTTTGAGTTGATTATAGCTTTGTACATGGTGGTGATGAATTGTCTAATAAAAACAAAGACGACTTGTGAGTATCATGGAATTTAAGTAGCTTTTTTCTTCTGGTTGCTATCAGTGTCTAGTTATTGTCAAATCTTTCCTTTTAAATCACTTCAACTTGCATGGGTAGCCCATCACTAGTGTACTCTATCGTTGATTTAACTCGCAATATAGCAAAACTGATGTACAGCTACGGATAGCAAAAAAGAAAAGAAAAAAAGTTATATATATATTTGCTTAATTTCAGATTGGTGTGAAAACCTTTGCAAAGTTTTGGTCATTCAACATCCATCTTAATGTAACAGTGATCTTAAACTGTGCTTTTGGCTAAAGCAGCTTAATTGAATGTTTGGGACAAGGCACAATTTCAGAATGTGCAAAAATGCAGGCCATTCAGTGTGACAAGACCTTGTATCTTAGTGTCTTATTGGTATAACTTTACCTGTTGAAACACATATGTCTTTCAAACTTGGCCTTGGGAAGTTTGGTGAGCTTATGTTGAATCAAATGGAGGTCTAATTCATAAAGATGTACCATAAAGTATCCTTGTGCACCGAGAAGGGTAATGGCTTTGCGGATGATGTATGTGTTGGTTTTATGGATATAAATTAGTAGACTTGAGTTAGGATCGAACTTGAGACCACGGGATTGCACGCTTTACGTATGAGAATTTAAAGTTAATAATTAAATATAAATGTTATATTTATTTATTGATTAAACGAAATAACTAATGGACGTTAAGTAATTAATGTAATGGACTAACGGGCGTTAAATGTATTTGGAAAAGGACTAGAATGCAAAGTTTGGGAAGATTCCGAAACCCCTTGTGGAGGTTGAGAACCGATCGGCCAAGGGCAAAGGAAACCCAACCCAACTTGACTCAAACTTGTTCACCAAGTTTAGATGAGTATATATACAAGGCTAGGGGTCTTGTGTTTTACATCTCTTGTACTCATAAGCTTAAACCTAAATTGTTTTGTGTGTTTCTTGCTTCAAACGATCGTACACCTTCTTTAGGGTGTCGATCCACTTCTTTTTCCACAACAAGTTATTTGTTTTATCAAAACTAGCATTACTTTAATTCGGTTTAGTACGTGTGTACAAGAACGTGGTAATAACATACTTTTGTTATTATTCTTGGATTGAATTACAAAACGGTAAGGGGTGATTCTTATAATCCTATAAACCCTAATTAGGGTTCATCCCAATTGCTAGTTTGTGGATTTGATTCTTGTTCGGCTAGAATCAATAAAAGGTACGCATATTCTTCTATGTTAATTAATTATTTGTTAATACATCCTATACGCTTCCGCTTGAATACTTTGATGTTTGTGATTATTTATTTGATTGTCATGTTATCTAATTCCAACAGTGGCATCACGAGTCATTGGTTTTAATGAGTAATTAATTACATAAACGCGTAATAAAACAAATAATTGTATGTTGTTTGATATGTTAATCTAGGGTTTATGTTTATTATTGTTTGGTCGATTTTTTTATGAATTGGGGCGTACCCCTATTTTTTTTATGTCGACACATACATAAATTTTTTAGGGTTTTGAAAATTGTTTGCTAACCTTATTAAAACCTAGAATTAATATATTAGTTACGTGATTAATTCATGAATAATTTGTTATGTGTCATGGAATTTTTATATGCGATCTTGTGACTATTTGTATAATTGTTATGATGTATCCATGATTATACATGCATGTTAGTCATGGATAAGTTACTTTGATATTGTTTAATTGTTAAGAAATATTTATTTACGATAAATCTTGAATTGGGGAAGACTCCAATTATATATATTAATGAATCAATTATGTGCAATTTGGTATATTATTAATTATGGGTTTACGCAATCGATTCGTCGATGTATGTGGCTCACTCTCAATTGAGAGAGGGAAAGCCCTAATTAATATATACATTAATTTAACCTAGATATTGATTATTAATAGGGTTTTATCGAATAAGTTGCATGTGGCTACTTGTTTACACGTATAAATTGTTTATTATGTGCGCATTATTTTTTAGTAGTTTATTTTTTATTTGTTACTTGTTTGTTTATTATGTTAGACAGTTTTAAGCAAAGGGTAATTTTGAATAGAAAAATAATACGGACTAAACAATGGCGAAATTTGATTTGTTTTGGAAGAGTTAAGTTTTCAATAGTTTAATTGATTGGTGACTTTGGTACAAATGGTCTGAACGGCTCACCCATTAGAATGAACTATAAATGGGATAATAAAGAAGTGCGCACAATCACACTGAAAGGATGTCTAAGGTTATGCTTTGCGCTTACCTGGTCCTCTGCCCGCTGTGAGTTCGATTGGAGCTACTTAGTAAGCCATAAATGTACAAACTCATCTTAAGGGTGAATTAGTTTTAATTTCATGCGCCACTTCGGTAGTAATTACCCAAAACACTAAGTGTTTACACTTATGCAAAAGTACGGTATAATGGACGATAATTAACGCTAAATTCCTTGATTGGTGAACTAATACCTCAATCAAAACTTTGATAATTTGATCTTTATGAATTGGTAATAAAAAGTTTTTTATTAAATTTATGCTACAAGATGAATGCATGACATCTTTATACATATTTGATTTGACCACATAAAATCAAAACTAGTACCCTTTTTAAATTAAGTTATATGCCATCTAATTAAAAGGAACACTTGATGTTGCAATTTACGTCATGACAGTACTTGGCTAGATTGTGATGGAGAGGTAAATCTCTATGTAAAGTCAGACCTTACATGGACATATTTGCAGTTCTTCAAGTTAGACATTTAAGTTGAGTAGGAAGTGAGACCTGGACTCAATGGCATAAGATGGGATGAAACATGTTTATATTTGTAATAGCGTTGGAAAATATAAATCCCATAATGATCTAGGAATTGGAAATTGTTTGCCAATTATTGTTCGACAGATTACCCTATTATATGCTTTCGTTACTAGCAGATCAACTGATGTAATGGAACTATGATAATTTGGATCCTATTTTTCGAGAAAATTCTATGGTTATATGAATATTACCTTGGGTATTTTATTTTCTTGAAAAGTTTAATTATCGAAAATACTGAAATTGAATTTTGTAAATTCTTTAAATGTATTAATGCAACATTAAACCGTAAACGAAAGTTATTCCTGTATTGGTAAATTGATCTACACCTGTAAGGGTTTTTGGTAGAGTCAATTTTACTAAAAGAATAAACCTAGTCCTCTTTTCTTAAGAAAGACTGAGATTCAATCATATTCTTTTTCATGAATGAAGAAAGGTATGATAGGACAAATTAGAATTGTCTAAATTCTAAATACATAACTCGTAAGCAAATTTTAATAGTTAAGAAAATTGCATATTTCTGAGTTATTAAAGTTAGAAGCTAGACTAATTACTGTATAATTGGTAAAAAACAAACTAGCATATTTTATCTAGTTGTTTTGTTTTGACCATTTAAAAAGTACTACTGACAATTGTTGAAATAGTAGAACTATTAAGAAAGAAATTGCATGCCCAATTTTTCAAGTTAATAGCATTGATGGATAGTTCATCATCTACATAGTAGAATACACTCTTTTAGTACATAAGTAATTGTTATGTATGGACTTTATCAAAAGTGTATGGAAGTAAATAAAACACTATTTTCTTTCACTGGTTAATGAAACACTTACAATGTTGTCATATCCAGTGGGAGTATCATGTTATTATTACTGAATAAGGAATTAATGTAATGATCTCTAATTCAGTGGGAGTTACGAGCTTTGTCATCTTGGTAGTAACCCAGATTATCTCTAGAATGTCTTAAGATAATTACTTTCCACTTATAGACATTTTTGTTTTCAAGGATAGTCATGTACGTTTCCTTATTAGACAATGAAGTGGTTCTACATCTACTAGTTATGCTAATATCAATGACACAATCATATTAGTCACATAAACAAACATATGTCGTGTTGTTTATCTGCTATATGATGTTGTTCCATGCACAAGTGGGAGAAATCTATATTGTGTGGAAGGTACAACATATAAGTATATGATTTAACGGATTCTCTTGACTGCAAGGTAAGAGATCAACATTCTAATATAACTTGTAAATATTTAATTCAAGAAACATTTGGTGTTACAATTTACGCCATGTCAGAACTTGGCGAGATTGCAATAACAAAGTAAATCTCTATGTGAAGTCAGACCTTGCATGGACATATTTGCAGTTTCTAAATTAGACAAGTATTTAGAATATGTGTCAAGATGATAGATATAAGACTACTTCAAATTAAATATTTATGTATTATTAGAATGACATAAATAAATGAAGTAATCTAATACTACTTCAAGTTGTTTATTTATGTATTTTGGAATGACATAAATGAATAAATAATGTAGTCCTACATTATTGTGAAGTAAATAAATTAACTTGAAATTACTATTGAAACCAAGAGTTGTGTTCATAATTACTTTAGTTAAACATGTTTATGATTCATTGTAAAGACATAAACATAAAGTCTTTTAAGACTTATAATAAAGTAAGACGTTAACTTGTTATGTTTTTTAATTAAGACATATACAAGAAGTCATTGAGTTGATCAATGATTTATAACGTATAATGGGATTATAACAGTTTATGTTCCTTGATAAGACATAGATATGAAGTGACTTGGTCAAAAAGTACTTGTGTTATAAAGCATGCAATTGGCTTGGAAAGTCTATTATACCATTAAGTTGACTTAGTTGGTAAATAGGTAAGCCTAAAGGAATATGTTTATCTTATATATTATTAGATTGTCTTACAATATTAATTCTACTGAATACCACAAGTTGATGGTATGTTCATTTAGGAGAATCAAACTCTATTTGATTTGTTTGATTCAAGATAACCATCACTTCTTTCTTAAAAAGTAACAAGGTTAGAAAATTGAGTATGGATTAAATATACTCAATATGACTCCAACCTAGAAGATTGATAAACACCATTTTATTATGGAATGTGATGAATCACATTAAGTTTTAAAATTGAAAATTCTGTATTTGTTAAACTACTTATGAATAGGTTATTAACAAAGTTAAGTCAGAAATTATCAATGTGTATTTGTAATGTCCCAAAAAGAGAACAATGTAGTTTTGCTCTAATTGCTAAGTATATATATAGATAGTCTATATATTACATAAGGCAAGTGGGAGTTTTTTTATCTTGAAAGATAAAATTACAAGATACATACTCTTTTTAAACACACTAGTAAATATCATGATGAGGTTAGACATGTAAATGATAGACCTCATGATGATGGAATTTTCATTCATAAATCTGCAAGGATATCTCAGATATTTGACTTATATGCTGAAAAATATGAGTTACGGGATTATAGTAAACCTGATAATCATTATGATGGATTGCCAAATATTGAATTCGGTAAATTACTCATACTATGAATGTTAAAGATGCTGTCCATAAAGATAATCAATTTTAGAAATTTGGTTTATCTTAATAGTTAGACTAGAGAATGGAAATGAGTTTCTTCAAAGAGATGAAAAACCCTAGTGGTTTGAATTTCTATGTAGAAATCATATGGACAATATTGTACACATATTTAATGCATGTTTTATGACAAGATTATTAATCATACTTAAGCAATTAATTATGATTGAATATTCTTTTCTAGACACATTAAATATATAAAGATGATAATTGTCATACTTGTTTTCATTAATATGAAATATGACAATGGAATATCAAAATTCTTTATTGAGAAATTACTTGAGCGAGGACGGTAAGTAATTGAAAGGTTTTTTGAATTCATATAATCTTTGGAAGTGTATGAAGTGCAATAATTCATGAATGGATAAATGCATGCATCTATGAAATTATTCTTATGTTTAATTATTAAATCCTAATTTCGATTTATAATTAAAATAAGATAAATTTTAAGTATTCCTGAAAGCTAGTGGGAGTATTATGTTAAGGTTTTAAATCTTATATGTTGTAAAACATATAGGAAGTAACATTCCTTGTAAGCTAAATGTTAAGTCTTAGATTGGAATGAAACTTCACTTGTGAGATTTAAGAATTAAAACATACAACCTTGGAATATATGTTTATTATTAATAAACATATGCAGTAATATAAATGATTCTAATAAAACATGATATATCATTTGGGAAATGGATAAATGTCTTTTGACAAGATAGAACATGAATGAAATTTCAGTTTGACATGTAGATTCATCATGTGCATCATGTTGTGTATTAAAAACTGTTGTATCATTCTTGAATAAGAAGTGATTTGACAACATTGATATCTAACAAAAAGTTATTAGATAACTTGTGTAATGAATATTCTAAAAGAATTACATCCTCAGCCTGGAATTGCTCCTAGATTCTATGGATGAACAATATGTCAAATGTTGTGCAAATTGTCATCAGCTTCAAACTTGAAAGTTTGGAAAGCATCAAACATTACACAATAAGATATTAAAGTTTATGGAATTTCAATGAGCATATTGTTGTTTGTATACAATGATGCTGGTTTAATTGAGATGACACTCAATACTAGTCATGGTAGGATTTCATCCTTGTTAATAGCCATGTGAACTAGTTGTGCTACTAAGAGCGCAGTTGCATTATACATTAAAAGAATAAGAATACTTTAAACTTTAAAATGTTTGAAAGTTTAAATTGTCATAAATTGGTGATAGAGGATGTTACACACTTTATGAATTATTATGTGGATTATTGAATGCACACATACAATAACTTCACTAATTGAATTCTTAAAAATAAGTATTCTCAAAATTACGATAGATCAAGTTGGTTGATTTATGCATTGTCAACAAGTATGATTGTCATTACTTGAGGCATAATTCATCAACTGAAATTTTCATGCATTGATCTATTTAGTATTTGGATAAGGGATGTTAAACAATTGTTATAATAAATTAAATACTTGGTATGTTTGATTTTATAATATATTGTATCCTATATTTGCATGTTTAATCCGTAAATAAATTTATTTATTCTAAATCGTCCATTGTCAATTAATGATATGGGAGTATCATTAAACTAAGACAAATCTGAGAGATATGGTAGAATATACTTGAAAGTATATTGATGAGAATGCATACCAATTTCAGATGATATTCAATGAATTGAATATAGGACTTATCCCAACTACATAATTTTCTTTGTGGATATTGTTATAAGTAAATTATGAATAGTTATCCTCAGACTTGAGATACCAGATAAGTGTCATGAATGTAGTGCACTTTGTGGAGCAACTTAACGCTATACGTGAACGGTAATCATAAGGGTTGTTTCTGAAGTGTTGCAAAGTTCATGGGTTATTCTCGTAGTCAAGATAGAATTTGTTCCTTCAAATTTATTTTGGAGTTTAATACTGTTGGGCCCCTCGTAGGGTTGACAAGATGTTTGCGTGGCCACGCCCAAAGTTCTCCCCTGAATATGTTCAGAAGATTTGGTAATCTTGCTCAATCACTAATAACGAGAAACAGAATGGTTGAATAAAGAATGACTTAATTCCATATCTTAATTTAACATGGTATTAGAAACAAAAGGATAATAATAATGAGAAATCATTAAAAGGTTTTCCAGGAGCCTTACTCGAGTCGTACTAGAGGCATCGAAGTGTTGCTAGACGCTAACCGATGTGATCACTCTATTAAGATATATCCAAGTGGGAGCTGTTGGTTTTATGGATATAAATTAGTAGACATGAGTTAGGATCGAACTTGAGACCACGGGATTGCACGTTTTACGTATGAGAATTTAAAGTTAATAATTAAATATAAATGTTATATTTATTTATTGATTAAACGAAATAACTAATGGACGTTAAGTAATTAATGTAATGGACTAACGGGCGTTAAATGTATTTGGAAAAGGACTAGAATGCAAAGTTTGGGAAGATTCCGAAACCCCTTGTGGAGGTTGAGAACCGATCGGCCAATGGCAAAGGAAACCCAACCCAACTTGACTCAAACTTATTCACCAAGTTTAGATGAGTATTTATACAAGGCTAGGGGTCTTGTGTTTTGCATCTCTTGTACTCATAAGCTTAAACCAAAATTGTTTTTGTGTGTTTCTTGCTTCAAACGATTGTACACCTTCTTTAGGGTGTCGATGCACTTCTTTTTCCACAACAAGTTATTTGTTTTATCAAAACTAGCATTACTTTAATTCGGTTTAGTACGTGTGTACAAGAACGTGGTAATAACATACTTTTGTTATTATTCTTGGATTGAATTACAAAACGGTAAGGGGTAATTCTTATAATCCTATAAACCCTAATTAGGGTTCATCCCGATTGCTAGTTTGTGGATTTGATTCTTGTTCGGCTAGAATCAATAAAAGGTAAGCTTATTCTTTTTTGTTAATTAATTATTTGTTAATACATCCTATACGCTTCCGCTTGAATACTTTGATGTTTGTGATTATTTATTTGATTGTCATGTTATCTAATTCCAACAGTATGATGGATGAAATAAAGATGAGTGAAAGATGATCCTTCTTGATCCATCCAATACATCATTAAGGAGGTAATAGGTGGGCTTCCCAAGGAGAGTGTTCCCAAGCATTTGAAGCCATTCGTAAAGATGAAAATGTAAAATGCTTGGCAGAGCCCTTGATTGGAAGGGATACGGGTTCCTATCAAAGCCATACATTTTCCCTACTTTGATCATTGTGGATGCGGGTTGAATGGTCTTGGTGGGGGATGATATGGAAATGTAATTAGATGGTTATGGTTCTTAAAAAGGAAAACTCCTTTACCGTATATAAAGAGATAGCAATGGCATATAATGTTGAATTTCACCATTTCAAGGAGAAGCATACATTTAAGACAGGCAGGTCAAATAGTAGCCAAGTCTAAACCAACATTATTTGAGAAAATGTAATTAAAAAACCATGGTGAAGGGAAAAAAAGAAAATAAGCTCACAGAAAGGTTTACCATTTAGCTTTCTTTTAGTGGACACGACAACAACATCACTTTTATCTCTAGGACTTTCAGCATTGTTAGCAGCAGGTGTAGCCTCGACCATAAAATTAAGAGGTTCATCCTCCTTTACAGGAGGTTCTTGCATTTTCTCATTTATATCGCTTATGTCTTGAGAACTGAATTAATGGCCCGGTACCTTCTTTATTAAACTATCCTTTAATTATTTTATAGTCTCTGCTACACCATCCGACACACTTTCAGAAGCATATAAATTAGACAACAACACATAAGGTAAAGTATAAACTTTTTTTAATCTTTGAAAATCGCTCATCCGTGCGCTTGCCTATATCAAGCTCACTGTGAACCCGACAAGCAGACAATAAGCACCCGAGAACAACAGGATCTTGTTCAAATGAAAAATTTTCCATATACTCTTCGACCTCTTTTACTCGTCAAAAAGTGACCTGCCCATCATTCCACCAATATAAGAACTGAAACAGTGATTGCAATGTGCAAGTAAAATTGTCTAAAATGCATAACTACAGCTGAATCATAACATACCCTGATCTCATTGTAAGAAAGCCTAAGCTCTCTTAACTCTATGTAGGATTTGAAAACACCCCTATAAGCATCATTAATTAAGCTCATATTCGAGATATACTTACATTATGTTCAACACATTATGATTTTCGCTCATATTTATCGCTTTGACCCGTTAGAAACAACATATAACTTGAATAGACCCAGTTTTAGTTTGTCTAAAACCCATGCGTACTTGGAAGGACCTTGTGTTCATCTCAGTACCCTCCTTCTCGAAACGTTCAATCATATACAAAGATCGTGTGAACTAAATAATCATAGTGGCGTGCGTGTATGGACGTGTGTGTCAGAGACCAATGGTGGGGGTACAAGTAGGTACTTAATACAAAGATAACAACTTACCTTTTTTTTTAATCTAATTTAGGGTTTCGTCTGTGCCATTTTGGTATAGCCCAATGTCATTGCACATAAAATGCATTATTTTTTACTTCCCAAAATCGCAACTACACAAACATGAATGTTCTCATATGCTAACTACTGCATCTTTCTTGGAAAAAAAATTGAATTTCTTAACTGAGGTGAATTAGCTAGTTCATGAATCTAAACAAACGTTATTTGGTGTGGGAGTTTTCTCCCTCAAATGTTAGTGTCATGTAAGGTACATGTGTATTCGGTTCAACCTAGCCTAACACGTGCCCAAACTTACCCGTTACCCAAACCTCAAGTAACCCATCACCACAATCTATGCAAAAATGGTGTTGAAAGGAAAAGTGAGTTACCAATCTTTTAGTTGTCTCACGTGCTTTTATTGCTTTTGATTTTAGACAATAACTCAGCTGTCTGTTGGTGTCCAAACAGATCCGAGTTGTTGAGTATTAGCCTTGATCAGTCATCCATTCCAAAAATTTCAGTAACATGTCCTTCTTTTTAGGTTAGTCTATATGGCGTGTTATCCCTATGGATGTGCGTATTAAATGTGATTATCTGATAATATGTTAAACGCAACAATACCTTAATAAGTAATAACCATTCTCAAAAGATTAATGTTATAAGAATCAACAACAACTCATAATACATGTTTTTATTTTGTACATTGAATAAGAATTGTATGAATGTTATAGAATGGTAGCTTCAATACCTCAATAACAATTCTCACTATTGTACGAACTTTTTAGTTTTTCAAAATCCGAGACCGATATCAGCACTGAAAGTTCGGTATTCAAGCATTTTGTGTTCCTCTTTCTGGATATCAGCAATTCTGTTTTTTCTCTTGTAATGCTGATAAAAGTCCCACATATATGAGCGTCCTAGTTTTTATCTATTGTCCTTCCATCCTCTCTGGCAATTTTTTGCTAAAAGAAAAACATGTGTACGCACAAATTTCATTGTTTTAAACAAAAAGTGTATTAAAAATAACGGAAATTATAACTTTTACCAAATCATGCCAGGTATGGTCTCACGTGTTATTTCCTGGTCATGGTGTTTCGTCTTGCATGGTCCGTCCGTCTTCTGGTGTTTTCGGCACTTTCGCCACTAATGCATTCACAAATTAGCAAAAAACGAATCAGCAATAACATCACATCCGACATCCTAATCAAACTAAATAGATTTGTTTATACATGTCAACTTAACTGAGGTGAGTATATATATTTTTCCTTTTTTTCGCTTAACTATTCATTAAGAGATTTATCGAGCGACGAGAAACAGCAGGTTCCGGCAAAACTCATCTATTTCGGCGACATAGCTTATGTAACGGGCTTATGAGTTATGAGCTTGTGTAAATTTTAAGGTCACTTTTTGCTGTTTATGGGTTTAAGGATTCTTGATCATCTTGGTATTTTATAGTTTTATTTATTTATTTGGGTTTGTGGATCTAGGAAGATAAGATGCAAAGAGATATGGATCTGGGAAGATAAGATGCAAAGGAGAAAAAAATGTAAGAGACATGGGTATCTTGGTCATTTAATATTGCTAGTAATAAAATAAACATTATATCACACAAGTGGATTGTACTTTATAGAGGACACGTGTTGAGAATTATGTGGAGTTGCGAAGTTGAGTAGTTGAGTATGAGGACACGTGTCGAATTTTAGGTGGAGTTGCGAGGTTGAGCAGTTGAGTATGACCATTTTAGGAAGAGGCTTAAAAAATGACCATTTTGGGGACCTTCAAAAAGATTTTGTACTCATTTTGTACTTACATGTTAATACAAATAAGCCGTAAAAACGTTTATTTATATTTTACGATCTTCTAAATGTTTTGTCGATAACAAACATAAAATCATTCTAACGAAACAAATGAAATACGTAAATGGTTTGAGCCAATAGTTTACTAACACACTTACATTTTCATATAAAACACTAAACAAATAATAGTGTTTACATTCTATAGAAATGCATATGTATAACAGCTAGTGTTTACATAATATAGATATATACTTATATATACTTAGTATATATTATGATGGGTAATGTAATGGGTAGAAATCTAAGTGTTTGACCCATTGACTAGATACATTGAATGGAGTTGGGTAAAACCCAAAATCCATGACCCATACCCATGGAGCTTGATCAATAACCCATGACCCATTGCAAGACATCATGCAAGAAGTCATATTGGGTATTATCCATGATCCATGACCCATACCCATGATCCAATGTCTAGATACATTGTATCTATTTGGATACCCATGACCCAAAGTCCATAACCCATGACCCATGATCCATGACCCATAACCCAAATAGAAGGAGCGTCTGGTGGATCCCCCAGTTTATACTGGACGGATCCCTCAAGTAAGGGATCTGAGGAACAGTAGAGGATTTTTGTCTATAAATAGTGAGCCATTTCCTCATTGTAACTCACCACTTTTACACATACTTTCTTCTAGTGTTGTAAACTCTCTAACCTCATTTCCAAATGATCTTTCTATGTAGTTTTGTGTTTGTGTGATTCTCTAGGTTCCTCTTAAAGGCGAGATCACCACCTCTTGAAGTCGAGCAAGCTCAAGTCCATGAGTTGCCAAGCTTCGTCATCATCAAGACTACTGAAGTTCTCTTGTTGATAGTTCTTTCTCCCTCCTTAGAAGTGTTGTGTTGAAGACATAAGTGAAAGATGTCCAAAGGGTCAAGTCGAAGGCATTAGTGAAAGCTGTCGAATATTCGTGTCAAAGGCATTAGTGAAGGGTGCTAAAGGTCCGTGTTGAAGGCACTAGTGAAGGGTGCCTAAGGGTCGTGTCAAAGGCATTAGTGAAAGGTGCCTAGGGTGTACATTCGATATGGTACATCGATGTACAAGATATATTAGTTTTGGTCATAGGATATTGATATCCTTGATGATGCTATAATAAGGAGTGGATCTCCTTTGGGATAGGTGTTGTATAGTGTTAGGTAGTAGTTCCTCCTTTGTAATGGAACTCGGTATCTAGCCTTGTACCGGATAAAGTGTAGGCGACATTGTGATAGGTTTGGTTCTACCTCGTGGAAGAACCCGGTGTCTAGCCTTGTACCGGATAAAGAGTGGGCGACGTTGTGAAGGCTTCTCCGCCACAAGGAGCTTGTGTTGTGTAGTGATTACAAACTCTCGAGTACGTGACTCGAGGAGTGGAGTAGGGCAAGGAAGGTGTCCTTGTAGCCGAACCACTATAAATACTGGTGTCATGGTTTTGTGCTTCTTACTCTTTATCTTTGCATTGCTTATTTATATGATTATCTATCAACATCCAACACACACATTTAATAGATTGACGTAAGTCGATCTAAATAGTTTAAAACAAAGTTTTAATCGGTAAAACTATTCAACCCCCCTTCTAGTTTTACACAATTGGTACCAGAGCTTCGTTACCAAGTTTCTTAGAGCATATTGTAATTTTAAAACTTGATACGATCCGTGTATAATTGAAAACTTAAAAGAAGGAAATTTCTTAAAAACAAAAAGTCAAGTTTAAAAAAAATATCATATTTTATAATGTTGGATAATGATATATCTTACTAATATTTTCCTTGTTGAGAATTCTCCATACTATAATTTGGGCATCCTAGAAGATCATAAAGAATTTCGCTTCGATATTTCTTTTTCTTAAAAAGAATATATATAGCAAATGATTTGGGCATCTTAGAAGATCATGAAGAATTTCGCATCGATATTTCTTTTTCTTAAAAAGAATATATATAGCTACTTTTTATTCTCTTGTTAAAGAGTTTGGGTGACTTTTTTTTTAATCTTTATTTTTCTACTATAAGAAAGCAAACTAGTTTGTTTGATTGATCATAAGATTTTCTATAAATTAAGCTCTACTTTTCAACTTCATAAATAAAAATAGGGATGTGATATACATACCCTCCTTATGTTGTCACATCATAGGGTTTTAGTCAAACCGTATAATCCGCGATGCATATCGTACATGCCCGCAATACACTCAATCATTGAATACCCTCCCTATGGGAGGGTATGGATAACTTGTCCCATATTAGCTTAACTTTCTGAAAAGATACCTTGTATTACCATTTAAAGATAATTATATTAATATTTTAATAGCAAAACCAAGAAAACTCGTCTGAACCTTATGGCTTGAGTCAAGGTTCTAATTATGAATACATGCCCCTGCAATTTGAATAAAGTAGGTTTGTATTCATATTTGAGACCATTTGCATTAAAATGGGGATGTTGTTTAGCTTTTGTCAATCCTCCCCTTCTCAATCTCATAATTTGCCCCTGTCGATATTCAATTTGTTGAATGTTAATTTAAGATAATCTTTTGTAGCACCATATCACAACCTTATATATAATTGAAGGTTTTTGGAATAGGCTAAGAGAGAAAATATCCCCTACATTTCCTAAAAGATGAAACATGTTCACATTCTTTTTTAATCCGTATATTTTTTTAGAAGACATGATTTGCACTTTTTTTTTTGCACCGTCATCATACAAGTTATTAAAGCATGATGTAACTGTCTGATGCGATACTTGAAGTGTCTTAATCAAAATAAAAAATATGCAAATTAATTCTCTTCCTCTAATGAGTAACCACGGGGTATCTTTTTAACTATAAATACATGCATTTAACATGTAATTAATACACTTAAAATTTATTTTTTAATCAAAATACAATTAATTGACATTAAATAAATATAAAATTTACTATAATTGATGACGTATAGTATGTATAACGAGCCCACTAGGCCCAATACACACTATACGCACACTGGGCCCAGGCCAATAACGATAAAATAACTACTAACTCTGGACCAACAGTAAGCCCAATGACGAAATTGGCTATAGTCCAGGCTAAAAGACGCACGCAGGATACTTAGCAGGCCGAGCCTCCGGCCGCTGAAGGCATCCTCTGTCCGCATCCGCGATTAACACGGAACCTTGTCCAACAAGGGTCCGGCTCCGGCAATTAACCACTGTATGCGAGTAACCAGGAAACCCTAGCGGTAAGCCTCGTCTATAAAAGGGGCTCTAATCCCCATACAAGGTACAACAACTTTCTCTCTCATAATTACACACACATACTCTTACGTTCTCTGACAAGGATGTGTACTTACTCTCACGCCGGAGTCTAATAGTGGGGTCCGTCCTCACGGTAAGGTTAACGGTTTACTCTTCTTGTGCAGGGAAAATCAACCAAACTACTTGGATTAGTACAAGATCAGCCCATTAGTAGCTTGTTAGCCCAGTCCGGCAAGCTACACTCACACCCATTACAACCCGGCACACTTTTGTACTAACAATAATTAAATGTGATTTTCAATTTAATATACTTAAACTTTTCATATATTTACACTTTAAGAAATGGCCAATGGACACTCGTTAGCAAATCCCTTTAAACAAAAGCTTTTAAACTTCGCACATCCTTGGTTATCAATTTTATTTTTTAGGTGCAATTGCATATATATCCCTCAAAAGATGAATAATTTCTTATATATCTTGTGTACAAGTTTTCATGCACATGCTATAATGGTTTTTATGCATGCAAAAAAGCAGGGTCAGATTTGAGCATGTGCAGGGTGTGCGACGGCACAAGGCCTCCATTTTGTTCAAGAGCCCCACGATTATAGACTCCTTAATGGATTTAATTCGATGTTTGGCATAAAATTGATTCAATGCGATCATGAATGTCACAATATGTGATTTTACAGAAATAATAAGGTAAAAATGGATCAATATGAAGTAAATTTTTAAAAATGAGGTAGTCTTACAGAGAGTTGGGATGGTTCACATTTTTAACAGGTGAAAAAGATGACTATTTTAGGTAATTCACATTTTTGTTCCCTAGATTTTATACATTTTCCATACTTGTCTTCTATTTTAAGAGTTAGTTCCAAAAAGATGTGAAAATTTACATAGTTTAATAGATTTTACCCTTAGTTAAAAACAATACTAATAAAGGTCATAAATCACTCAAAATGTATTTACAAATTACAATATGTTACTTTTTGTCTAAAATGTTTCCAAAAGCAGTTTAATTTATTTTTTCGCTTATGTACGATTTGAAAATCTTTAACAGCTTTTACATATTTATATATTTTATGATATTTACAAGCTTTTCAAACATTTTGTTAATACAAATAAGCCGTAAAAACGTTTATTTATATTTTTACGATCTTCTAATGTTTTGTCGATAACAAACGTAAAATTATTTTAACGAAACAAATAAAATACGTAAATAGTTTGAGCCAATAGTTTACTACACACTTACATTTTCATATAAAATACTAAACAAGTAATAGTGTTTACATGTTATAGAAATACATATGTATAACAACTAGTGTTTACATAATATGGATATGTACTTATATATACTTAGTATAAATATTGTAATGGGTAATGTAATGGGTAAAAATCAAAGTACTTGACCCATTGACTAGATACATTGAATGTAGTTGGGTAAAACCCAAAGTCCATGACCTATACCCATGGAGCTTGATCCATAACCCATGACCCATTGCATGACATCATGCATAAAGTCATGTTGGGTATTATCCATGACCCATGGACCTAAACCATGACTCATGATCCAATGTCTAGATACATTGTATCTATTTCGGTACCCATGACCCAAAGTCCAAAACCCATGACCCATAACCCAAATATGGAGGAGCGTCCACGGATCCCTGGGATTACACTAGACGGATCCTTCAAGTAAGGGATCCGTGGGATCCGGGGAATAGTAGATGTTTTTGCCTATAAATAGTGAGCCATTTCTTCATTGTAAACCACCCATTTTACACATACTTTCTCTTAGTATTGTAAACTCTCTAACCTCATATCCAAAGGATCTTTCTATGTAGTTTTGTGTTTGTGTGATTCTCTAGGTTCCTCTTAAAGGCGAGATCACCACCTCTTGAAGTCGAGCAAGCTCAAGTCCATAGGTTGCCAAGCTTCGTCATCATCAAGACTACTGAAGTTATCTTGTTGATAGTTCTTTCCTCCCTCCTTAGAAGTGTTGTATTGTAGGCATAATTGAAAGATGCCAAACGGGTCTAGTAGAAGGCATTAGTGAAAGGTGCCGAAGGTTCATGTCAAAGGCATTAGTGAAAGGTGCTGAAGGTTCGTGTAAAAGGCATTAGTGAAAGGTGCCAAAGGTCGTGTCGAAGGAATTAGTGAAAGGTGCCAAGGGTGTACAATCGATGTAGTGCATCGATGTACAAGATAGTTAGTTTAGGTTAAAGGATATTGATATCCTTGATGATGTTGTAATAAGGAGTGTGTCTCTTTAGGGATAGGTGTTATGTAGTGTTGGGTAGTAGTTCCTCGTTTGTAATGGAACTCGGTATTTAGCCTTGTACCGGATAAAGTGTAGGCGACGTTGTGATAGGTTTGGTTCTACCTCGTGGAAGAACCCGGTGTCTAGCCTTGTACCGGATAAAGAGTAGGCGACGTTGTGAAGGCTTCTCCGCCACATTAAGGACCTTGTGTTGTGTAGTGCTTACGAACACTCGAGTAGGTGACTCGGGGAGTGGAGTAGGGCAAGGAAGGTGTCCTTGTAGCCGAACCACTATTAATACTTGCGTTTTGGTTTTGTGTTTCTTACTCTTCATCTTCGCATTACTTATTCATATGTTTATCTATCAACATCCAACATACACATTAAATAGATTGACGTAAGTCGATCTAAATAGTTTAAAACAAAGTTTTAATTGGTAAAACTAATCAACCCCCCCTTCTAGTTTTCCACAATTGGTACCAAAGCTTCGTTACCAAGTTTCTTAGAGTATATTGTACTTTAAAAACTTGATACGATCCGTGTATGATTGAAAACTACAAATAAGGCTTTTACAAAAATAAACACTATGTCTTAAAACACTTTTGTAGGATGTTGATTGGATGACAACCTTTCTTGTCATTTTGTTTAGTTAAGCTCATTTTAATCAAGCCATAAGAATCCCTTGGTAACAAGATTACCTTTTCTAAGAAGGTATCTTAAACTACCAACTAGATCTCAAAGGAACCGGAGTTGTCTATTGATACTTTTTGTCAAAAGTAAGGGACACTCAAATTTGCATTAATGGTATGATTCTCTTAAAACTTATCTCTAAACAACATTAGCTTAGAATAAGTATGCTTACATAGGAACATATATGGTTATATTAAATTTTATTTTCTAAGTTATAATATATGCTTTAGTGATATACGTGGCTTCAGTAGGAAACCTTCTTGCATACGTGTTTCTCTTCCGTAAAAAATCTAGGTATATAAATATGTATTATCTTAACTGTGGAAAACTAGAAGGGGGGTTGAATAGTTTACCGATTAAAAACTTAGTTTTGAAACTTATTGAATGATCAATTGATATTAATCTTAGATATGTTAGTGAATAATAATCAATATGCAAGTAATATATATAAAGAGTAAATAAGGAAAAAAAAATCAAACCACGACAAGTTGTTTATAGTGGTTCGGTCTACAAGGATTCTTTTTCCTTGCCCTACTCCACTCCCAGAGTCTCACGCTCGAGAGTTTAACTTCACTAGTCAACAAGCTCCTTTCACCGGCGGAGAAACCTTTACACGTCGCTTACACACTATTTCCGACACTAAGCTAGATGCCGAGTTCTTTTCCAAAGGTACAACCACTCCCACACACAATGTATTTTAAGGACTAAAATACTAACCACTCACACTCACAAGTTTATGATGGTTTGGTACAACAATGATGTATGAATCAAGACTAGATCATACAACAATAAACAAACAAGACTTCCAACTATTTGTTGAAGCTTAAATATGCCTTGATCTTCTTTGCTACAAAAGAGGATCACTATAATGATATGAAACTGAGTTAGAAATGTTATAGAGAAGGAATTTATGTGATTATGCTAGAAAGGGATGAGAAAACAACTTGGTTTGTCTTTGCTATTTATAGCCAAAATGATCAGCAGGCACCACGGACCACGGAACCCATAAAAGGGTTCCGCCAGTGTAAAGTTTTGGTGCCGCCGGGGTCTGACAGCAAGATCACCAAAATCTTACCAAAGTCAACCAAATCTATCCAAGATTGTGTAAGATATGTAGAGTCTAAATCTACACAATATATCTATTGAAATCCTCTAGAGATTTCAATGATGCACCACATGATGTCATATGTTGTTTTCTATTTTTAGAAATATGTTAAGTGTAAATACATATGTAATGTTTTGTTTTAAGAAACCAAAACATGCTAGATCTAAAAATGTTAACATACATTATGGTTTAGAGGCATATCAAAAATATAATTAATAAAAATGTAAATGCTTGAGTGATGAAGATATTATTTGATGAAAAGCTTGTTTTAATGTCTATTAAACTTGACAAGCTTTAAGCTTTATCAAAATTAAATTTACTTTTTTCGTTAACAAAACTTAGGTAAAGATCATAAAATGTAAATAACGTTTAATGACGATATTTGTATTAACAATCTCCCCCTTTTTGTTGAGGACAAAACATAAATTTTATTTTTATAAAAGATGTAAAGTTTGTACAAGAGTTATAAAAATAAGAAATTAATTTTAGAACTTGAAAGATTTAGATAAAGATAATAATACTAGTTTGTCCAATTTAGACATGATGTTGACTTTTAAGAAAGTCAAAGTATGCAGTTGACTTTTATAGAAAGTCAAAGTCTTCATTAGTCAAAGTGTGATGTTGACTTTTCAGAAAGTCAAGGTATGCAGTTGACTTGTATAGAAAGTCAAAGTCCAAGTTCTATAATATTTCTCCCCTTTTTTTTGAAACAAAAAGAAGAGGCGAGGCAGAATATGTAATGAGCCCGAGCCATTATCTCCCCCTTGGCCAATGCTCTCCTTAAATTGGGTGCCAAGAGAAAGATACATGGATTGTGAAAAAGCTACAAAAAAAATATTAGTAATAAGCATCATCACAAGCATTTCCAATCACCATGTAACAATTAACAACCATATAAGAAACACCATTCACTTGTTAAAATTTTCATGATGAAAAAAATCATGAAATAGAACACAATGATGTGTTAGTACATAAAAAAAATCCTAGAAAGATAAAATAATAGTCCTAGAAAATTAGAAAAATACAAAGAAATTCCTAGAAAAATAAAAATACTTAAAAGATAGAGTAGGAACCTCCTATTGAGGTGGTGGATGAGCAAGAGCATTGATTCGCTCTAGGATGTGGTTGAGGATGAACCTCATTTCATCTTGAAGCTCATGGACCATCACCCGGGTCCGCTCGGTAATGTGGGTGGTCCGCTCACAATTTGATCAACCGTGTCTAGGAGGGTAATATGGTTCATGATTTTGTGGTGGTGGAATGGTGGAGTTGTTGGTGTTGGTAGTTGGAGTGGTGATTATGGAGGCTAGCAAAGCACTTTGCATTTGCATGGTTTCACTAAGGTGAGAGTCCACCATATTGGAAAATTGGTGGAGATGATTTAGCTCAGCTTTAATCTCCTCTATAGTTGGGTGATCATACCACATGGATTCCTCAATGTCCTCTATATGAGGAGACATGGATGGTGGAGGTAGTGGATGATCCCCATACAAAGGACCATAAATTTCCTTGTGAATAGGATGGAAAAGAAGAGGTTTAGGCCCTAATGGGGCATTTGGTTCAAATGATGGACATGGAGACTCATGAGCAATTCGCTCAATAGTACCAAAGGATGGTAGTGGTGGTGGATGATTGGGCCTAGAAGGCAAGTCCTCCAAGTCCTCCAAGAATGGGTTTGGAGATGTAGGTGGTGTAGAGAATAACTCTAATGAGATGAGTGTTGGAGATTTAGGAGGTGATGGTGACTTGGATAATTGGATAGGAGCCGGAGGTGATAAGCTAGTGATGGGAGTCTTTGTTGGAGGTGGAGTAGTGACAATGATAGGTGATTTTGGAGGTGGTGTAGGAGTAGTCAAAGTGAGGAAGTTCTCATCTCTTATGGGAGATGAGATGGTTAAGGGAGAGGAATCGGAAGAGGATCTTATGTTGACAAAGCAACATGGTCTTACGCTCATTCTAGCCGTTCTCTTGCAAGGCTTGTTTGATGGAGAAGACTTAGTCATTTTTGCCTAAGGTTTTGCTAGTAGATTAGGAGATTTGAGAAAGTGTGAGGATGATCATCTTAGAAGCTCTTAATTTATAGGATTATGAAATTATGGAGAAATGTGTTTGATTTGATGTTAATCCATAGAGAAGATGAGGTTTCTAATGATTTGGAAGTGTTTTAAATGCTAGTCATATCACCTAAGTCAAGCCATACAAGAAGGATGGAGTGAAGTGACAAAGATATGTAATAAATGTGTTCTAATGATTGTGGGATCTTTAGAATTAGATCACCCACGGATTGCAAGGAACCAAATTTTTGGTTCCTTCCTTTATGAAAAAGGGTTCCTTGGGTGAATTTTTGGAATTTTTGAATTTTGGTGGGAAATGGATATCCTATATGCCTAAGTGTGTTAAACTAGTTCTAATATGAGTAAAAACTAGTAAAAACAATCCTAGAGGTAAATTATGGTACTATGGAATGTTAAAATAAGCGAAATTTAGAAACTTACCTGCAGGTACGACGACACCAAATTTTTACACAGGCGGAACCATTATTTTGGTGCCCCCTGGTCCGCCTGTTCAGGTTTGGCGGTACCAAAAAATACAACAGACGAAACCAAAAAATTGGTGCCGTCTGATCCATGGTGATCAGATATTATCACAGACCCATTTTTTAACCGTCGGGGACCTTTTCGAAACCTGAAATTTTTCTTAAAGCATATGACATTAATTATTTCTAGTTAAGAAAAGTTGATAACACATGCACAAACATAGTGGAGCATAGACTTTAACCAAGGGCTAACGATTTTCACATAAAAGTGAAAATGGTTAAGATTTGATAACACACTTGTGGTATCCCCCTGCATAAACCGGTTAGCATACAACATTATTTCAATTTAGTTTATCATCCTACAAAGTAAAAACGACCAAATAATACCATACATCATTGTTTTACGCTTGTTCCAAACACTCCTTTAAAACCTCACTTATCCCACTTTTTGTAGATCTTTGTCATCATTCTTCCAAGGCACTTGAACATCCCCTTGGTTTGCTTGAACTCCGCAGATTCATTCTCAATCTCGGGAAGAGATGCATAGTACTCTTGAGGTGGAAGTCGAGAATTTGGGAGACCGTCTTCGGAGCTATTTGATGATGATGATGAAGGAGTTGGAGGTTTTGCCCTTTTTCCTTTAGTTTTAGCCACTCGCTCATCACTCACGGGCACAAATATGTGAGGGATGAGAGTATAGTCTAGCTTCATTCCTTTTAGGCTTGGTGGAATGGGTGCAAATGCTCTATAGAGACGGGTGAGTAGCATCCCGTATGGAAGAGCAACGGATCCTTGAGTAGGAATATCTACCATTCTCCTAGCAATATAGTAGGCTAAACTGAATGGTTGACGAGTGGACAAGTTGTAGAGCATGTGACAAAGGAAAGCATTGATATGGTCTCTATTTGCTATAGTGCTAATGACATTGGCTCTAAGGAGTTCCTCCCACTTTTTGAATTCGGGCTTAAGCTCATTGAGCTCCATACCATATGGATCTCGGTTCACTTCCTTTCCCTTTCGGGTGACCCGGGTTGGAGCTGCCCTTTTGTTAAAAAAGGTGCTCACTGATGATGTCCTTATCCACCAAAGGAGTTTGGTAGGGAAGAGAGCGGTCATTGATTGCATCAAGGATAGTGAGTGACCACTTATCCGAGTAAACACATGTACTACGGTTAGGAATTCCTAGCACTTGAGCAAATTGGTCTAGGGAGATGGTGTAGTCAGTTTGATTGATCCTAAACCTAAGAGCCATTTGATCATCCTCATCAGTAAAAGAGACAACACTAGCATAGAATTCTAAGAAAAACCTAGAACAAATGGGTTCATCGATGTCGAGGAGACAATCGAAGTTGATAGTGGCAAGCTCTTGACGGAGATTAGTTCCGCCGACAAAGGAGAAATGAATGGTTCTACCCTTATGGAAGTACCTTTTCTCTAGACTTTTACTGTTTCGACTTGGTCTTTGGTGAGGCCCTTGGTTTTGTGGTGTTTAGGGATGTAGCTAAGAGTATCCTTGTGATCATAGAATTTTGCGGCTACCATGGTTGTTCCTATGAGCAAAATTTTTCATGTTAAAAATAATAAAAAAAAACAAACCTAGCGTTTTGGTTCTAGTGTGTGCCTATATGAAAACAATTTGGAGTTGCGGTTATCTCGACTCATTTTATGCATAAAATGGTTTTCAATGGGGGTGTTTGGCAAAAGGCATGAGATAACCCAAACGCTCCTAATTCAATGTGGCTTCATTTGAATATACCTGGGAATTCATATTAGTTTTGCATTACCTTTAGTATTTAAGAGCATTATGCAAGTGACGAAAAATTTACGTTTCTATTTGTATTAACAATGAAAAATTGTTTTCCTACAAGTGAGAAGCTTTTCAAAATTTTGACATGGGGTTTTTGTTTAATTAGAATAAGGCCTTATATTAATTATCTTTTAAGTAGTGGGAAACATGATTAGTTTATGCAATGTGACAATGTAGTACCTAATTTCGATAACTAGTTATGCAATTTACCAATTGAATCCATGTTTTGTAGAAGAATATACATAATCCCCATGTAATGATTTTGTGCACAAATTAGAATCCTAGACTCAGAATTAAGAGAAGTAATGTAGTTATGATACTTACAATTATGTTTTCTTCAGTGATTAATGGGTGAGAAAGTCTCAACAATGAGGTAGGTGTGTTGTTGATACGTTTTGGTAAAGTGGATTGTGAGGAAGAAGATGTTTTGTAAGTGGTATTTTTGCTACTGTTGTCACCACGGACCAGACGACACCAAATATTTGGTTCCGTCCGTTTTGTCATTTGGTGACGTGGAAACAGTAGCATATTTAAGCTAATTTGTTTTGTTTTGTTTGTTCTAAGGTTTAGACTATGTTTTAACTACATGTTTGGTTCCATTAACCCTAAGCCAAGTCTAAGAAGATTAAATGGTTCTCGTTTGAGAGGCTTAGTTAGGATGTCGACAATGTTGTCTTCGGAGGATACTTTCTCAATTGAGATGTTTCCTTTTTGAACATTGTCGCAAAGAAAGTGATGGCGAATTTCAATATGCTTCGTACGAGCATTTTGGACGGGATTTTTGCTGAGATCAATAGCTCCTTTGTTGTCGCAAAGTATAGAGATATCATTGAGATGAATTCCGTAATCCACGAGAGCTTTCTTCATCTAAAGAGCTTGTTGACATGCTTTTCCGGCTGAGACGTATTCGGATTCAGTAGTTGAGATAGCTAGAGCCGTTTGTTTCTTTGCAAACCATGAGGTGAGATAATGTCCAACAAAAGTACAAATACCATTTGTACTTTTTCTATCGACATAGTCACCGGCATGGTCCGAGTCTGCATACACTATAGTTTCTACACCCGTTCCTTTGGGATACCATAATCCTAAACATGTTGTTCCCTTAATGTATCTAAATATCCTTTCAAGGCTTCTAAGTGTGATGCTTTGGGGTTTTCTTGAAAGCGAGCACATAGACAAACACTAAACATAATGTCGGGTCTACTAGCCGTGAGATAGAGTAGGCTACCGATCATTCCTCTATATTTAGTGTTATCTACCTATCCACCTTCCTCATCCTTGGTGAGTTTAGTGTCCGAGGACATAGGTGTCTTACTTGGTTTTGAGTTTTCAAGACCAAATTTACTAAGCATAACTTTTATGTATTTAGATTGGTTAAAGAATATGCCATATTCTAGTTGTTTAATTTCAAGTCCTAAAAAGAAGTTTAACTCACCCATCATACTCATCTCAAACTCGTCGTGCATGATTTTAGAAAAATCATCACATAGCTCTTGACAAGTTGATCCGAATATGATGTCATCAACGTATACTTGAACTATGATAATGTGTGATTCCTTTTTCTTGGTAAAAAGAGTATTATCTACTAATCCCATGGTATATTTGTTTTCTACCAGAAAAGTTTTAAGTCGATCGTACCAAGCTTTTGGTGCCTGCTGAAGTCCATATAATTCCTTCTTGAGTTTGAAGACATGATGTGGTTTTTCAAAGTCGGTAAAACCGGGAGGTTGAGCAACATATACTTCTTCGTTAATAAACCCATTAAGGAATGCACTCTTAACATCCATTTGAAATAGTTTAAAGTCATAAGCACATGCATATGCAAGTAAGATTCTAATAGACTCGAGTCTAGCTACGGGTGCATAAGTTTCGTCATAATCAATCTCTTCTTGTTGATTATAACCTTGTGCGACAAGTCTAGCTTTCTTTCTAGACGCTATACCATTTTCGTCCATTTTATTTCAAAAAACCCATTTCGTTCCAATTATAGTTTGATCTTTAGGTTTTGGAACCAACTTCCAAACATCATTTCTAACAAATTGGTTTAACTCTTCTTGCATAGCAATTACCCAAGATTCATCTTTTATTGCTTCGTTTATGTTTTTCGGTTCAGTGGTTGATACAAAGAAAAAGTAATTACTTTGATTTTGGGCTTGTGATCTTAACGTTCTTTGATTTAGTTGTCCTATGACCTTTTCTAAAGGATGACTTTTGGATTCTTTGATGTTTATAATTTCATTATTTAATGGTTCATCTTCCTTGTCATTTTCAATTATTTCTTGACTTTCTACAAGTTGACTTTCAACTAAGTCATCGTCTACCAAAGGTGATGTCTTAGAGGGAGGTGGACTTTCGTCGAATGTTATGTTCAACGATTCCTCGACTCTTGTTATTTCTTTGTTTAAGGCTATGTAAGCTTTACTAGTTTGTGAGTAACCAAGAAATACACCTTCATAACACTTTGGGTCAGACTTGGTGAGATAGTCTTTGGTATTAAGAATAAAACATTTACATCCAGACACTCTAAAATATCCTAAATTTGGCTTTTTGCCTTTATATAATTCATATGGTGTTTTGTTTAAGAAATGACGTATTAAAACTCTATTTAAAATATATGTAGAAGTGTCAACGACGTTACACCAAAACTTTTGAGGTATATTTTGTTCATTAAGCATTGTATAAATTATTTCTTGAATGGTTCTATTTTTACGTTCTACAACTCCATTAGTTGAGGTGTTCGAGGAGCCGAGAAATTATGTGTTATACCATTTGTATCACAAAAGTTTCCAAATTGTGTTTCATTGTCAAACTCGCGACCATGATCCGCCCGGATCGACACAATGTTAATACCTAGTTGATTTTGAATTTTTTTGCTAAGTATTTCAAATTTATCAAAAGCTTCATTTTTAGTTTTCAAAAATAATGTCCAAGTGAACATTGAGTAATCATCTACTATAACCAAAGTGTATAAGTTGCCTCCATAGCTTCTTATAGCAGATGGATTAAACAAGTCCATATGAAAAAGCTCTAGACACTTAGATGTGGACACTATGTTTTTAGCCTTATGGCTACTATGAGTTTGTTTACCAATTTTGCAAGCGTCGCAAAAATGTTGGTCATATTTTAGTTTTGGTAAATTTCTAACTAGCTCTTTTGAAGATAGGTTTTGGATAAGTCTCATATTAGTGTGACCTAATCGTCTATGTCAAAGGGTAGAGTTATCATCTAAGGTTATTAGACAAAGTTTTTCATTAGATGTTTTATCTATTTTCATGCCATATATGTTATTTTTCCTAACTCCTTTAGCTATGGTGATACCATCTTTTAGTATTTTACTACCATTTTCTTCAAATAGTACTTTATACTTTTTATCACATAATGGCTAATACTAAGTAGATTAAATCCTAACCTATCGACATGAGCAACTTTTTCATTAGTTAGGGAGTTATGAGCGATCGTACATTTGCCAATGATTTTGCTTTTGAGATTGCTACCAAAAGTGACATTACCTCCGTCATACTCTTGGTATGTTGAGAAGAGGCTTTTGTTGCCCGTCATGTGTCTTGAGCATCCACTATCTTATATCCATTCATCAGGTTTTAATCCAACTTTCAAGCATACATATGATACAAATAACTCAAGCGTTTGGTCCCCAATATCTCATGGGTCCGTTTGGGTTAAACATACCATTTACTTGGTTCATGTATAGAAATGATGGGTAAGGGTTCCATGGCATGTAATTTGGAGTTTGATATGGTCTAGGGAAGTTTTGATTCCAACCGGTATGTTGATAGTTGGGTTGTATGTTGTGATTGCTCTTATGAAAGGGGCATTTGGCAGTAGGTGTTTTAGGTCGTTGTTGAGTAGTTTTAGATCTAAATTCATTTCTAGGGAGTCCTACTCCTAGTGTAACAGCAGGTTTTAGTTTAACATTATCCTTGGTTTTCTTTGTTACTTTGACAAATTCACTATGGTCCGTATTGCAAACATTATGTCCTGCTGCAGTCCCCACGGCACCAAAATTTACAAAGGACGGAACCTTATTTTTGGGTTCGTCTGGTCCGTGTTGTACTGCAGCAGTTTTGACAGTTTATTTGTCTTTTTCGGCCGTTTTGGTTTGACTCTTTGGAATTAATACTTCATTAAATCCTAGTCCATTCATGTTTCCTGGTGTTTTTTGAATTCTAACTATTTCATCAGCACAAACAATATTTTTGTTAAACCTTTTAAATTTAGAGTTATGTTCAATGAGAACTTCTTGTGTGAGTTTTATATTTTCTATTTAAAGACTACACTCTTGATATGATTTACAATCATTGTCATTTGCTTTTCCTTTTTCTAATCGTTTTTCCTTTTCTTTTAACTCATAAATTTCATTTTCTAAAATTTCATTTTTAGTCTTTAAAAACTTGTTTTTAGTTATGATTTTTAAGCTAAGCTCACACAATTGATTATATTGTTTTTGCAAGGTGTCATCATCAATAGAAGAGTAAGATGAGTCGGAATGTACCTCATTTGATTCATGTGCCATTAGAGCGACCTCATCCTTGCTTGATTCTTCATCATCCTCACTATCACTCCAAGCACCACTTACAAAAGCTCGTTGAGTTTTGCTTTTAGGTGGCTTGGGGAAATCTCCTATTAGATGACTTGCATCACCGCATCTAAAACACTTTCTTTCACCTTTTCCCTTTTTGTCATCTCGATCTTTTTGTAATGGCTTCTTTTCTTCTCGGGGTTGCCTTACGAACTTTCCTATTCTTCTAAAGAACTGTAGGATATTGGTTTTCACATACACATCAAACCATAGCACAAAGTAGGCGTATAAGTGGAATTCTAGATAGAGAAAGTTAGAGGTTTAGGGAACTTTAGTGAGAGAAAGAAAATTCTTATTATGAGCTCCAACTCTCTACCTTGGAAGGTAGAGAGTATTTATAGTCTTACAATAAAACGCCACACAACGGGCTGTGGATCAGGCATACAGTGGGTAAAGACCCGTCCGTCCTCCACGGTGTTACAACTAAATACTACTTAACATAAAAGTACTATGACTACGAGCTTTCTAGCGATTACATATACTTGAGGTGACCGACTCTTTAATACATGGAATTTCTAATTCCTAACAATCTCCCCTAAGGGAGGTCACCTCAAACATATACTAAAATGACATTGAATACAATCGGATATTACATTAACAATTGATCTTGCATTCTTGATGTAGTACTTTGCTCGAAGCTTCGTAGTCATTGATTCCACTCATTGCATGTTTGGTTAATCCAAGTGGAGGTCTTTTCCTGATCCACGTGATAATAATGTTGAGCCGACTTTTGAGATCATCGGCTAATAGAAAATCTCGATACATCCATTGTGGTGTTGGTATTATGTGATGTTGTGACTTTCGGACCGACATGCTCACATTTAGGATCATGATATCTTCTCATCAGAGTAGCGGAAGCATTCGTTGATTCATGATATTGGCGCAGCGTAGCGAGAAGCATGGAGTTAGAATATCCGAGTCATTGATGCACCAATCATGATATCTTTTGATATGAATGTGTTGTGTGAACATGCGGCTATGGATGACTCCATTACGATCGGTGCAAAGCGTCGGGGTGTACCGCATAAGATAGTTAGCAATAAAGTGCGCGAAAGTGTCTTTGATCACTTTCGTCGAATTGAGGTACACGGCCCACGGTTCCCGTTGATCGATACAAATGCTTACTGTGATCAGGTGTAATTCGAAGAATTTCCTTGAGGGTTTCGCGGTTGTTCTAGCTGTTCTCTAACCGGAGCGTCTCAAAGAAGACAACACGTGAGTGAACCAGCGAATTTCGTCCACGATTGATGAAAAGAGATTTGAAAAACAATCGTGTATTGCTCAATAGAAATTGTTTTTGCAATATAACGAAGGTTTTAATGAAAATCAATTATCAATCATAAAACACCTTTTGATTTGAAAAATTAATACACGGTCGACGTGCTAATGAAAAGAGTTTTAAAGCACAAAGACCGGTTTTCAAAGGTATCCGTCAATCCATAACCTGAACCAGGATTGATTCAAAAGATTGAATCGCCCCATTGTTTCCGTTCAGTTGTCACATGGTTGATCTGTATAATAGATCTCACATGCCACCTACCGGGAGCTTGTTAGATGTTGGCTCCAGAAGGCTTTCCATCTTCATAGTAAATATGTAAACACATCACTTTCAGATGTTACGGCAATACCACAAGGATAATGCGTAGGACTCAAGATATAATCTCTCTTTCCACATTGTGTGAAACAGAGAGTCTTCATTGAAAGTGTCCTAATGAGATTTATTGATGATCTCGTGGCACTAGACTCAATTTGTGCATATTTGGATCCTATATCAGAGACTAGGGAGAGGGTCTCCTCCTTCAATATCAACAATCTCTAAGAGAAAGTTGATAGATAATGTCGGTTCCCCGTGAGAATGAAACAAGTCCTTTTAAGAGGAACTTGAGTGGTTTGGAAAGTTGAAGTGCAGTGCGTCACTGGGTCCATGACGTCTTGTCTTCAATACCGATGTTACCATCTGTAACATTTGAATTGAACCGGTTTACGCCCTAAGGTTGAATATATGGAGGGCTATTTGTTTTCACCCTTTTCTCATTCAATTCTTTTCATTCTTCAACCCCTTCAGTGCTTACCGAGACTTCATAGCAAGAACCTTGTTGGGTTTATTCCATTACTAGCTCAGTCTTAGTCCGCACTCTTCCCATATCTCATTTTTCTCCTTTTATCATCATACCTAAGAACTCTACACTAACTAGTGGATAGTCCCTGGGTAGATCCCTCCGGTTCTGGCGGATCATGGGAACACATACCTAACCTTATCGTCCTTATATCACCATACATAATGTAAAGTTGGTCGGTCTTTTTGGTATTGTTCATCTGCCATAGGAACCAATTGAAAACCATTTGAAAATCAATCCAGATACTTATGATATTTTATCAAAGCATTTTGTACCTGAATTGTTTTTGATATTTTTAGAAGAAGAACTCCCCCTCAACATGTGAATCAAGTATTTGAAATAGTTTTCCACACGGAGGCAAGAGAAAGAATTAACTTCTTTGATTACTATTTTCAAAAAAATATCAACATCACTTTCCTAATCGAATCAAGTAGATAAAGCATTTTGGGGAAGGATGAGGTTTTCATGATTTTGCTCCCCCTCAATATGTGCCTCGAGATTTGAAAAGAGTTTTGCACATACTAGAGGGAACCTGCACCTTGAGATAAGTTATCACGTTTCAAATCATAGGTTTAAGATAGATGCTCCCCCTCAACATGTGCATGGAAAATTTGAAATCGTTTGTCACATGTGGGAAGGAGAGCTTGTACATCCTTATAAAACCATTTACCGAATTATCAGTTTAAATCCAATTTAAATCACACATTCTCCCCCGATCACAATTATCAAATCATTTGAGATTTGTGATCTCTTATAGATTTAAATTGATTTTGAAAGCTTTTAAGGAGAATTATGACTTGATTATGAAAGCGTTTTAATTGATAATGATCGGATTTTAAGACTTTAAACTCCATTTATAAAACATGTCTGAATATCTTTTGAAAACAATTGAATGCCAAATAACTTTTTAATTTAATTGAAATCATTCTCCCCCTCAATCAATGACATAGGTTGTTGATTGAGAGATTGATATTTTGACAAATAAGTCAGATGATTATCAAAAATAGAGACTGAGTTATTTTTCAAAGCAGTTAGTTTTCAGCAGATAAATGTTTAAAGAATCCGAGCATGGAATTTTGAAAACATGATAAAGTATGGCTCTGTTCTTTCCTTGAAAAAGCGGGTTCTTGCACGAAATGAAAATAAATCATTTTTTTCTCTTTCTCCCAAAAATAATTTTTGATTTTTTGATTTTTTTTTTTTTTTTTTTAAATTAGAACAACATCTAAAGTCCCGTGTCATTCTTTGAATGACAACATCAAGACCGTAGATATAATCGAATCGAGAGAAACATGACAAAATGACAATATTTTTTGAATATTTTTCTAATTTTTCAAATTTTATGGATTTTGAAAGTTTTATATTTTTCTATTTGATTTTTGAAGGTTTTATAATTTTGTATTTTGTTTTTCGAATAAATATTTACAAGAGACAAATTAGTTTAAGAGAATGATGAAATGAGTACCGAGATAAAGATATCGTTCAGCGCGTTGTAGAAGAAAGGAATCAACATCTCTTAAACTTTCGCCACCAAAGCATTCGAGGCTTCTAAGAAAATCGTCTGGACATGAGCCTTCTCAATTTGAATCTTTGGTAGCTTCCCCCAAACCGACAAACATCGAATAAAGACCATTTTCCTAAGAAGTAGAGTTGAATACAAAGCGGTCTCATTGATTGAAGCTCAGCACCTTGAAGAACACGAGAACACCGAAGTAACAAGTTGAAACATTGATCATCTCGGTGGTTATCAAATCCGGATTAGCTGATTACGACCGATCACATGAACTGCTTTGTGCATCCCGATGTACACCTTACTCTTCGAGATTGACCGGTTGTCTATTTAGGGGAACAATATATCAACATCTTCATTTTACCAAGTGCATTCCGGTTATATAACATATAACCAATCAGCACATAATGTACACATGTACCCAACAAGAGTAGAGACGATGACATCCATGTAACATGTTGAGTCACTAATCATCTCTGTGGATGTCAACTCTGAAATAACTGAATTAGCTCGATCAAGTGAACATGTTGTGCATATAACCGGAAGCACTTTATCATAAACCGTATATAAGATGTCGATAGGCAGTATCATCTCACGTTCCAAATATTCTTCTCACATTTCTTCCAACTGAACACTGAAGTAACATAAACCAAAGGTCTCCCGAGACCACTTCCCCCAAATAGTTGGAATAATATATCCTTCCCCCAAATGGTTTTGATACCTCCGAATCAGCAAAACATAATATATCCATAAACTTGAAATCTTGTGAGAAGAACTCAAATAGCCCAAATGAATCCTGTAAGAATCAACTGCTACATAAACTCTCTCTGACTATCTTTATCAACCCATATGTAGACAATTTGAAGTGACCACTGTTGAAGAAAAACCCAATATACCAAACTTGAAACTGAAGTCGAATTCCCCGCATTTGTGTCTTAAGCTTGCACTTAAAGATGGAAGAACGGTGTCGAGAATCTATGCTTCAAGCAAATCTCTAAGTACTCACACTCAAACAAGGTATAAGACATTAACACCTCTTGATATTATCCACATCGTCATCTGCATGTGACACTGAGTAAAACAACGTAACTCCTAATAGTGATAGTTAACCAGGTCTTCAACCATCCACTCCGACTGCTGGTAACTAGATAAACCAAGCCTTCAACTCAAATTCTTAAGCCCGAGCAAATTATCAAATAAGAACATGCCTTTGTGAAGGTCAACTTCAATCTCAAATAAGTGATAAATGATTAACTCTGAAGTAATCAACTTGTGTCAAATGCCCAACATGTGAATAAACATACAACCGGATGTACATTCACCCCCTGAATGAACCGGAACAAATGATGCCTCAACATCAATGTATTCTTCCTAAATGTATTCATGTAGAGACTGATATGGAGGATACACCAATAACCGGCGGATGAGGTAGACATTTTCCTTGAAGTTCATGTGGTTGATTTATAGCATGCCCGATGTGAGGAACAATAATCCATGAAGATTTGGCAAAGGAATACCAAAGAGTGGATCATTATTCATGAACAATAATCCGTGAAGATTTGGCAAAGGAATACCAAAGAGCGGATCATTATTCATGAGTGCAACTGCAATATTATGATAATCATTATCAACGCCTTGAGGAATAACTGGAGATAGGGCTTTTTGAGTAGTCTGAGTTGTACTTCTTTGATGATCATCAAACATATCTTGAACTCATGAATCACATATTCTTTGATGATCATCAAATATTCGCTAGCGGTTGTAAATACTCATCAAACATATCTTGAACCAATGAATCCCAAACAATAAATCCCATTTATCCTTAGTGAGTGAAACATTAGGCGTTGGAGGAGAGTCATCAAACTTTAAGTCGTATAACCATTATTCAAACATCCATCATCATTTAGTATATTCACTCTTCTCATAAATCCCATCAAAAATTGCATCCGAAGTTGCCATTTTTGATTTAGCAAGTGAATAAGAATATACATTAATGAATGTAGATCCACTTGATGACTGAATGAGCATGGGAGAAACATGAAGCTTGTTGATGAAGAATGTCGATGAGAATGGTCATAAACATGAAGATTTCTCTTCTTCTGAAGATAAAGCGCACTGAAGCGTACACTTTTCTTTTCTTTGAGGAACGGGGCCTGAAGTGTTATCTGCAGACGCCATAATGATGAAGAACGAGGCCTGAACTGATGTGAACAGACGTCATTGTTTAGAGCCCAGTTATATGTTTAGAGCCGCCCGAATCCAAATACCAAGGGACGACTTGCACGACCTGCTTTGGATAACAGACGAAGACAGAGAATTGGAAACATTGGATCCCCACGTGCTCATGGTGTCCTTTTGGTTAGTACAAACAATATTTGAATCAGCAGAAACCCTAGGTGCAATGTCATTGTCACTAGGAGCTGAACTAGTAGAAGCATCAGACTTAGTCGAGGGACATTTTGTGCTTAATGGGATTATTCTACCAGTTGGCTTCCAAACCTTAACAGGCACTACTCTAGGCATAGTGGGTCTAGTTAAGGGGCAAGGTTTGCCATTCGTGAATATTCGACCTGTTGGCTTCCACTGAATTCCTACATTGGTAAAAACCTTCCCTGTAGGTTTCCATGATTGCTTAATCTGTTTCGCTCTCCAAACTTTCTTAACTGGGTTATGAATCTTAGACCTCAGAAATAACACATCACATTTATCATGATTACCAGAAATTAAACATTTTTTACATGTTTTGCAGATAGCATAAGGCCTCGAATTAATTTTAGTAAGCTTAGAGCTAATACTAGAACTAACACGATTCTTTTTGTTCAAATCAAACTTCTTGTCCCTATGGTGTTCTTTCACTTCCTTATCATGATCACTTTTAGTTTGCGTAATCCTATCCTTCTTTGCATAGCTTCTAGGTTTTGACCCGCTAACTTTAGTGTCAATCTTAACATCTGTAGAAGTAACGATGGGAACATTACATGGCTTCACTACTTTCTGCATTCCTGGTCTAGAAGTGCTGGGATCTGAAATTCTAGGAGGCACATCAAAGGTTGCTTGCTTGAATTTCGACATGGAACAAGGCATATCAAGGGTCACATGCTTGGCTTTAGGCATAGAACAAGGCATCACAGCTTTGCCTTTTGCACCTAAGGATAAGGATTTAGGACATGTTGCAATTACACATTCTAGCAGCTCTTGAGATCGTTTGGCCTGGAGGCAAGCAAACCTAACTTCACTATCAAGAGGTTTGTTAATGAAATCCTCTTCGACAATCTCACGGAGACATTCTAGACTATCCTTAAGGTAAGCACAGTAGTCATGAAAAGCATGTTCATTATTCCTAAGATGAGGAGGAATATATTTAACTATCACAGTGTATTTGCAGTCTGAGGGTGACTTTGAGACAACATTCTTATTGAAAACAAGTGGCAGTTTCCCATTTCCCTGGCTTCTCAGATTCTCAATTTCCTTTTGTAAAGACGTTATTTTTTCGTTGTTTTGGTCACGGGTGACTTTCATTGAATCATATAACTCTTTAAAGTGTCGTTTAACTTTTTCATTTTCTTCGAGAAAACTCTCGTTTTCCTTTTGTAATGCATTGACTATGTTTTGAAGATGAAAAGTTTGAGAGCACTGAGAATCTAAAGGAGGAGGCATTTGGGATCCAGTCACTTCCTTCTTTTCACCTTTCAGTTGTGAGACTTGGGTTTTCAATCTTCTGATCGTGTTACAATGAGCTCGAATATGTTCATCACGTTTGCTAATTTCAAAAACTGCATCAAATTCAGGAGCATCCAAGGATGTCTTGATATTTGAGGTTTTAGCATTTTCTTTTAGATGTTGATATTTTAATTGCAAAGCAAGATGCTCAACTTCCAATTTAGAAAACTGTTTCACCAGGTTATCATGATCATCCTGTTCAATTTTCTCATGCAATTTAGAATTAGTTTTTTCAAGCTCAATGACACGATCATGGGAGACTTTCAGAGCAACAGATAATTCATGAAATTGAGAAGCATTAATGGAACAATTCGTAGCAGTGTAAAACACATCTTGAGTAATACATTCAGAAATAAGATTCTCATTCAAGGTATGCAAGTTCTTCCTCTCAATCTCATTATATTTTAATTCTCGCTCATAGTTACTAACCTCAACTATCATTGCATCAAATTCCTTTTCCATTTCTTTAATATCTGATTTTATCCCCTTTTTAAGACTCTCAAAATGATCTTTTAGTTGTTTAAAGAAAGGCATGACCTCGGTTAGATAGCATTCTTTTGTTTGCTCAAAACCCTTTCCCCTTCAGTTATCCCAGTGGGTGTGATCCTTTTCTTACAAGTTTTCTCAAAATCGACAAATAGTTGAAGAATAACATATGGACTGATTAAGGTCTTGCTCTTAGTGGCAATAGTTCTAGGAACTAAATGCATTGGTGTATTTGGAGGATACACAGTCGCTTTAGGGAATTTCCTACAAGGGGGATTCTTTTCAACAAGATTTTCAGCTTTTTGCAAGTCCATATCCTTTTTCCAGAACACTTGTTCAGGGGTCAATAGAGTCCGAGGCTTAAACATGTTTAAGGATATCCAATTTTCCTTAGTGTAATCATGGGGTTTTATCGTTATCTTGTTCTTTTTACACTCAGGATCTTCTAGCTTCTTATTCATTTTCTCCCTAGTGACTTCATCCGATTTCTTATCTTCCTCAGTGCACTCAGCGCAACTAGGTTTCTGTCTAGGCTTAAGGATCTCATTACCATCATACAGTACCTTATGAGCTTCTCTAGCCTTTTTACAAGCCTCAGGGTTTGGTTCATCAACTAAGGCAACACTATGTTTGTCACTTAGAACTCTATGCTTAGTGATCATGTGAGCAGTCTGAATGGTGTTTCCTTGTACGTACAACTTATTTTCAAGCTTGTTTTTCAAAGTTTTTAGATTAGAAAAATCATTCAAAAGTTTTGATTCCTTAGCACTAAATTCTTGCTTAAGCATTTTAACATTTTCTTGAAGTTCTTGTTTTTGCTTAGCAGTTTTAGAAAGCTTTTCTTGCAAGGAATTTAACTCTTGTTTTAATACTTCTTCTCTAAAATTACTTTTTCTAATGATTGTACGCACTTGGTCATCCATTTCCTGCTCACGAGTGGTCAACTCAAATTTTGCACGTTGTTCATAAATAGCAACACGTTCTTTATAGGCATTTAGTTCAGAACTTACAGAATCATCAGGGGCACATGCAGTGTATTCATCAAAAACATAGTCATTGTTGACTGCAGAAGATGCATCACTTGGTACAACTTCACTTTCACTTTGTTTCACATATTGATCATATGGGACAACATTGATATTACCCATATTTTCAATATTTGATTCAATAGTTTCAGTTGATGGTACTTTTTCATGCATCTTTAGCACATCAGCATCATCGTATAGTTTTAGTACCTCTGAGATGAGTTTGTCTTTGGATGGGCCAGCTTGTGGTGAAGAAGAGACCTTGGGAGAAACCATTGGAGAAATGCTAGCCATAAAAATTGTGTGTGCAGTAGGTCCATCATCCACATCAGAGTCGTATGCATCACAATCAGCGACTTGAAAGGCATTCTGATGATTGTGACCTATCTCCTGAGTAGGCTGCTCATCCTCATATGCATCATACGTCTTAGCATTCCCTTCAGCAAGAAACAGCAGCTCCTCTTCATCCAAGGTTGCTCCATTGTCCTGAGCTTGCACTAGCAGCATCTTATCCCTGAAGTATTCTGCATTTTGTGGACGTTTTGGAGATGTGCAGTTTCTACTAATGTGTCCCTCTCCTCCACAGTTGTAACACTTTATCATATTAACTTGTCCTTGATTTCCATTTCTTCCCCTATTCTGATTTGCCACATATTCTCTACCTACTCCACCTCTTCCTTGTTCGTACTGTCTTTCTTGAACTGGCTGCACCATGACTTTCCCATCTCTGACTAGAGCATGATTGTGAAGATTGGAAGCAGTTCTGATTTCATTGTTGGTGTGAAGACGGTTGGTATGTGGACTGAGTGTCAAGTTTTGCTTAACCATAAGGGCCAGTTGAGTAATGAAGTGTCCCACGGCTGCATCCTCATCAGCTTGTTTGAATCTTGGATCAGGAATGAGTTTGTGATTGCCATCACCCATGGGTATAACTTGAGATGCTTTGGTGGTAATTCCAATGTTTGAGTAGAAGGCAGTAGAATCATTTGATGAGCTTGTCTCTCCTGGATTTGTTTTGAATTGTTCAAGAATCCTTTTTTCAAACATGGCATGTCTCTCATTCTGAAGAAGGAAGGCATAGAGTTGCTCATAGTTTGTATTCTTCAATCCTTTAGTGAGCTTCACAGAAGTGACAAACTTGTGCCATTCAGGATTCATGTTGTTAACAAATTTTGAGTTCAGCTGAATGTTAGGCATAGTCATTCTGATGTTCCTCATGTCATTCACCAACTTATGAAATCTCACATAGTACTCATAGACACTCTCATCTGGTTTCATCTTGAAGTGTTCAAATTCGTCATAGAGTTGTGATTCTCTGTCTTCCATAGTTAATTCTGAACCTGAGAGAAGCATCTTGACATTATCCCATACTGCCTTTGCATCGGCGTTGTGATTGATCAGCTTGTAGATGTCTTTAGGAAGACCTTGAAGAACAATGTTAGAAGCCCTGATATCAGCATCGAATCTCTTTTTCTCCTTATCATCAAGCTCATCATACATCTTTGGTCTGTCCATTCCGTAGATCAGAGTTCCATCTTCAGCAGTATCAAGTACATCTCTAGTCGTCTCAACTCGATACGGTCCTTCATCAATGGATTTGAGAATGTTGACACCATTTTCCTTTCCAAGGCAGTACAATCTGATTCGTTGAGCCCAAGAATCGTAGTCGGTTCTGTCAAGCATGGGTGGACGAGTATCTGAACCAACTGCTTGAACATCCTCGACGCAGAGGAGATGATAGTAGGAACGTTGGTAGACATGTTAACAGATTATACGGGATTTTATAACTCTATGATTAAACCGGGAAATAGATTCTTTCACGGGATTTTACTAAATCAAGAGAAAACCGTAAACAATCACCCAAGTCGCTAGAAGATAATGCACCAAGTCGCTAACACCTAATTCGCTACACCCCCAAGTCGCTAAAGTCCCAAGTCGCTAGACAAATGCAAGTCACTAAGTAGTAACTCGCTAAGCCTCAAGTCGCTAGCAAAATTTTGGCAGCAATTCGCTACTCAAGTCGCTAAAACTTCAAGTCGCTAAAGAGCAACTGGCTATAGACTAAGTCGCTACCACCAAGTCGCTACCCGTAGTGGAGAGTCCACTACTTGTACTGTTAATCGCTAGGTCTAAGTCGCTAGCTCCAAAACTGTAACTCGCTACAAAATTGTGAAGCAAGTCGCTACGAAGAAAGAGATCCGTATATCAAGTCGCTACGAAGAAAAACCACATAAACATCACTTTTCAATCCAAAAACAACCCAACCAAGATGATTCAAGCTTACCAAATGAAAACCTAAACACTTGTGATGATTCTAAACATAAAAGTACTAACAAAATCCAAGCTTTAACACAAGAAATCAACCAAATGATGCACAAACCACTAAACTTTTTCAAACTCAAAAACCACCTAAAAACCACTAGAAATCCAAAGATGTGCAAGATATGATCTAACCTGGCTCTTGATACCAATTGTAGGATATTGGTTTTCACATACACATCAAACCATAGCACAAAGTAGGCGTATAAGTGGAATTCTAGAGAGAGAAAGTTAGAGGTTTAGGGAACTTTAGTGAGAGAAAGAAAATTCTTATTATGAGCTCCAACTCTCTACCTTGGAAGGTAGAGAGTATTTATAGTCTTACAATAAAACGCCACACAACGGGCTGTGGATCAGGCATACAGTGGGTAAAGACCCGTCCGTCCTCCACGGTGTTACAACTAAATACTACTTAACATAAAAGTACTATGACTACGAGCTTTCTAACGATTACATATACTTGAGGTGACCGACTCTTTAATACCTGGAATTTCTAATTCCTAACAAGAACTTTTTGAAATCTCTAACGGCCAAAGCATACTCCTCATCTTCACTACCGGAGCAAGATTCATCATCATCACTTGATTCCATTCTTGCCTTTAGAGCAACGGATTTGACTTTCTCTCTTTTTCCTTTGATAATTTCTGAATCTTTCTCCATCACCAGTTCGTGTACTTTGAGGTTTCCGATTAGCTCGTCAAGTGACATTATTGAGAGATCTTTTGATTTCTTAATAGCTGTTACTTTAGCTCTCCACTTCGGATGGAGTGCTCTAAGAAATTTCCTGACAAAGTTCTTACTACAAAAAGATTCATCAAGTGCTTTAAGAGAAGTAATAATAGTGTTAAAGCGAGCAAAACCACAATCGATGGTTTCATCTTCAGGGATAACAAATTGTTCATATTGTTGAACAAGAAGATCAATTTTGTTATCCTTGACTTGTGAATTTTCATGATGTGTAATAATCAAAGATTTTCAAATATCTTTTGCGGTTTCACACAAAAAAATTCTTTCATATTCTTTTCTAGGTAAAGCATTATAAAGCATCATTTTAGCTTCATTATTTTTAGCTATTAATTTCTTTTGATCATCAATATAAATATCTTTTGTAGTAGAACTAAAGTCTCCTTTAATTATAACAAACCAAAGATCTATATCTTTTAATTTCACATATGTTTCAAAACAGTTTTTCTAATAGATAAATCCATTGGTTTCAAAGAGTGGTGGTCTTTGCAGAGATTTCCCTTCTTTAAAGTTTTTGGAATCCATGGATTGTTTCAAGTTTATAAAATACAATATATTTTAGAAATTCTTGAGAAACGAGGCTCTGGTACCAATTGTGAAAAACTAGAAGGGGGGTTGAATAGTTTACCGATTAAAAACTTTGTTTTGAAACTTATTGAATGATCAATTGATATTGATCTTAGATATGTTAGTGAATAGTAATCAATATGCAAGCAATATATATAAAGAGTAAATAAGGAAAGAAACAATCAAACCACGACAAGTTGTTTATAGTGGTTCGGTCTACAAGGATTCTTTTTCCTTGCCCTACTCCACTCCCAGAGTCTCACGCTCGAGAGTTTAACTTCACTAGTCAACAAGCTCCTTTCACCGGCGGAGAAACCTTTACACTTCGCTTACACACTATTTCCGACACTAAGCTAGATGTCGAGTTCTTTTCCAAGGGTACAACCACTCCCACACACAATGTATTTTAAAGAATAAAATACTAACCACTCAAAATCACAAGTTTATGATGGTTGGGTACAACAATGATGTATGAATCAAGACTAGATCATACAACAATAAACAAACAAGACTTCCAACTATTTGTTGAAGCTTGAATATGCCTTCATCTTCTTTGCTACAAAAGAGGATCACTATAATGATATGAAACTGATAAGCATTTAAAAGGTACACTTTTGAGGGGTCATTTAAGCCCTTAATCGACCACTTTTATATCCGTTACTGCTTAATTTCGTTCCTTTTCACTTTTTAGGTCTCTTGAAGGCAAAATGCTGGAATGACACTTATTTGGACGAAAAGGCGTGAATATATGAAGAAAATGGCCAAAGTCAAGATCGAGACACTCAAGCCGCTGGAATTGAAGGTGACGATGTCACAGTCAAAGGGCGACACCGTCGCAACATGCTCCAAAATTGTGACGGTTCAGTAGCGAATTTTCTATTTTGTTCCTGACGGCGTCAGGCTTTAAAGAGTAGGGCGTCACAACTCAGACGGCGTCAGAAGATGAAGCCGACGGCGTCACAACCACAAGGTGACGCCTTCACAAAGTTGACGTGGTCAAGACGAAACCCTAATGGCGGCGATCCGACAGCGTCACAATTAAAGAGTGACGTCGTAGTAGTTGTAACTCTATATATAGAATTCGAATTTTTAGATTTTTGGAGAGGTAGTTTTGTAGAGTAAAACCTAATAACGATTTTTGGCTGTCTTGGGCAGTATCTTAGGGTTCTCATACCTTATTTTACAACAAGATAAGTAATTTACTTTATTGATTCATTATGTCTTCAATTGTATGTGTGTATGCTTGCATGTTCACCATGTCCGGCTAATTTACTTGTGTGTTTGCTTATATCTATGAAACCTAGGTATTGAATATTGATTGGTTGTCTCTTATCTTAATTGTAATTGGCCTAGGATTGCAATAGGCCATCGTTGTGTTTTTAATGCTTGAGTAATCTTTGTGAACATTAGTTTAGAATCGCCTAGAGTTGTTGTAGGCTAAAAATCCAAAGATAACCTTAGAGTTAGTTTATGAATCCTAGAGATTTGGTAGGCAATAACCTTAAGGTAGTTTCAAAGAGTTAGGGAAGAAAGCATATCCTACGACCTTAGAAGACACAACGCGTTAAGAATAAGGACGTGACAATTCAACCATCAATAGGAGATAACTAGGGAGTAATAGCATCTAGGTAAACACATCTTTAATCATCATACGAGCACACATCAATTAGACATAGACTACCCCTTAGCTTAGTTAATTAGATAATTAGAATATTAGAGTAATCGGTAGAAATACCACCCCCCAAATCCAATACCCCGAGATTCGTAATTTCAATTTTCTAAAAAATTTAAAAAAAAGATAAAAAATAATCTTCCTCAACCCCAACCTTAGCGTAGTAATTTATCACTAGCATTCCTATTCCCCTAGAGAACTATATCAATCCCGAGGCTTACCCTAATACTACACTACAACGATTAGGTTCACTGCCTAGGTGGTTGAAAAACTTGCTCGAAGAAAAGGAAGTTTCCTTTGACCCCGAACGCGCGTTGTACACATATCAGAAACTGAGTTAGAAATGTTAGAGAGGAGGAATGTATGTGATTATGCTAGAAAAGGATGAGAAACCAACTTAGTTTGGCTTTGTTATTTATAGCCAAAATGATCAGCAGGCACCACGGACCTCGGAACCCATATAAGGGTTCCACCTGTGTAAAGTTTTGGTGCCGCCAGGGTCTGACAGCAAGATCACCAAAATCTTACCAAAGTCAACCAAATCTATCCAAGATTGTGTAAGATATGTATAATCTAAATCTATACAAAATATCTAGTGAAATCCTTTAGAGATTTCAATGATGCACCACATGATGTGATATGTTTTTTTCTATTTTTAGAAATATGTTAAGTGTAAATAAATATATAATGTTTTGTTTTAAGAAACCAAAACATGCTAGATCTAAAAATGTTAACATACATTATGGTTTAGAGGCATATAAAAAATATGATTAATCAAAATGTAAATGCTTGAGTGATGAAGATATGATTTGATGAAAAGCTTGTTTTAATATCTATTAAACTTGACAAGCTTTAAGCTTTATAAAAATTAAATTTACTTTTGTCGTTAACAAAACTTAGGTAAAGATCATAAAATATAAATAACGTTTAATGACGATATTTGTATTAACATTAACATAAAAATCAAACCTTTCTAATAATAAAACAAAACACAAATCTCAAAAATTCCCCCTTCCCCATAAAACCTCTTCCGATCGTTCCAACACCACCAAACCCCATTTTTCAAATCCTCCACTTTCAAAATACCTCTAATTCAAAATTCATCTTCCTCCTTATCTCATTTTGAAAAATCAAAACCAAGGAAGAATTTCATCATCATGGTTTACATCGCCTTCGTGATCATCGTCTTGACGCTCATCGCTCTCGTGTATCCCATGATCAAGTTTTCTCATGGAGACATGTACTTTGTGTAGTTAATCTACATTTGTATCATATATCCAATCCTTTGTATTACTCTTAGCATTGAATTCAACCATTTCCCCAGCTTGAATCTCGTTCAACCCATAAACACGCTACCTTTCATATTCCTCCACCCATGCCTCTAAATGTGCGATCTTTTCCTCCAGAGTGATTGGTCTTCTGGGACGATACATTCGTAATGGATCCATCATATACGTTATTTTAGATGGTTCTAATTGTGGGCGATCTCTTCTCTCACCCGACAAAGAACTATCGTCTTGCTTTCACTATTTATTGCAAAAAAAGAAAAGACTAATGTCTTAGTTTGTCTCGTTTATTTCTCATAATGTGTTTGTCATATTTTTAGTTCGTATCTTTAAAAACCTTGACATACTTTTGAAATCTACAATGCATGCTTAAGTAGTAAATATTGGCTAAAACACACTTCTTTTTATAAACCTAAAAGTTTCAAAAATCAATTTTACGTCCAGATCATTTTTCTGTCACACTGCAGATCCACGGATCCCTAACGTTTAACTAGCCGGATCCCTTTTAAAAGGGAACCGGGAGAACCGTGGAACTGGGAAACAGAAACTCATGCAACATAAAAACCTACCATAAAAGGAAAAATCCTACTAGAATGATAGAACAAAGTGAGTTAATTGTCATTGTTATTAAAAATAAGGGTAATCAATAAAAATATTAGGAGATTATTTTCACCTATCAAATGTCCTCTCTTTTGATGCATCTTTTTATCTTAACTTGTTCATGTAAATTTTTCATTTTACTTCCATAGGTCTCATCATGACTCATGAGTATGAATTCGACTTTCAACTCACTTGTATCTACATTCCTAATATCTCCCTTGAGCCTAAAACACCTGGCAATCATGTCCGTGGGTTCAATAATCTCAAAACTTGTTGCTTTCATGAAGGACGTGTTGACTCACCTCTACTATACCAAGAAGGTATCAATACCTCATTCTGAACGATAGGACTATAAGGCCTTCTCGGAATTAACGAGAAAATCTGTCCATGGTTTGTTTTGGAATTCTTCCGTCAAGTTGAACTCGTTCGTAATAAGGATCGATCTCTATCACTATGGTTTTGGATCAAAAACCAAAAGTTTGTCTTAACTCTTGGGCAATTTGATCACATTCTCCGAATTCCAAATCATGGACAATTTGCCTTCACTGAAGATTGGTCTCTTGATTCTCTCTTCAACTACCGTGAAGAAAACAGTCCATATTGTTCACACATACCTTCCCCTCAAGAATTAACTCGCATGTTATGCACTCCTCGATCCAATTACTTAAATCCAAACATAATATATACACGTGATATCTGAGATTATCTTAAACCTCTCGCTGTCATTCTACGTGAAAATGTTTGGAGTCTTAGGGGAAATCAAGAGATTTTTCCCGCTTGTTGTGCTCACATAATGTATTGTCTCCTAACCCAAAAACTATACATTCTCGCCTATTTCTTCGCAAGTCGAATTGTAAACCTTCAAGGCAACAAGAACAAACTAATTCCATATGGAATGTTCCTAACACGCCTTTATCATCATATCCTGTACTTTCATCCTCAATTTCAAAGTCCTTTATATGTACTTGGGAACAAAATGATGGAACCCTTGAACTCATCTCACATCACGTCATTCTTCGTCCCTGAATCCGAAAATAATCACCATCCATATGATGATCCATCAAACGAAAACGCACAAGAAACCTAGTCTCTTCTCAAAATAGATTCAATCCTTAGGATTCATCTTTTATCTTTGTAATATGATCATTCCCATAAAATAAAACGTTTATTGATCATTTGTTATCTCGCTTATATAGATGTTTAATTTATTTAGAAATAACTGGTTTTAATATACGACACTTAGTGCAAAACCTGCACATTTTCTGTGAAGCTATTGATGTGCAGTAGCCGGATCCCTGGGCTATAACTAACCGGATCCCTGATATGAAGGATACGTAGGATCCGGGCAAATACAAGTAGACCAGCAAACTTTTACACATTAATCCATTCTTCCAGACCTTATCATACTAGCTAAACATGATACTTTAGGATCACTTAAGTCTTCCTCAAGCTCAGTAGGTTTCATACTAACTCATAGATAAATTAGGATCAAATTCAAGGTGTTTTTGATTTATCATTTAACCAAAACTCACCATATTTCCGCTCCAATGCTCACACATTGTTTCTCACATCTCAAAACACCTAATTTAATATTTCCCTCAATTTTATCAAATTGATTTTAGTCATTCTTACCCCATAATAGGCCAAAAACGAGTTTTTCATTTATCATGATTTTTAAGGAATTTTCTAAATTTCTCTCAAATTACCATATGATCTCTAGGATCATTTAACACCACTTGACACTCTCAAAATGTCTTAGTGTCATCTTTGATTACCCATTGGTTTCTAAGTACTTGACCCATTGACTAGATACATTGAATGTAGTTGGGTAAAACCCAAAGTCCATGACCCATACCCATGGAGCTTGATCCATAACCCATGACCCATTGCATGACATCATGCATGAAGTCATGTTAGGTTATCCATGACCCATGGACCTAAAACATGACCCATGATCCATGTCTAGATACATTGTATCTATTTGGGTACCCATGACCCAAAATCCAAAACCCATGACCCATGATCCATGACCCATAAACCAAATATGGAGGAGCGTCCATGGATCCCTGGGATTACACTGGACGGATCCTTCAAGTAAGGGATCCGTGGGATCCGGGGAACAGTAGATGTTTTTGCATACAAATAGTGAGCCATTTCTTCGTTGTAAACCACTCCTTTTACACATACTTTCTCTTACTATTGTAAACTCTCTAACCTCATATCCAAAGGATCTTTCTATGTAGTTTTGTGTTTGTGTGATTCTCTAGGTTCCTCTTAAAGGCGAGATCACCACCTCTTGAAGTTGAGCAAGCTCAAGTCCATGGGTTGCCAAGCTTCGTCATCATCAAGACTACTAAAGTTATCTTGTTGATAGTTCTTTCCTCCCTCCTTAGAAGTGTTGTATTGTAGGCATAATTGAGAAACGCCAAACGGGTCAAGTAGAAGGTATTAGTGAAAGGTGTCGAAGGTTCGTGTCAAAGGCATTAGTGAAAGGTGCCGAAGGTTCGTGTCAAAGGCATTAGTGAAAGGTGCCAAAGGTCGTGTCGAAGGCATTAGTGAAAGGTGCCAAGGGTGTACAATCGATGTGGTGCATCGATGTACAAGATAGTTAGTTTGAGTTAAAGGATATTGATATCCTTGATGATGTTGTAATAAGGAGTGTGTCTCCTTAGGGATAGGTGTTGTGTAGTGTTGGGTAGTAGTTCCTCCTTTGTAATGGAACTCGGTATCTAGCCTTGTACCGGATAAAGTGTAGGCGACGTTGTGATAGGTTTGATTCTACCTCGTGGAAGAACCCGGTGTCTTGCCTTGCACCAGATAAAGAGTAGGCGACGTTGTGCAGGCTTCTCCGCCACATTAAGGAGCTTGTGTTGTTGATAACGCTCAAAATGAACATGTTTATAGTAGCATTATTGTTGGTTTTGTGTATGATAATAGGCTATATTTACTCATAACTGTTGCAAAAGTGCAAAAGATACGTATTGTGTATGTTTATGTAGCCAGGTATCACAAAAGATAAAGAAATGAAGTTTTCATGCACATTTGGAGGATTCCCGAGGAAGTAAGGCGAGTAAAGAAGCTCTCGGACTCGATGACTAGGAAGCGCAAAGATTTCTAAGTTTCGTCTTGGAAATCATCAACGAAAACAAAGAAAAAGGCGCAAATCAAGAAAAGTCAACAAAAGTCAAATCTGAGGGTACAAGAGGCGCCCAACCGTTCGGTTGGAGCCCGCAACCGATCCGGTTAGGCGAGGTGAAGAAGACGCAACCGATCAGGTTGTGTTGCAACCGATCCGGTTGCATGAACTAGAGTTACACAAATTTGCTTATAATGTTGCCTTAACTCCCCATAATCATTGGAGGCCGATCATTTCCTGTTATTTACTTGTAGAGAACGTTTTTGTCCAGTTAGTTATGTCTCTTTGGCTATATAATGAACCTAGACTTAGTAGTCTAGGTGTGACACAAAAACCAAAGTGTAATAGTTTACACCAAAACTATTACCAACCATTTTATTCATCCCAAAAGTTTAGTATTCACTGTAAAACGTCCAGGAGGTTGTAGCGATTCATTCTCATCCATAGTTTTCATCATTCGTAGTTATATGGTTAAGCTAGGTGATTGGAGGCGTGTGGTTGCTATAAGACACGAATTCTAGTTCTTGTAATCCCAGAAGTTTAGGTATTCTATGAAACTTGTTATGGATTTCTATTCTTTTGAGTTATTGGAATTACTTTGTTATTACTTGTGTTTTGTTATAATTATCATGGAGTAGTTCTTGAATATACTTGTGTGTAGGATGTAGGAAATCATACTAGTGTTCTCATATGTGATGCATGTATAAATGATCTTGTTTATATAAGTTTGTTGGAAAAATACTAGTCTTGTTTAATTTGTCGGTAAAACATGTTTTAAGAAAAAGGACCGAAATGATTTCTCTTGTGTTTTATTCCAAAAAGTTAAGTGACAAACTAGTATGGGGATATGGTGATTGACAACCACCATGTTTACTTATTGAAACAAGACTAGAAACATTTTCATCACGAAAGGTCGAAAGATTCGTAGGAACGAGTTTAATAAGAACATTTTACAAACAAATGGATTTTCTAAAGGATAATCATTAGGATAAGGACCGAAAGGATTACCTATATGTTATTGTTCTTAAAATGATTTTACAAACATAAACCATGGGTTGGAAATCATTTGCTTATGATTTGGGCATCACATCAAGAGTTTACACCAAGCCTTCATGAACAATTACTATGATTACCTATAGACTACACACAAGTATATGTTTCTTTATATTGAATTTCACTAAAACCATCATTTTTGGAGAGAGCCTTGACAAAGCTTTCTTGTTACCAATCTTTGTAAACAATTTCAAAAGCAAAATCCCTTGGGACGATCTCGACTTACCCACCTTTGCTATCGCGAACGAGTATACTTGCTCGTATGTGTTTATAGTAATAATCGGATAAATTGTGTTTATAAATTTTTAAAACGTGCACACGGTAAGCACATCAAGTTTTTGGCGCTGCTGCCAGGGATTTTAGATTTTTAAGTAATTTGATTTTGTTGAGATTCTGTAAAATTGGTAAATTTAAAACTGAATTTCAGAAGAAAAAAAAAGTTTTGGTTTAGAGACTAACCGAACCGGTTAGTGCTCTCGGTAAAAATTTTGTTTTTGATTTTTATAGTTTTGATTTATCTAGTGTTTTGTGATATAGTTTTTAGTTTAATTCTTGTCATTTCTGATTTTTGTAGTTGTTTTATAGATTGTTATGATTTTTCTTAGTATTTTTAGATTTTTGATATTTTAATCATTTTTAGTTTTATTTACTTTTTAGTTAATTTGTCTTAATTACAGTTATTACATTAGTTAATTTTCATTTTTTATGGATTAATAGTTTTAATGAGTAGTTAAGTAGACTAGTTAACATAGTTTTGATTGATTAATTTAATTAATGTTTTATAATTAATAATGATAATGAGTAGCCTCATTTAATTAAGAGTTTAAGTACAAGTTAATGGTCCTTAATTAAATTTAATTAACATGTTTTAATATTAAAAAAAAATCTTTTGGAAATTGATCCAACCGTTCGGTTGCAGCCCGCAACTGGATCCGGTTGGAAGTTTTGGTCAGAAAGTTTACCACCAACCGAATCGGTTGGTGAGCCAACCGATCCAGTTGAAGCTCTCGGTAAAAATTTTATAGTTTTTATATTTTGAGTTTTAGCTTGTGTTTTTAGTTTTGTTAAGTGTCTTTACTTGTTTAGTATATGTTTATGTAGTTTGCTTTGGTTTTTTACTAACTCTAACGCTAATGATTTGGATTTTTGTCTTTGGTTTTGCTTTGTCTTGTTAGATAGTTGTTATGGATAGTTTAAGCGGAATTTCTGAGTACCTACGTAACTTGGATGAGATGTTCAAAGACACATGGAATTCTTTGGAGAAGATTGGGAATAGTTTGGAAAAGAGTAAGAAGGACTTGGCTATTGATTCGGATAGTATGGAAAAAGTGGGAGAGAACAAGGTTCATCTTCCTAAGAAGGGTAGAGTTGTGGTATTCACGTAAGCACCACTAACGGAGTATGATTCACCACTTATGAGGTTCGGTACACCTTGTAGTGTCGAAGGGGTGAGTGCGTCGGACGCTCAACTAAACATGGCCTATGGTGAAAATTATATTGTGGAGAAAGATCTTGATCAAATTGGCCACGTGCGTTTGGATTACGAAGCCTACGGAAGAAAAATGGTTAAGAATCTCAAGGTTAACATTCATGGTCATATTTTCAAAGCATATTTTGTTGTCTTGGAGGAAGGAAACGCTGATGAGCCCAATGTTTGTTTTGGGCGGGATTTTCTTGTAACAACCAAATGTCAAGTTGATTTTGGTTTGGGGGAAATGAGAATCAATATCACCGACTTGGAAGAAGAGAAAGGGGTGAATGAAATGCTTGTGGAATTATGTGCTAATATGGAAAAGGAGAATGTGGAAGTCGTTAAGATGGGGAAGGCTAACAGAAAGAAAACCTCATCCAACAAATTAACTCCTACCACATCCACCAACAAAAACAATGATTACACTTCACCACCCACTACACCAAAAACCTTCAAACCTTTAACCCAAGACAAAAAAGAAGCTATCTTGGAAAACCTTGAACAAAAATTTCTCGAGCTCAATGAGAAAAAGCCCGTAATTGAGGTACTACAAGATTATATTTTATACCGCAAGAAACTAGATGCGGTGATGTTAGCAAGAGAAAGATTGGAGAAAGACCCGGGGAATTTTGTTTTGCCAATTAAGGTTAATGGGACCACACCAATGTATGCTTTGGCGGACACGGGTTCGAGCGTCAATGTTATGCCCTATCCATTATTTAAGACGTTGGGTCTTAGTAAGCCACAACCAAATCACTCAAAAGTTACCATGGCGGATAACTCCCAAGCAAAAGCGATGAGGGAGGTGAAAAACGTAAGAGTTCAAATTGGTTATCAACCCTACTTGGCTGATTTTCTAGTTCTAGACATTCCGGTTGATAAGATTCTACCTCTTCTACTAGGAAGACCGTTCCTACGCACATGTGGTGAAATCATAGATATGGGTAGAGGTACGATGACAATTGATGACGGGATCTCAAAACAAACCTATTATCCCAAACCAAAGGGACCAGTTGTGGAATTCATGGAAGATTTAGAATTGATGGAAGCGGACGATGACTTGACTTGTTTTGAAATTGGACGTGATGTCCATGGAAACCCGATGTATGGACCACTAGCTATAAATTTTTGCATCACAGTTATAAATTTTTGGCGGGAAAAAAAAATGCCCAAAAAAAAATTTTTTTTTGCAGGAAAAAAAAATTTTTGCGGGGAGGGGGAGTGGTTTTCAAAACTTACCCCTGAAGTTTGAGATGTTTCAAATTAGACCCTATAACTTTTTTTCTCACTTTTCTCTCTAATTACACTTTTCTCTAGAACCGCACTATATATATATATATATATATATATATATATATATATATATATATATATATATATAGGGAAGGGATCCGGTAAGAAGAAAAACTAAAATGAGAAGAATAAGAAGGATTTCTAACACATTTCAAATAGGGGTGAAAATTTTAAAGGGGATGCATCTATTTTTGTAGATGCATCTGATATGAGTGGTTGTTGTTTCTTCTTATCATTCTTATTTTAATTTATCTTCTTATTTGATCCTAACTCTATATATATATATATATATATAGAAGAACTCTGCTGTCCAACTAGCAGCTGCTATCACAGCCTCAGCTAGGATCTATATGTACCCTTATATCTCAAGGGATGACTGCTACTACACTGACACAGACTCAGTAGTGCTAAGTCAGCCACTCCCTGAGGAATTGATTTCATCTTCAATCTTGGGTATGTTAAAGCTGGAAGATCAAATTGTGAAAGGTTTCTTTCTTGCACCAAAAGCTTATAGTTACTACACCTTGGAAGGAAGCACAGTCAAAAAATACAAGGGACCTGCTAAAGATAAGGTCACGTATGGTGCACTGAGTTACTTACGTTACGGTCTTCAGCAGGTAGGCTACACAAAGAGAAAACACTTTTCTCTTTTCTACGATAATTCCTGTTTCGTTTTCTACTTGGTCACGACATGAGTTTCAGTATCCCGTCAACCCCCGCTTGAAGCACAGGAAAAATGTTGACCACGATTTCGAACTTCAAAAGCTCAACCAGTAGGGCAACCTACACCTACCACAATGCAATTGTATGATGACGAGCCATAAAAGAAAAGGTTACACAAGTCGGCTCGAAATTAACAGAAAATGAACAAACCATCTCAGCATACGGCTCCGAAAGAGGAGGTCATGGCGAGAATAGAGGATCCCATTCAAACATCGCCAATTTCCTCAGAGCCAATGCTTAAATTTTCGCCAGGAGCCCGTCAGCCAGGGAGCTTCGCTTCTTCTCATATATATATATATATATATATATATATATATATAAATAAGCAATTATCGATTAAGTTTGTGATGATACCTCCGTAAAACGTTACTTTCACTTTCTTAAAGCAACAATCAGGGCCCGTTTGGTTCGGCGGAATCCTAAGGATTCTGGTGGAATTGGAATCCAATTCCATTTCATAACGTGTTTGGTTGAAAAATTTAAAGAATTTGGAATCTGAATTTCATTCCTTACTGTGTTTGGTTGGCAAACGGAATTGAATGAAATTCCTTCAAAATCTCATATATATGGAATTCAACATTCAAGGCAATATGAGAAGGATTGTTTACAATTCCATGGAATTCATATTATCTTTATCATTGTCGTTATTATTATTATTATTATTATTATTATTATTATTATTATTATTATTATTATTATTATAAATATTATTATTTTATTTATTTTATTTATTTTAATTTTTTATTAGTATTTTTATTTATTTTTTTTTTTTTTTTTTATTTTTATTTTTTATTTTTATTACTGTTATTATTATTTTTTTATAAACAACGATGTTATTAAGATTTAAAAATTATTATTTATTTAAAAAAATTTATTATTATTATATTTAAAAATTATTTTTTTTAAATTAAATATAATTTATTTATAGCTTACTTTTTTAATTTATACTTTAAAAAATACAATTGTATTTTATATAAAAAAAAATATTTATTTAATATATTAGTTTATTTAATATTATTTAAAAAATTATTATTATTATTTGATAAGTAATTTATTTATTAAATAATATTTAGTTTATTAATCTTAAACTAAAATTAAATTTTAAATATTTTAATATAATTGTTTTTTCTCATTTCATTCTTTCAACCAAACATGCGCTAGTATTTGCAAATTTCAATTCCGTCAGATTTTAAATCCTAAGGATTTCAATTTCTAACATTTTATTCCTTCATAATCCAATTCCTTAAACAGATTCCAATTCCGTCAAAAACATTCTGCGAACCAAACCAGCCCTCAATGTATTGTGCCCGTGTTGCCCAATATCACGAATTAAGGTTTGGGATGATTCACATAAGTCACTTTTTGCTTTGAGTAAGAAAACAAGAAACATTAACATGTTGTATTGTTTTAGGCAAAAATCACGAAATTATAACCTACTTGTCACTTTTTACTTTGTTATGAAGTCATTTTTATTTTTTTTCTTATTGTATACATCATATTTTTGAATTTCGCATATTGTATGTATTTTGTGACAAATTACCCTTCTCAATTATTAACACTCCTATTAACTGGTATGGGCAAAATTGTCATAAGATACACACAATAGAAAGATCCAGCGAGAAGAAAACTTAAAATGAGAAGAATGAGAAATAACTATAACCGCATATTTGAGATGCATCGACTTGAATGAGATGCATCTCTATTCATTTAGATGCATCACAATTAGTTTCGAAAGTGGTGCAAACGATGCAAAGTAGTACTAGCAACAAATTTGACTCGCAGAGGACGAAAAATACATAGGATTTGTATAACTTGGTGAAATGCATCTAATATATGTATATGCATCTAATTTTTAGCTAGAAAATATATTGTGATGCATCTAAAAGATTAGAGATGTATTTAAATAAAATCAATGCATCTCTAATGTGTAGTTATAGTTATTTCTCATTCTTTTTATTTTAAGGATTCTTCTCATTTGATCCTTAGTCATAGAATGAATTCAAAAGTATAACATATACAATAGCAAGAAATAAAAAAAGCTACACAACAAAACAAAAACTGACAAGTTGGTTACATTTTCGTGTCCTTTGCCCTATCGGTTTTACAAACTTATCTATGTTTGTTCCATAAACATAGATGGCCCCAAGACTTACAAGTCTTTGGCTTTTACACATACCAAAACCATTATCGTGCATAGATAAGTATTCCCAAGGTTAATCCGTGACCAACAAAATGTGAATACCAATTACAACCAAAGTTAAGGTTGATTGTATTTAAATTAATTCCTGTTATGCATTGAATGGCCAATTCTCCTCAGGACCCTTGATTCGATTGTTTTCCAAGACTGTTACCAAACACTACACATTTTATTGCTAAACATGAACATACTTTGGTATAGTGCCTTCCTTTTTAGTGATGATTCAGATATTTACAACCAGTTTTACTACATTATTAGAAAGACGAAGTAAAGCTCTGCATTCTTTTGAAAAATAAATAAATAATAAAAAATAACTAAATAAAAAACATCAATCCATAATCTAAAGTCTAAACAGCCATTACTTCGTTTGAAATAAAGATCTACCATAATGATTGAAAGTAATATCGAAATAAAAACTTCATAGTTAGTGCACAAGTAATTGGCCGAGATTATCGGGGCTTAACCTGGGTTTATCAGTCTAATCAAAACTTTTGAAAAAAGGGACAACTGGGTATTCATTCTGTGACAACTAAACCAAATGATTCCATCTATAAACAAAAGTTTAACCTTAGATTAAACACTAGGGGACCAGCTTAAGACCACAATTGCATTAAGTTAGGCCTAAATCCATAAAGTGCTGACATTTTTGGACCACTATGAATCATTTTGTTGAGGTAAACTTTAAATTGATCCCTTCTATCACAACATAATCCATATGCTGCAAACAATAGATTTGCTAAAGTTGTACGCTTAATGATGTCTAACCACCATATCCTCCCGTTGGTCGTCTGGTCAAAATTAAGAGGTACAACCTTTTGGTATGTAAAAATGAAGATGGAGATAATACTGAGTGCCTTTTTACCTTTATAGTGTTCAAGACTATTACGCTAAGTAACTTACAGACCGTAATATTGAACTTCTTGCTACGGTCTAGTTACTAGAAAGATGGCCAGATGTGTTCTTGTTTCCTTTTCACAACTTTGGGTTACCGTTAACTATCATAAAATCTTTGGTGACTTGGAACACGACATATATAAAGGTTATATGTGCCATCAGTTATCTCATCATTCTTAAATATTTTAAAGGAAAGAAATTCAATGGTATGAAAGGGTTGCCACACTATCTATGAGCTTTTGCATGAGCTAAAAGAGTGAAAATGCACAGTTGTTTGACTGAAAATTAAAGAATTGACATGAGACCATCTACTCTGGTGCACATGTGCTAAGAAATCATTAGTCTGTGTGAGTTCGTGACACCTTTCCCCTAAGAACAACTTTTGGCACCACAAAGAACCCATGCTCTTCATGCTATTGGAAAAGATGATTGAAATAGTCATCCACCAATCATACTAATCCTCACATGGTATTAACAATGTTAAAGAAAATTACTACCACCAATTATAAAACTCTAATTGTATCTTTGAACTAGTATGGTGACCCACCTGGCCGCCTAGTATTGTTCGGTCTAACTGCTCATTTCGGGTACCCGCATTTCCGGTTACCCGCAATTATGTTCGGTCTTGGATAGTAAAATGAACCACCCTCCCTGCAATGGATAGTTGAAATTTGCAACTAAACCGCCCCGTAAAGACCCCTAACTATCACCCAAAATTACTTTGAGTTGGTCTTTTTCTTTACAGCACATAAGAAAATCCACACTTGGTCTTAGTCAACTATGCCCATGAAGTTTTAGTTCATGCCAAATTCACTCCCAAGGCTGCCAAGTAGTAGGAGTGTTAATAGGGGTCGGGTTTGTATTCATTCAGGTCGGGTAAACAAACCCAAACCCAACATTATTAAGCTTCAGGGTTGGTCGGGTTCAAGTCCATTAGTGTTCAGGTCAATTAGATATGAGTAATATAATTAACAAATTTGGCTAATGCTATAAGTTTACATGGATAAGTTATAAAAGAAAATAAAGCCAGAAACTTTATCCGGGTTAATCGGTTTGAACCGAACCCGAATAAGCCAAACATATTTAACCCCGACGCCTGACCCTATTTATCCGGGTTAATCGGGTTGATCCGAATAAAAATACTAACCCGATTAAACCAAACCGAATTGTCTTGATAGGGTTCAGGTCATGTCATGTCGGCTTTTTTGACACCCCTAATCAGTAGCACCCATTGCCATGATAACCCGAACTGCTACATGATAACCCGTAGGGTCTAAGATATCAATTTGAGAATAAATGTACTATTAAAAAGGATAATCTACCGGTAGTATCCAATGTGTTATGTCTGCGCCACTCACTTTTAAAAAAGTTCTTTATGTATAATCTCTCCAAAACAAACATACAATACACATTTTATCAAGTTCAAAACTGAGCTTCAGCAAAAGAAAGGGATCACGAACATCTTAACTGAATGTTTTGTATGAAGACAAATGAAAAGCTGGGAACTAACCAGAAAGTAAATCATAACTTATAACTACAAATGTTTGGTTAAATATATATGAACATTAACCACCAACCACATTAATAAAACCAGTACCTCATATGAATAGCTATATAAATTTAGCTTGCAAATCCTACTGTATTGGGATAGATCCTGTAAGCATAGCTAGACATGGTTGGTACTAGAGGATGGGAAGGAAAGAAAAAAAAAAAAAAACTTCTGTATCAGTTGGTGAACTTAAAAAAGTAGCGGCTTGTAATAAAAATTTCGAGTGTTAACCATGTGAGCAACAGAATGTCTAACCAAACACTATAAATCCTCCCTAGTCCCTACTTAGCCTACAAATACAAATACCGCAAGCATATCTTTAGCTAAACAAATTCCATTCTCTACAATCATTTATTATAACAATGTTCCTATGCTATGATATGCCTAAATTGATGCTACTTAAGAGAACATCTAATCCCTCCATTACCTCTTCACAGAATATCTTCACTTTATCCCACAGAACATAAATATTGATGGCAGGAATTTACAGACAACACTCTAAATATCATTAAAACCTACATATAGAATAATGTTTTACCCATGCTTTTTCATAGCAAGATTAATGTTTACGTTACTGTCTATGTTTGTTTGCTGTTGATTAGACACACTAATTGATGTCAAAACCTTAATTATGTTTCGTAGTGTGGGTCTTAAAAAAAGCACACACGGTGGCGCGCAACAACATCTGAGACTTGAACCATGATCAACCTTTCAGAAGTGCATACTTTAAGTCTCAAAACGTGTAATGCCTTTTTTTTGTTTTACTTTGTCCTTCTCCATCCTTTTTGTTGAATGTGGGGGCAACTGGCAGCTATTATCTATAGGGTTGTCTACATTCTTTAAACTTACATGATTAATCACTAACTAAAGTCAAGCATTTTAACCAATACATACACACTCTGACACACTCATGTATCACATGTAAGTACAACAGTGGATCTTTAAGCTTTTTTCCCAAATCAACTTTCTTAGTGGAGACTATAATTATTCATAAATTTGAATGTGGACAGTGGACCCTTTGAAGCTCCTAATATGGGAATCCTGTTCTCTTTGAGGATGCTCCCTTACAGAATGTCATGAAAAAGCAAGCAGGAATTAAAAAAACTACACAATAAACTCGTAAAAAATCACCACATAATCTTGTTCAAAAGGTTTATTGTATAAACTATTTGCTAGAGGTAGACTAACTAGACTGCATTAACTATGATATCCCTATGTTAAAACTATGATAAAGAATTCCAATATAGAAATAAAGGCAAACAAACAAGCAGTTAAAATAATATCAGCATTTTTCAACAATCTGTAGCTTGTTAAAGAGTAAAAGAGGCGCCTGTCGTACCTTTTGAGGCATGTGCTATGGCTGATCCCATCCAATGACCATTGGCATTGATGAGCTTATATGCCATTCACAATCCATTGAAGTCAAACATTTTCTAGACGGGTCTTCATATAATTGGTTGGATGAAGACAGACGAGCAAGGGACCGTGACAGCACAGGAGTTAACAACTGTAAAAATATAGGGGTGGACAGAAAGCAATTGAGCTTTAAATATATAGACATAATATGGGAATAAGATCTATATGCCAGACTGGATAGTTAACTATTATAGCACTGAAACAGCAGATCCACCAGCTATACTAAGAAGGGTCACCCAATTTAAATTAAAGCTCTTGCCTTCTCAATGTTTAAACTCATCAATTTACGAAGTCAACCTCTTTAATATAATTTACTCCGTCAAAGTATACTCTATGAACTCTCTTCAGATGCATGGCCCCATGGACAGTCTACCTTGAGCACGAAATAACATCTTGCTCTTATTAATCAAGGGATTTAAAGTTTTTTCACCATGAATAACCAGATAAAGTTTTGGTATTGTTAAATCAAATAAAAAAGTAGTAGGATGACAATCAGAAATGGTAGTGCTACTGCAAATGCATGGAAAAATTCGGATGAATTTCAAAAGAAACTTATCTCCAAAGTACTTTTACACAAAGCAGAATCCAGAACAAATCAGTGACGTAAAGATCAGATGTTTCTTACAGTAAGATTCTGAAGAGATAATGAGCTAAAAATCTACTAGCCATAATATCCAATAACAAGAAATTGAGATGAACTAGTCAAATTTACATTTGAAAGTAATAACAGTATGTTTTGTACATATAGATGGAAGATGGAAAAGAACAATAGCATCTATTCTAGCATCTCTTTGAGTTTCTAAAAGTTCCTGCAGAACTTGTCCTCGTATAATCCAGTTGATTAAATAACTGAGTTTGATTGTATGACCGATTGCCGATGCTCACATGGATAAGGGCAAAAGTAACCTTCTATCCTTTTTCCTCACAATTGTCTGCCTAGAAATCCTCAAGCGTATAGGAATAATGATACCAAGGCAAATGATGGCAAAGGAAAGCCAGAAATGCCTGAAGTATAGGGTCATGTATGAAGATATTACAAGCACAACTAACAGTGTGGCCCAGAGGACCGCCACAGCAACATCAACCCTGCATTGTTCAATCAAACAGTGATCATTTCACAAAGCAACAGAAAGGAACCATCTTTTTAGTGGACTGTAAAGCATTCACAAAGGGGCTACTTAAGGGGTGTTTGTTTTCGGCTTATATATCGGGCTTATGGCTTATTTGGTTTTTGGCTTACGTTTCATAAGCTCACTTTTTGTGGCTTATTTTGAAACTTTTCGGCTTATATAAGCTTATTATGACATAATAGGCTTATATAAGCCAAAAAGTTTCAAAATAAGCCACAAAAAAGTGAGCTAATGAAACATAAGCCGAAAACCAAATAAGCCATAAGCCCACTATATAAGCCAAAACAAACACCCTCTAAGCTACATTAAATGTAAAAAAAATATTTGACAAGCTATACAGGTCATTGTAAGATATATATCCTAGTCCTAACATAATCCAGACTGTTGTTGCAGGCGTTTACCAGACAAAACCAGAACTTATCAGTATAGTTTTATACATGTGCAGGTGCAGAAATACTAATTCATGACTCCTGACATAACAACTTGTATCACATTGCGCCACCAACTCAAAAAAAAAAAATACCTAGTAGATGCCCAAATAAAACTAGCAATATTTTGACAGTAGTCAAGCCAATAGCAATTAGTAATGTCATATGCAGTGCTAATCAAGCTTAACATGTTCAATCAATCAGGCTACAGATAAGAGACAGAGTGGACCACTGGCAGAATATGAGAACCGTGCTGAGAATGCTAGAGGTATATACAGAACAAATGACCTAAATTTCCTATATCTTCAACGCTCCATGTTAAACGCGCCACTCATTTGGAACTTTCTTTACTACATGAAAAATCAAGAGTACTTAAGACCATATGGAAACAGGATTTCTTGGACATACCATAGAGATTACTAAACATTCTTCTGTGAGGCGCACAGTTAGCATCCACTATGTTTCTGTGAGGCAAAGTTTCGACTCAATCATGTAAACCAGCTAGGCAAAGTGATATCCCATACTCAATGATTTATCGAGCCATAAACACAGCGGAAGAAGAAAATATGAAGTCTTATGTCATATAAGCTTAACAGAAACAATTCTTCTTATTTGATTAAAAACACCGAGGTACATACGATAGTATGCCTTTCAATGGATTAGATCTTGACCCAGACACGAGCCATTTATATGATCCACTGGATCAAAAAAAAAACTACTGTGTTTTCATTGGTTTTATAATTAGGTCTTTACACTCCCCCGACAACGCACCCTGCCTCACCTTACCCAATTATACTTTCTTTAGTTTCTGATACTACAAGCTAGAGAAAAAAAAAAAAACTTGGGGGGTTCTGTGTCCAGGATGAGTTAAAAAAAACAGCACTTTTTTTACAAATGCAGAATTTTGGTATCGTCAACTAAAAACTGTGGCCCATCTAACTAAATAAGTTGGATAACAATCCATTTAATTGCATCTTTAAGGCCTACTGACGATAGCATAACCAAGAAACTGTCTCTAAATTACATAGTTTGATCAACCATGTATCGCCTAATTCGAAGAGAGATACCATATAATCATCTTTAAATGAAAGTAAAAACTATCCTAATTATCTGGCATTCCCCTTCAACTTGCTGCCTAGACGGCTATCATGTCCAACTATTCACAGAGAAACTAAATGTTCACTCTATAGCTGATCCTTTTAACCTATATCTACAATTCAGTACTTGCTACGACGTCAAAAGATATGGCATAAAAACAACTCTTGTTTCACTCTTCTTTATTATAACTGTTCTTTGGGTATACTTGTATAGACAAGTCGAACCCAAACTCACAATTCCAAAAAAAACAGACTCGAATCACTTTGGACCCAAGCTCAATAGTGTACCAAATACAAACTTGTGCCTATTTTACTTAGGAATACAGATCAAAAACTTTTTACCTAGAAATACAAACCACTTTGGTGTTGAAAAATAACCTTGAACCTAGAGCTGACAAGAATATAGTTCAATCCAGTTCATGTCACTACCAATTCGTTTATTTGGTTTTTCAAGTTCCCTTAGCTTTGGTCCACCTTTACTCGTTACACAAAATTTTGTAACCTTAACATGTTTGGTTCTTGTCAGGTTGAACCGGGCTGCATGCAACTTGGAAGCATTTTCTTTTCCTTAACATCTTCAATGACAATTTATAAAATTATATGAAACCAAGACCCAGATAGGCTGCTACAAATGCAATACAAAGCTAGCACGTGTAACATGTAGATTAACATTCCATCTAACCTAAAAGAACATGAATCGTCCCTTGAATTACCTTCATCACTTCATGCCATGAGCTAGATGTTTGCATGAATAAAATCATAACACCCATTCACTTAGTAAAACCATTATTTGATCAAGGTAACTCCATATAACATTAGACGAACATGTCTCTATTATCCCAACTATTTAACCTAAGATTCACACGCACGACGCACCTTTAACCAGCCCAATTCTGATACGTGGACTGTACACCAAGGATAATAACATCCACATAGTTTAAGAAAACGATTAACTTGTTGCTAATCTAATATCCAGTAACCACATTGTATGTCCCGCAACTCATGATTTAATCAAACCAACCTCTTAATGACTAATATTCTGATGGCAGCTGTCAAAGGCAAAGGGTATTAAGGTAGAGCGAGTGTTTGAATGTACATCTAAACTGATTATCGTAACAATTTCAAGAGTTATTCATCAAAATGTTCTAACACATACTAAAAAGTCACAAATTATATGTAATGTATATGAGCAGAATTTAAAAAAAAAATAAAAAATGATAAAATAGAAAATAAGAAAATGAATACCAGGTGGAGAGATTAGGTTTAGGGGAGAAGAAGAGGAGTGGGGACCACTTGTGTTGAGATCTGATCTGACAATCTCTCAATTGCTCTACTAATTTTGATCGCGTTATCATAATCTTACACGATCTTTTAAACCCCTAAAAATGAGTTTCAAACCCTAGTTATGATTGAGGGATAGTGATACTGGCCTGGATGTTTGGTAGGTGCCGGAATATAGGAGGAGCAGATATATTGAAACGTTTGCAACTTCGATTCGATCTTCCTCCTCTGAGTTGTTATTTTTTTTCTTTTCTTTTCTCTTTTATTTATGTTTGCACAACAACATCGACAATATACGCGATCCCGTCCAGACGCTGTATTGGGAACATAGAATATAAATAGATCATACCTCTATTTTAAGATAAACTCGAGAGTAAGGAGACTGCTTTAAGAACACTTTCGGCAAATGTGTGCGATGAGAGTGCCCAAAGGTAAAAGAAAAAGAGAAAAAGAGCAATAACAAGAATAAGCAGACAAAGACAAAAATTAAAAAACAAGCAAATTAACAACCATACAGAGCATATAGGGCAGAAACCAAGAAAAAAAATAGAAAAAGCAAACGAAGGCTGGAAAACCAGAAAAATTTGAGGAAAAAACAAGCATACAAGCAAACAACGCACAAGCAAACAACGCAGAATGGTAGGAAACCAAGAAATAAACAAACGCCACAAGAAACCTAGCAACTGGAAAAGATAAAGCGCTAATCAGGGGACACGATCAAGGCAAACAAGGACAAAAGCACCAAGACAAACGCAAACAAAGAAAAGGGGAAGAAAGGCAAACAAGACCAAGGCCAAAGAAAGCAGCAAAGAACAAAAGTTGGGCAACACAAAAGGGCATAAAGCTAAGGCAAAGCAAAAGGAACAAGAGATGCCACCAAAACGCCTACAGCCTAAATGGAAACTAGCTAAGGGGAACAAAAACTAAACGCAATGGGCAAGGCAACAAAGAGACACCTAGCCTAAACGCAACAACAAACACACACTTTCGAACAACCTAGCCCAAAAACTACCCACAAATTCTAATCCTATCTCTCCATGCATTCCTATCTGAGATCATGCCCTCATACAAATAAAGCTCCTTTATGTCTACAAAGATGTATAAGAGCACCCGGTGTGGCTCGTTGTCCACCCTCGCCGTGCCTATGTGGCACTTTTTTGTGGCTCGTCGTGACACCGGCTAGCCTCGCCCGTGACACCGGCTAGCCTCGCCGTCGTTCGCCATAGAAGCCCTCATCGTCTGCACGGCGAGAGTTTGGTTTGTACGGGGTTTTTTTTTTTTTGAACATACCTATTTAAAAGTTTTAAAACAAAACATATAAAAACATAAAATTAAACACACAAATTACATTAAACATTTAAGATAAAACACCAAATTAACTGAAAATTAAAGTGAAAACAGCAAATACATAATACGCTTAATACAAACTACCACGAAATTGATGAAAATAAAACTACAAATTAAGAATACGAATCATCTGAGTTATAACCCTCCTCACTCGAAGAGGATCTAAACTCGCCAGCATAATACTTTCCTTCCATGATGTCAAACCAATTCTGCCTAAGATATTCAGCATCCCTGCCTTCCTGTTCCAAACGAACAGCTTCCTCGCGTGTAAGCTCCCGGAAAATTTCAATGTACCTAAAGCTCTAATCAGAAATTAAGCACGATTAATTTTATCATGAAATTTTCTAAACATCACATTTGCATATCATTTGGCATATGCATGATCAACGCAGCTTGAGCGTTCAAAAATATACCGTTGTGATCAGAATAAAATTCCCCACAATCCTGATAATCTAAAAATACGTAACGAATACGTAAAAATTTGTAAAATACGAAATAAATTATAATAAAAATATATCAATATAGGATTGGGCCTAGACTTTTTATTGGGCCTCGACACAAGCCCAACTTCCACTATACTCTCATTTGGGCCTCATCCGAAAACCCATCAAGCCCATTGGGCCTTAACCGGACTCTACCTAGCCCAACTTCACCATTATTGGACTATTGAATAACCACCCAACCCAAGATTTTTCTTTCGGGCCTCGTTCACCCCACCAAGCCCAAACAAACCCTTTGTTTTCCACCATTGGGTCGTCCGTTTGAAATATAAAGCCCACGAGTACATCTTTATTTGCATAACATGAAAATGTGGTATTACAATCTTGATGCCACTCATTTCTGTGACTAAACCGAACGAGCGAACAAGATCAAAACCAAACCATGACTTTCACCCATTTGATCCTAAGTATGTCTAGTTTATGGACAAGGAAACACAAGCCACCCTTACAAGCCACCCTAATCTCCTAGATTAAAATAATGCCTAAGGATTTTAAAATAGTCCAACCATGCTTTGACCACTAAGACTTTCTTATCCCTTGGGTAATATATCTCAAATACATCGACATGGCTTGGGTATACCACCCCTTTCGTCGGTCACCTAAAGCATGCCACAAACCAACAACCTACAAAGCTTGGTCTTGCTTGTAAACTAGAGAAGCTAGCATTTTTTTTAGGCAAAAACCATACTTACTCTACTCTTTATAAAGCACCTCAAAAACACACTAGGAGTCTCACCACAACTCCTCACAAGTATCACACAAGTACTCTCACATTGCATCTCAACTCGTTCATTGTGGGTTTCGAAGGGAAAATTAAGGGAAACGTTGCAAGGAAAAGAGATTAGGAAAGCTTGGTTGATCACCTCGGGTTATAAGGGTACTCGTAGTAGTCATTTTCATCTACCTAACGTTTCATCTCCACTCTACACGAGTGATTGTAAGTCCTTTCTAAAACTCTTGTCGATTTCTTTAAATCTTGTCACACTAGAATATGAGATATCACACGTTAAAACATCACATGCACCCTAAGTACTAGCCTCGTTACATGTATAACCACCCAAACGACACACTCACTCATGTATTAAGGCTTCACTAGATCACACACAAACTAGAACCAAATGAAAAATGTTAGTGAAACCTATCGAAAACCATAGAAACTCTTGTGCATATTTACTTCTTACGAAAGGATAAACGGGCCTAAAGCCCAATTACTAAGCCCATAAAGCCCAAACGAAGTCCAATAAGGGTTTAGCCCGGCCCGATAAGTTAATAATAAGCTATTAAGCACTAAAGATAAGTTGGAAATAAGTTGAAATCATTTTGCAAAGTTTTCGTTTTATAAAAATGATATTCGGATATGTTTTGAAAATATGCGAGACCTAGGGTCAAAATGGTAATCTTTTCAAATGTTAAAGGGGAGAAGATATATACGAAAAGTGTTTTATGAAAGTCTAGGGACTATTAATACTATTTTCGAAAGTATAAGGGGCAAATTATACGTGCATGTGCACGCATGTAAACCACAAGGACCGATCATGTAATTAACTAAAACTAGTAATAATAAAAGTTTGGGTTAAAAGTGTCAAGTTTGAAAAGTAAAGGTTTTAAAGCGTATAAATTGAACTAGGAGGACTGTTTTTGTAAAATCAGTTTTTCCAAAAGATCGAAAATGTCATTTCTGAAAGTTTTGATATAAAATATGTTTCGGGTAGAAAGTGTAAATTTCTCAAACTTAAGGGACTAAACTCGTACTTTTTGTAACTTGAGGGTAAAAAGTGTAAATTCGGGAAAAGTTTAGAAAAACTTATAATCTTATCCTAATTTTGTAAAAACGAGTATTTTGATCAAATGAACGTATTATTTTCGGATATTGATGAACATATTTCATATATGAATATATATATATATATATATATATATATATATATATATATATATATATATATATATATATATATATATATATATATATAGAGAGAGAGAGAGAGAGAGAGAGAGTTAGGATCAAATAAGAAGAAAAGTTAAAATAAGAATGATAAGAAGAAACCACAACCACTCATTTCAGATGCACCTATAAAAATAGATGCATCTCCCCTTAAATTTCTCCCTGCTATTTGAAATGTGTGGCTATAAATTCTTCTTATCCTTCCTATTTTAGTTTTTCTTCTTACTGGATCCCTTCCATATATATATATATATATACATATGTTCATCAATTCCTAACAATCTCCCCCTAAGGGAGGTCACCCCATGAAATACATTTTGCATCCTAGCATTCTATCTTTGTCTTTAGTTCTGAGCTCGTAGACTTCAATTCTTCAAGTTTCGCAATCTTTGTGCTTTAGTAGCGATTCTTCAAAGTCCGCATAGTTTTGTACTTTTAGTGGAGGCCTTTAACTGATCCACATCTTTGATGATCTTCGAGCTTTCATTGAGATCATCAGCCACAGTAGATCTCTGGATCACCCTTTGTAGTGTTGCCTTCATGTGATGTTGTGACTTTCGGACCGACATGCTCACACTTTCTGGATCATGACATCTTTTCATCAGAATAGCGGAAGCTTTACTGGCTCATGATATTTGCAGCAGCGTAGCAGAAGCATAGTATAAAAATATCAGAGCCAGGGTATGTAGATATGCACTAGTCATGATTTCTTCAATTAAGTGTGGATGCTGTGAGCATGCGGCTTTGGTTTGACTTCTCAATTCGATCACCGCAACCGTCCAAATGTACATGCAAACAACAGTTAGCAATAAAACACACGAAAGTGTCTTTGATCACTTTCGTTGAATTGAGGTACACGGCCCATGGTTCCCTGTTGATCAGTACAAGTACTGCCTGTGATCAGGTATAATTCCGAAGAATCTCCTTGACAGGGTTTCGCAGCTGTTCTAGTTGTTCTCAAACCGGAATGTCTCAAAGAGGACAACACGGAGTGAGTGAACCAGCGAATTGAGATTCACTGATTGATGAAATATTGATTTGAAAACAATCGCGTATTGCTTAGAAGAAAGTGTTTTTCAATACGATGAAGGTTTTATGAGAAAGATCAATTTTCAATCAAAAATACTTTTTGTATTTGAAAATAGTACACATTTGATGTGCTAGAGAAAAGAAGAGATTCGCACATCGAACGGTTTTTCCAAAAGTAATTTTTTAATCAGAGATACTTTTTGTCTTTGAAAATGAATACACATTCGATGTGCTAGAGAAAAGAAGATTTGCACATCGAACGGTTTTTCCAAAAGTATTCGTCAATTCCATTCCTGGACCAAGGTTGATTCAAGAGTGAATCGCCCCATCGTTTTTATCCTTTTGGAAAAGATCTCACATGTCACCCACCAAGAGCTTGTTTGATGTTGGCTCTAGAAGGATTTCCATCTTCATCGTGAATATTTTACATATCACTCGGATGTTCTGGCAATACCACAAGGATAATGCGTAGGACTCTTAATATATTCTTACTTTCCACATTGTGTGAAACAACAAGTCTTCATTAATTTAGTGTCCTAATGAGATATTGTGGATGATCTCTTGGCTCTAGACTCAAAAGTGCACATTTGGTTCCTATGCCGGAGACTAGGGAGAGGGTCTCCTTCTTCAATATCAACAATCTCTAAGAGAAAGTCGATAGATTATGTAGGTTCCCCGTGAGAATGAAACAAGTCCTTTTAAGAGTAACTTGAGTAGCTTGGGAAGTTTAGTGCAGTGCGTCACTGGGTCCATGACGTCTTGTCTTCAATACCAGTGTTACCTTGGTAACCACCAGTAGCATATGTATTGAACCCGGTTTCTGCCCTAAGGTTGAATTATTGGAGGGCTATTTCTTTTCACCCTTTTCACATTCATTTCTTTTTCATTCTTTAACCCCTTCAGTGCTTACCTAGACTTCATTACTAGAACCTTGTTGGGTTTATTCCAGTTCTAGCTCTGTCTCAGTCCGCACTCTTCCCGTATTCTCATTTTTCTCTTTTTTTTCATCATACCTAAGGACTCTACACTATCTAGAGGATTATCCCTGGGTAGATCCCTCCGGCTCTGGCAGGATCGTGGGAACGAATACCTAACCTAACCATCCTTATAACATCATGCATAAAGTAAATTGGTCGGTCTTTTGGTATTGTTCTTTCCTTCTTAAAACCAATTGAAAAATCATTTGGAAAATCAATCAAGGTACTTGTGATATAATATCAAAGCATTTTGTACCGATATTGAAATTGTTTAGCACATGGAGGCAAGAGTTCTTTGAAATATCTTCTTGATCACAATTTCCGTAGAAAAAGCCATTTGAATTTCTTTGGTAAATTCTCCCCATCAATATGTGCGTAGGATATTTGAAATCATTTTATCAGATAGAGGCAAGAGGTTTTTGAAGTACTTTTCACGATTGCCAATTGAAACCATTCGCTCCCCCTCAATATGTGCATCGATATACAAAATAGTTTGGCACATATTAGAGAGAACTTGCACTTTGAATCAAAATGATCATCTTTTATCAAATTTCATATTAAATCACAAATTCTCCCCCGATCAAAAATATCAAACCCTTTAAGATTTTGGATCCCAAGTGATTTAATAAGGTTTGGAAAACATGGGAGAATATGTGGCCTTGTTTAAATACTCTTATGGTTTTTGGTTAAATGCTCCTCCACAATCATGTGCATTATGTATTTGAAATCGTTTGGCACATGAAGGAAGGAGTGCTTTTGAAACAATCACCCTTTTAAAACCGATTTGAGATTTAAATCACGATCTCTCCCCCGATCAAAAATTTCAAACCTTTTGAGATTTGTGATCTCAATTGATTTAAATTATTTAGAAAATTTTGGGGAAAGACGTGGCATGATTTAATTTTGAAATAGACTGATAAGGATCAATTTAAGACATTAAAGATTGTTAGCGTCAGGTATGATAGTTTTTAAGAGATCATTAAGTAAAATAAAACAATTTCACAATCAAACAAGAACAAAAAAAATTTCATTTTGTAAGATCTTTGAGTTTTAAAGAAAATCATACCATGACATAACATTAAATCTTTAGATCACCACTCTGTTTTGTACAAATCGGAACTTTTTATGAAGAAATATCGTTTTGAAAATATTTTATTTTAAATCACTCTCCCCCTCAATCGATGACCGTAGTCGATGATTGAGTGACTTAAGTTTTGATAAAATGAAGTCCGGTGATTTCCAAGATTAAGTCCAATTTGTTTTCAAAACCAATATTATTCCATTTTTCAAAACAATATCATTCAAAAAAAAATTTAAAAATGGTATCATCACTATTATCCTGCACAAAGATACGTTAGGTGGTTGAGCTGCTTTTGTTGTTGTTGCTGAAGGTTGGAAGAAAAACCGTCTGCCGATGCAGCGAGACCTCTGAAGTTGCATCTATCGTGCCAACTATCCATGGAGAGATCTGATTAAGCTCCGTTTCTTCTTTTGTCGACCCAAGAAATAGTTGCCCTTTCCATTCGGCATCCAATCATCTTCATTTGTGGGATCCGGATCGGGAACATTCTTATGAACTATGATATCTGCATACGTTAGTGGACATACAAACAGATATATGGTGGTCGACAACACCCAAACAGCAATCGACTAATAAAAGTTAATCCAACATATCAATCAGATCATACATAGGCATGGGAATTATGTGTTTATCAAACTCTAATCATCTAATCCTAACAATCATATCCTAGATTCCTAGTCCTTCGACATAAGCAAATATCATTTTTAATTAAGCACGTAGGATAATTAAGAAAGCCCGTTAGATGATATAGATTTGAAAACATTCTCCCCCTCAATCAATGACTCATTTTTGAAAATTTTAAAAGCGCTGAAGTCATTGATTGAGTTTTCAAATTTTACAAAAACTCTGAATCTGATTGATTTTTCAAGCAACTCATTTTCCACCAATTTTTGAATACAAAAAATATTTTTCCGAAGAATTTTAGACGGAAAAACATTTGTGTAGGAACAGCAGTCCTTCGACATACTTTCCTCATTTTGATTTAGGATAAGTGCACAATATTTTGAAAATTGGTTTAGCGTTGCACATTCCTTCTTTGAAGATCTGGTTGCTATCTGAAATAATAGCAAACCATGGTTTAAGCACGGGTTACAGTTTGAAGTAAAGCGCAAGCCATAGTTTTAGACATATTTTGAAAAATAATATTTACACCTCCTGCTCGAACTTCATCTATGGTCCCGTGCCATTATTGAATGACATTTCTAAGACCGTAGATGTTATCGATACCAGAAGACATGTCTTGATAAAAACATATTTTTTGTCTTTTTCAAATTTTCTGATTTTTATGGGTTTTTGTTGGTTTTATAATTTTCTATTTTCTTTTTGTGGGTTTTATATTTTTGTATTTTGGTTTTTGATAAATATTTACAAAGATAGAGTAGATGATATAGTTTAAGAAGATGATGATACGAGTACCGAGATAAGGATATCGAACAGCCCTGTTGTAGAAGATAGAAGTCATCATCTCTTAAGCATTCACCACCAAAGCTTTCGAGGCTCCTGAATTGAGACAAACTGAACCATCTGAAAGTGAGACTTTGGCAGCTTCCCCCCAAACCGAAAATCCTTTTGTTGAGCATATTCGAAGCTCTAATTCAAGCTTGCCTTAGCCAGGTGCACAAAGAAGTACACCATTATCATCGATCTTGCTGCTCCTTTTAAGAATAATCATCATGTTTCTTCGTTCGAGGTTATATCATCCAATAGAACAGAGACCGTATCATCCCACACATGAAAAGAATCTTCTCATATTTCTTTTTCACTGAATTCTGAAGTGATGCATACCAAAAGGTGTCACGAGAACACTTCCCCCACGTAGTTGAATTGATGCAGTCAGCCTCTTTGTATAATGATCAAGAACTCTCCCGAATACACAACATGAGGGGAATGAAAACACCTCCCCATGTTCACATTTTTCTTCCCTGATGATCGTGTATGAAGCTCAAGAACCCGAAGTACACCAATACCCAAGAGCTCTCCCAAATACACATCATGAGGGGAATGAAAACACCTCCCCAATGTTCACATTTTTCTTCCCTGATGATCGTGTATGAAGCTCAAGAACCCGAAGTACACACATTCCCAAAGAGAGAATAACTGATAACACCTCCCTCATGTTACACATTTATCTCCCCTGAATATGTCATACTTGTGTACCTCTTTTATCCCCAGAAACTAACTCTTCAATCTCTTCCCCCACATAGTTGGAATTAGAACACTAGAAGCCACGAGTCAAACACTGAGTTTCTCTGCGGTCATGACATTTGTCTTCCCGGGATATCTTCAATCACTTAGAAGAATTAAGTTCGTCAAGTGTACTCGTTGTGCTTTTAGAAGTGTGTCTCCTTCCCCCTTACTGGTTTTGATACTTCAGAATCAGCAACACATTGTAAGCTCATGTACTAGAAGTCTATTGAGAAGAACACATGAACTCTTGTGGGAATCAACTTGCTGAAGAATTACGTGAGCAAATCTAATTAGGGATTGAATCGTGACTTTTCACTCTCCCCCAATTAGTGCTCTCCCCTAAACCGACAATCTTTATGATGAGTACCCGAAATAAGAAGAAGTCTTTAGATCGTTAAATGCAATTCGTCTTTAGTCTTCTAACATGTAGCAGAAAATGTAGAACAGACTGTAGACTCGACCTTCTTCAAGATTGTCCGGTTGGGGATCAGAAAGTTAACATCTTCAACTCACCAAATGAATTCCCGTTAACATACATATAGCAAATCCCCTTAACTCAAATCCCTCCCAATCAAACAAGAACATAAAGATGTTCATCAAGGAAATCAGCCCCGCAACTGGAAGCACTTTGTCATTAATCATATCAGCCTGTGTGAAGATGTCAACCAACGGCTCTTAGAAGAAAACTCCATGTGAAGATGACCCGATAAGAAGAAGCTTGGTTCTTACATGAGTTAGGAGCCGTATGACCATTTATTCTCAGATAACAATCAACCATGCAGTATTATCACACTTCTTCTCCCCCCTTAAGAATTGCATACGGAGATGCCATTCTTGATTAAGTGAAGTCATCCAAATGTAGTCTATTCACACTTCTCCCCCTCAAAGGTAGCATATGATGTCGCCATCGTCATTATAATCGAGCAAGTGGAATAAGAGAACAATCATCGGTAGTCTAGTTCACTTGATAACTGATCGCGCATGGAAAAAGCATGAAGCATGTTGATGAGAATGGTCATAATAAGAAGATTTCTCTTCTTCAGAAGATAATGCGCACTGAAGCGTACACATTTCTTTTCTTTAGAGTACGAGGCTTGAACTGTTGTGTTCAAACGTCATAATCTCTCTCTTTTCATCTACTCTTGGCAAACTTGTAATCAACCCCATTATCATTCTGTAGGCTCTTTGTCGTGACAGCTGATGGAGAAAACCCAAATATGATGAACTTGACCCTGACGTAAAATAACCCGAACTTGTGACTTAAACTTGCACATATGTACAAAGAGCGGTGCCGAGAGTTCATCCTCCATTGAATCTCTAAGTACTCTATACTCTTCATCCAACCAACCATCAAGTATAAGACGTACATCACCTCTTGAAAATCCACAATTGAATGTGACACTGAGCACAACAACGTAACTCCTTAAAGTGATAGTTATTTTGTGGTGGTAAGAGCCCAATTCCCTCAAGTGGTAAAAGAAAAGGAAAAAGTCACCCAACAATAACTTGATTTCCAAGTCTTCGTTTTTGATAATAAGCTCGAACAAGGATCTTGAAGAATCTTCATCCAACCATCCCTGATACCTTCAGATACTAAGTACACTCACCCATGATATTTCACTTCAATCTCAAATAGATAATAGTGAATTAACCCCGTTGTCACATCTTCTGGTTAAAAGATCAAATCTAGCCTCCTTTGACGTTTTAAGTGAACTATGATAATGGTTTTCATCCCGACCATGGTTAAAAGTACATAATCCCGTAAAACCATGTAATAACCAAACTGCCATGAGGACAATCCAAACAAACACCCAATTCATGAAGTACACCCTTTTATCTCTTATTCGAAACAGAAACCGTAGTACCAGCATCAAATAAGATCCCGAAATACACTTTCCTTTCTCCAAGATGGTTCCATCATCACGGGATTTTACAATTCTATGGTCTAAACCGAGAAATAGTGTAAAACCTGAAAATCTAAAACCTGATTAAAGACTAAAATACCCTTGGAATCGAAATTTATAAAATACGTAAAATACGTTTATATCATTTAACGAATTTAAATACTTAACTTGCGAATAAATAAAACCTAACTAAAATATATTACGTGATCGATTTTGGTACGACGAAGGTTGGACGTTTCGTAAATAACTTGGGTCGTGTTTGTTTGTTTCGATGGACCTTAGGCCGAAGCCCATATGTGTGCGTGTGTTTGGTGTGTTCGGTTGGGCCAAACCGAAACCCAAAGATCTCCCAAGCCTAAATCAAATACAACTACTATATATACAACACATAATCACAAGATTGGAACCCTAGTTTTATTATTGCCTCTTTTCTTTTCTTTTGCTCTTGCTCGGCCGATTATCAAACACCCTTGGTGTCGAGATTTTTGCTCAACCAAGTCAAGGTATAACCTATTCTCGTCTTTGTTTGATGTACCTTGCGTTTGTATATTGTTATATGTTATGTTTTTGTCGAGTTTGTTGTTTTGTTTGTGACCGAACCGAATGGAAACCAAAACAAGGAAACCCTAATGATTAAACCTTACAAGTATTTAAGAGTTATGTACGTAATATGTAATATTGAATCTGGTCATGGCTATGTCGAGTTAATAAGGGCCGAACCATATGTAACTATAACCGAACCATGCATAACATTCGAATAAGGTATAAAACATGATAACTTGAATGAGTTAAGTATGTAAATGAGCTAGGACTTGCGTAAAACCTAATAGCCGAAAACCCTAATTTGAACCGAACCATGTATAAGGTTTGAAAGTGCATTAAGTAAGTAAAGGTCATGTTAATGTAAACCCTAGTTTTGATATGTTAATCGAGTATGGTATGCCAAACCCTAATGGTGTAAACGTGTAATTAATACGAGTAATAAGTAACTTGTATGTCACATAAAATCACAAACGTATATGGTGAAACATAAAAGGAAAGATTATTTTTATGACGTGTTAGGTTAAGTAACGAGTCATTAAAAGACGTAACATGTAAGTTCATGCATATTAATGAGATATTAAAGAATAGAAACCCTAGAACATAAATGAGAGTCGATTAGGGTTTTGAAGCTAAGTATATTAAATCGTTATTTTATGTGTGAGTTATGACGTTTAAACTATTTTCACATTTAACCCTAAACTTTAATTAATGACATAATGAACCCTAATCTACGATATTAATTATAAAACACTTAAGTCTCATTTAAATATAAAACCCTAAAGTATTAAGATCATTAAATATACTAAGTATGAAAGCCAAATATTAAAAGATCATTTCGACGATTATGGAATCATAAATAACATGTACGACCGTTAATGTGTATAGGTTCTGTGAAGAAGGAATAATCCTTTGCTTTCCCTGTTTCTTCTTTTCGACCATTTGCTTTGGAATAAGGTACAGATATTCTGACCTTTTCAGTAAAGGTTTCTTATAACGTTTTCTTTTCGTTAGCTTTCATATTAGGATTTCCTAAGCCTTTGCTATGAACCCTAATGTGTCTATTTGAGCTGTTGCTTATCTGAACTTTGATTTTTGAATCATAAAACATTGATTTTGAACTATATGATATGAAGACTTTGATTTTGAAAACATGATTTAACGTTTGATAAAATATGATCTATGTCAGTTATGACATTCTTATTTGACCTAAGATAGTTTGACACCGAGCCAATTATTAACTAGTCATGGGGGTTCCATGTCCGTGTCAGTAATGCACTTCTGACATGACTCTAGGGCAATAGAGTGAAGTTCTGCCACGTCCCTTATCTGTTATTTGTTATGAGCTCAAGTTATATTATATTATCAATGTATGTTTGTGGGGCGTATGGGTGCATCCTAGATCTGTTATATGTTATATATTATATGTTATATGCTATATGTTATCTGATGATTGATGTTGCGTGCATGCACGTCCTTCATAACTCTGGTAGGTCTCCCCTACAAATGTTGCCTTATGTGAATATGATTTTGTTTATGATATGGCATATGTATTTGGGCTCGAGGTAGTTAGCTATAAAACTTATTCTATTATCCTGATTTATCTTTTGAGATGATTATGATTTTGCTATCTTTCTTTCACTATATTTCGTATTCGTTCTCGTTTCGTATTCGTTTTGCTTGTATATCTGTTCACTGGGCTTTTGAAGCTCAGCCGCACTTTTCTTTTTCCGCGGCAGGTATCTAAGCATTGGAGCTGGGTATTGCTTTGGGATGAGTGCTGTGTGGACTTACCTTAGAGATTTTTAGCTTTGATCTTATGATGCCAATTAGACTTCATTTTAGACTTTATCTTAGACTTTTCGTTTGGAGTTTATTTTCCGCTGGGACCTATGTATTGAAGTCATTTTGACTTGGATTATTTCAATATTTATGTTGAGATTTCTTTTGGATTATATGTTTGCTTTGATATGACACCATTACTTGTGATTCCTTTACCCTTGTCGGGTCAGGGCGTTACAATTTATGGCATCAGAGCCCAGGTTTACGACTTGTAGTCAGGACCTGTGACATATGGAGCCTAGGTTTTGAGACCTTAGAGCTTAGGATTTGACCTGTGAGGATTTGGGTAGACTTTAGGATTCCTTCTGCGTACTTCCATTTCGTATCTCACCTTTGTTCATTTTGCTAATCGTTTGAATATCGTTCAGATGGTTCAAACTCGTCGCACCGGTAGCGTGGATGGAGACGATGATGCTACTAACATGGATACTGCGATTGCTAATGCTCTCAATTCTCTTTTCCCTGGTCTTACTACACCTGAGATGATGGAACAGGTGATCAGCAACATTCGTAATCGGAATGGTGCTTCGGGTAGTGGTGGAGGAAATCAACCCGTCGGTATTCACACTTGGCTCGAGCGTTTCGGTAAGCTCAAGCCTCTTTCGTTTAGCACTGCTGCTACTCCTACTGAGGCCGAGGACTGGATCACTCATATTGAGAAGCTGTTTGAAGTACTGGGTTGTGGAGACGAGTTTAAGACTCGTTTGGCTGCATTCAAATTGGAAGGTGATGCTTTAAATTGGTGGAAGGCACTCAAACAAGCAAGAGGAGGAGATGCTTTTGCTGTGACTTGTACCTGGACTGAGTTTCGGACTATCTTCTATAACCGTTACTTCCCTGATGCTGAGCAGCAAAGGTATGAGAGGGATTATCAGGCAATCTACCAGTTTGATTATGAGAATTCCAATGAGTACATGAGTAGGTTTATGAGGCTGGTGAGTTTTGTGGGAGCTATTGCTGGAGACGGTAGGTGTCAAGCTAAGCACTTCAAGTGGGGACTGAAGAAGTGGGTGTTGGACCGACTGCTTAATATTGAGTATGAGAATGTGTCGGCCTGCAATGACGCAGCTCGTAACATTGAGATCTTTCATGAGGTTTCGGGTTCCAACAAGCGTAATCGCGATGGTGATCGGATTCAAGGTAGGACTCAAGGCAATGACTATAAGGGAAACTCTGGTAGGAGTTATGATTCGAGGAGTCAAGTGGATAGGAGTTATGATCAGCGGGGTCAGTCAGGAAGAAATGTTGACACTGGACGTCCTGAGACGAGGGGTCAAGAAAATAGAAATGCTGGTAAGAATGGAAGTGATCGTCAGAACCAAGGTAACAATAACCAGCGTTACAACAAGGATCAGTCAGCTCGAGGATCAAATCAGGGTCGTGCTCCAGGATCTTCTAGTCAACATAGGACAGCTGAGGTTTTGCCTCCCCCACCTATTTGTACTACTTGTGGAAAGGCTCATCCGGGGCAGTGTTTCAAGGCCACTGGTGGATGTTTTGCTTGTGGCTCCACTGCTCACAAGATTAAAGATTGTCCTAAGAAGAACCCGGTGATTCCTGGAAACTACATCAAGCCGCCGACTACTATTGGACGTGTCTATGCTACTACTCGTAACCAGGCGGAGCGCACTTCAGGTACCGTTACGGGCACTCTTTTCATTGATGATTATGTTGTCTTCGTTTTATTTGATACCGGTGCCACACACTCCATTATATCTATCACATTTGCTAAGAAACTTAATATGAAGCCCAAACCGTTAACAAATCACTTATCGATTTCTACGCCTATGAAAAACCACGTGACCATTGATCATAAATACGTTAAGTGTCCTCTTCGTTTTGATGATCGTATTCGCTTTGCAAATCTGTATCCTCTCGATATGGTCGACTTTGATATCATTCTAGGCATGGATTGGTTGGCTTACCATAGAGCTTCAATTGACTGCCATGCTAGAACGGTGATCTTTGGAGACGTAAAACATCATGAATTCGTTTATCATGGTTCTCAACCTCTAAAATCTGTTAAGCTCATTTCCGCTATGAAGGCACGGACCATGATTGCTCATGGGTGCCAAGGTTTTCTAGCATCTGTTAAGGACATATCTTTGGAGAGTCCTAACATTGAAAATCTTTCGGTTGTTTGCGAATTTACTGACGTTTTTCCCGATGAACTCCCTGGACTTCCCCCAGCTCGAGAAGTTGAGTTTAGCATTGAGTTAATTCCTGGTGCTGAACCGATTTCGAAGGCTCCGTATCGCATGGCACCTGTAGAACTGAAGGAGTTGAAGAAACAGCTGCAAGAGATGATAGAAAGTGGATTTATTCGCCCCAGTGTTTCTCCATGGGGTGCACCTGTTTTGTTTGTGAAGAAGAAGGATGGAAGCATGCGTCTATGTATCGACTACCGTGAACTTAATCGTATTACCATTCGTAACCGTTATCCTTTGCCGCGTATTGATGATTTGTTTGATCAACTGCAAGGAGCTAAGTTCTTTTCGAAGATTGACTTGAGGTCTGGTTATCATCAGTTACGTGTGAAGGAGCAAGATGTTCCTAAGACCGCGTTTCGTACCAGATATGGTCATTACGAATTCCTCGTTATGCCTTTTGGTTTGACCAATGCGCCTGCTGTGTTTATGGACCTGATGAATCGTGTTTTCCATGAGTTTCTCGACAAGTTCGTTATTGTTTTCATCGACGACATTTTAGTTTACTCCAAGTCTGAAGAAGAGCATGAAGAACATCTCCGGATAGTTTTAGAGATTTTGAGGAAGAAGAAGTTGTACGCCAAATTTTCGAAGTGCGAATTTTGGTTAAGACAAGTCGCTTTCCAAGGTCATATTGTATTAGCTGATGGTATCACCATGGATCCGTCTAAAGTTGAGGCTATCACTAAATGGCCAAGACCTACGACAGTGACTGAGGTCAGGAGTTTTCTTGGACTTGCTGGTTACTACAGACGTTTTGTTGAAGGTTTCTCTCGCTTAGCTCTACCTCTAACCCAACTGATGAGGAAAGGTGAAAAGTTTGTATGGACGGATGAACGAGAGAAGAGTTTTGAAGAGTTGAAACGGAGATTGGTGTCAGCTCCTATTTTGACTCTTCCAACTAGTTCTGGAGGATTTCAAATTTACAGTGATGCATCTAAGAAAGGATTAGGCTGTGTTTTGATGCAACATGGAAAGGTAATAGCTTATGCTTCAAGGCAGCTAAAACCTTATGAGGAGAATTACCCAACTCATGACCTTGAGTTAGCTGCAGTGGTGTTCGCGTTGAAGATCTGGAGACATTACTTGTATGGAGAGGCGTGTGATATATTCACTGATCATAAGAGTCTCAAGTATATTTTCACTCAGAAGGAACTTAACATGAGACAAAGAAGATGGTTAGAACTTCTTAAGGATTACGACACCAACATTCAGTACCATCCAGGTAAGGCTAACGTAGTTGCTGACGCACTTAGCCGGAAATCAGGCATTCTTGCGAGTATCAAGATTGAGCCTAGGATTTTGCGTGACTTAGAGAGTTTGGATGTTGAGTTGTGTGTACGAGGTTTTGATGGATACTGGGCTAGTATGAAGGTGGAGTCGAACCTTATACTGCAAATTAAAGAGGCTCAGAAAGATGACGGCGAGCTGTGAGCCGTGGTGCAAAATGTTGAAGAAGGTAAGCAGACGGAGTTTAAGGTTGATGATGACAGTATTGTATGGTATGGAGATAGGCTTTGTATTCCCAATGATCAGGTACTTCGTGAGAAAGTTATGACTGAAGCTCATAGTTCTCCTTTCACTATCCATCCTGGTTCTACCAAGATGTATAGGGATTTGAAGCAGTACTTTTGGTGGAATGGCATGAAGCAAGATGTGGCGACGTTTGTGTCGAAGTGTATGATTTGTCAGTAGGTTAAGATCGAACATCAAAGGGCTAGTGGATTGTTACAGCCATTGGATATTCCGACATGGAAGTGGGATAAGATATCTATGGATTTTTTGACTGGACTACCTCTTACTCGGAAGAAGCATGATGCGATTTGGGTAGTTGTTGATCGACTAACCAAATATGCTCATTTCTTACCAATCAGAAAGGATTATGGTATTGGTAAATTGGCGGAGATTTTTCAGCAAGAGATCATTAGACTTCATGGTACTCCGGCATCTATTGTGTCCGACAGAGATCCGCGTTTTACTTCTCGTTTCTGGAAGGGTTTGCAGAAAGCTTGGGGTACTCGACTTAATTTTAGTACGGCATTTCATCCTCAAACAGATGGTCAGTCAGAGAGGACTATACAGACCTTAGAGGATATGCTCAGGGCTTGTGCTTTAGAATGGACTGGCAGTTGGGATGAATATTTATGTTTAGTAGAGTTTGCATACAACAACAGTTGGCATGCTAGCATTAAGGCGGCACCGTTTGAACTTCTTTATGGAAGGAAATGTAGATCACCTATTTGCTGGGATGAAGTAGGTGAACGCTTGATTGAAGGTCCGGAAATGATCGAGATCACTAATAAGAAAGTAGCGTGGCTAGAGAAAAGTGAAGGAAGCTAGGTCTCGTCAGAAAAGTTATGCCGACAAGCATCGTCGTAATTTAGAATTTCGAGTTGGAGATCGTGTATTTTTGAAAGTTTCGCCGTTTAGAGGTGTGAAACGTTTTGGAATCAAGGGCAAGCTCAGTCCTCGATTTATCGGACCGTTTGAAATTCTAGAACGTATAGGAGAAGTTTCGTATCGATTAGCACTTCCGCCTCAGTTATCGCATGTTCATGACGTTTTCCATGTGTCACTCCTAAGGGGATACAACTATCATCCGTTACACATTGCTTCTTATCCGTTTGATCAAATTCAATCCGATATGTCTTTATCTGAAGAACCGAAAGCTATTCTGGAAAGGCAAGAAAGAGTTATGAGAAATAAAGTCATTCCATTCGTTAAGATTCTTTGGAAAAATCATCCGGAACGTGAGGCTACTTGGGAAACCGAGGAGTCGATGCGAGCTAGTTATCCTCATTTCTTTGTATAGTTTGGTATGTTTTCGTTTTCGTTTTCGTTTTCATTTTCATTTCGTTTCATTTCAATTTTCGAGGACGAAAATTTTTCTTTAGAGGGGAAGAATTGTAAAACCTGAAAATCTAAAACCTGATTAAAGACTAAAATACCCTTGGAATCGAAATTTATAAAATACGTAAAATACGTTTATATCATTTAACGAATTTAAATACTTAACTTGCGAATAAATAAAACCTAACTAAAATATATTACGTGATCGATTTTGGTACGACGAAGGTTGGACGTTTCGTAAATAACTTGGGTCGTGTTTGTTTGTTTCGATGGACCTTAGGCCGAAGCCCATATGTGTGCGTGTGTTTGGTGTGTTCGGTTGGGCCAAACCGAAACCCAAAGATCTCCCAAGCCTAAATCAAATACAACTACTATATATACAACACATAATCACAAGATTGGAACCCTAGTTTTATTATTGCCTCTTTTCTTTTCTTTTGCTCTTGCTCGGCCGATTATCAAACACCCTTGGTGTCGAGATTTTTGCTCAACCAAGTCAAGGTATAACCTATTCTCGTCTTTGTTTGATGTACCTTGCGTTTGTATATTGTTATATGTTATGTTTTTGTCGAGTTTGTTGTTTTGTTTGTGACCGAACCGAATGGAAACCAAAACAAGGAAACCCTAATGATTAAACCTTACAAGTATTTAAGAGTTATGTACGTAATATGTAATATTGAATCGGGTCATGGCTATGTCGAGTTAATAAGGGCCGAACCATATGTAACTATAACCGAACCATGCATAACATTCGAATAAGGTATAAAACATGATAACTTGAATGAGTTAAGTATGTAAATGAGCTAGGACTTGCGTAAAACCTAATAGCCGAAAACCCTAATTTGAACCGAACCATGTATAAGGTTTGAAAGTGCATTAAGTAAGTAAAGGTCATGTTAATGTAAACCCTAGTTTTGATATGTTAATCGAGTATGGTATGCCAAACCCTAATGGTGTAAACGTGTAATTAATACGAGTAATAAGTAACTTGTATGTCACATAAAATCATAAACGTATATGGTGAAACATAAAAGGAAAGATTATTTTTATGACGTGTTAGGTTAAGTAACGAGTCATTAAAAGACGTAACATGTAAGTTCATGCATATTAATGAGATATTAAAGAATAGAAACCCTAGAACATAAATGAGAGTCGATTAGGGTTTTGAAGCTAAGTATATTAAATCGTTATTTTATGTGTGAGTTATGACGTTTAAACTATTTTCACATTTAACCCTAAACTTTAATTAATGACATAATGAACCCTAATCTACGATATTAATTATAAAACACTTAAGTCTCATTTAAATATAAAACCCTAAAGTATTAATATCATTAAATATACTAAGTATGAAAGCCAAATATTAAAATATCATTTCGACGATTATGGAATCATAAATAACATGTACGACCGTTAATGTGTATAGGTTCTGTGAAGAAGGAATAATCCTTTGCTTTCCCTGTTTCTTCTTTTCGACCATTTGCTTTGGAATAAGGTACAGATATTCTGACCTTTTCAGTAAAGGTTTCTTATAACGTTTTCTTTTCGTTAGCTTTCATATTAGGATTTCCTAAGCCTTTGCTATGAACCCTAATGTGTCTATTTGAGCTGTTGCTTATCTGAACTTTGATTTTTGAATCATAAAACATTGATTTTGAACTATATGATATGAAGACTTTGATTTTGAAAACATGATTTAACGTTTGATAAAATATGATCTATGTCAGTTATGACATTCTTATTTGACCTAAGATAGTTTGACACCCGAGCCAATTATTAACTAGTCATGGGGGTTCCATGTCCGTGTCAGTAATGCACTTCTGACATGACTCTAGGGCAGTAGAGTGAAGTTCTGCCACGTCCCTTATCTGTTATTTGTTATGAGCTCAAGTTATATTATATTATCAATGTATGTTTGTGGGGCGTATGGGTGCATCCTAGATCTGTTATATGTTATATATTATATGTTATATGCTATATGTTATCTGATGATTGATGCTGCGTGCATGCACGTCCTTCATAACTCTGGTAGGTCTCCCTACAAATGTTGCCTTATGTGAATATGATTTTGTTTATGATATGGCATATGTATTTGGGCTCGAGGTAGTTAGCTATAAAACTTATTCTATTATCCTGATTTATCTTTTGAGATGATTATGATTTTGCTATCTTTCTTTCACTATATTTCGTATTCGTTCTCGTTTCGTATTCGCTTTGCTTGTATATCTGTTCACTGGGCTTTTGAAGCTCAGCCGCACTTTTCTTTTCCGCGGCAGGTATCTAAGCATTGGAGCTGGGTATTGCTTTGGGATGAGTGCTGTGTGGACTTACCTTAGAGATTTTAGCTTTGATCTTATGATGCCAATTAGACTTCATTTTAGACTTTATCTTAGACATTTCTTTTGGAGTTTATTTTCCGCTGGGACCTATGTATTGAAGTCATTTTGACTTGGATTATTTCAATATTTATGTTGAGATTTCTTTTGGATTATATGTTTGCTTTGATATGACACCATTACTTGTGATTCCTTTACCCTTGTCGGGTCGGGGCGTTACAATTTATGGCATCAGAGCCCAGGTTTACGACTTGTAGTCAGGCCCTGTGACATATGGAGCCTAGGTTTTGAGACCTTAGAGCTTAGGATTTGACCTGTGAGGATTTGGGTAGACTTTAGGATTCCTTCTGCGTATTTCCATTTCGTATCTCACCTTTGTTCATTTTGCTAATCGTTTGAATATCGCTCAGATGGTTCAAACTCGTCGCACCGGTAGCGTGGATGGAGACGATGATGCTACTAACATGGATACTGCGATTGCTAATGATCTCAATTCTCTTTTCCCGGTCTTACTACACCGAGATGATGGAACAGGTGATCAGCAACATTCGTAATCGGAATGGTGCTTCGGGTAGTGGTGGAGGAAATCAACCCGTCGGTATTCACACTTGGCTCGAGCGTTTTGGTAAGCTCAAGCCTCTTTCGTTTAGCACTGCTGCTACTCCTACCGAGGCCGAGGACTGGATCACTCATATTGAGAAGCTGTTTGAAGTACTGGGTTGTGGAGACGAGTTTAAGACTCGTTTGGCTGCATTCAAATTGGAAGGTGATGCTTTAAATTGGTGGAAGGCACTCAAACAAGCAAGAGGAGGAGATGCTTTTGCTGTGACTTGTACCTGGACTGAGTTTCGGACTATCTTCTATAACCATTACTTCCCTGATGCTCGAGCAAAGAAAGGTATGAGAGGGATTATCATGCAATCTACCAGTTTGATTATGAGAATTCCAATGAGTACATGAGTAGGTTTATGAGGCTGGTGAGTTTTGTGGGAGCTATTGCCGGAGACGGTAGGCCAAGCTAAGCACTTCAAGTGGGGACTTAAGAAGTGGGTGTTGGACCGACTGCTTAATATTGAGTATGAGAATGTGTCGGCCTGCAATGACGCAGCTCGTAACATTGAGATCTTTCATGAGGTTTCAGGTTCCAACAAGCGTAATCGCGATGGTGATCGGATTCAAGGTAGGACTCAAGGCAATGACTATAAGGGAAACTCGGGTAGGAGTTATGATTCGAGGAGTCAAGTGGATAGGAGTTATGATCAGCGGGTCAGTCAGAAGAAATGTTGACACGGACGTCCTGAGACGAGGGTCAAGAAAATAGAAATGCTGGTAAGAATGGAAGTGATCGCCGAACCAAGGTAACAATAACCAGCATTACAACAAGGATCAGTCACCGAGGATCAAATCAGGGTCGTGCTCCGTGATCTTCTAGTCAACATAGGACATCTGAGGTTTTGCCTCCCCCACCTATTTGTACTACTTGTGGAAAGGCTCATCCGGGCAGTGTTTCAAGGCCACTGGTGGATGTTTTGCTTGTGGCTCCACTGCTCACAAGATTAAAGATTGTCCTAAGAAGAACCCGGTGATTCTTGGAAACTACAACAAGCCGCCGACTACTATTGGACGTGTCATGCTACTACTCAGTAACCAGGCGGAGCGCACTTCAGGTACCATTACGGGCACTCTTTTCATTGATGATTATGTTGTCTTCGTTTTATTTGATACCGGTGCCACACACTCCATTATATCTATCACATTTGCTAAGAAACTTAATATGAAGCCCAAACCGTTAACAAATCACTTATCGATTTCTACGCCTATGAAAAACCACGTGACCATTGATCATAAATACGTTAAGTGTCCTCTTCGTTTTGATGATCGTATTCGCTTTGCAAATCTGTATCCTCTCGATATGGTCGACTTTGATATCATTCTAGGCATGGATTGGTTGGCTTACCATAGAGCTTCAATTGACTGCCATGCTAGAACGGTGATCTTTGGAGACGTAAAACATCATGAATTCGTTTATCATGGTTCTCAACCTCTAAAATCTGTTAAGCTCATTTCCGCTATGAAGGCACGGACCATGATTGCTCATGGGTGCCAAGGTTTTCTAGCATCTGTTAAGGACATATCTTTGGAGAGTCCTAACATTGAAAATCTTTCGTTGTTTGCTAATTTACGACGCTTTTCCCGATGAACTCCCCGACTTCCCCAGCTCGAGAAGTTGAGTTTAGCATTGAGTTAATTCCTCGTGCCAACCGATTTCGAAGGCTCCGTATCGCATGGCACCTGTAGAACTGAAGGAGTTGAAGAAACAACTGCAAGAGATGATAGAAAGTGGATTTATTCGCCCCAGTGTTTCTCCATGGGGTGCACCGCTTTGTTTGTGAAGAAGAAGGAATGAAGCATGCGTCTATGTATCGACTACCGTGAACTTAATCGTATTACCATTCGTAACCGTTATCCTTTGCCGCGTATTGATGATTTGTTTGATCAACTGCAAGGAGCTAAGTTCTTTTCAAAGATTGACTTGAGGTCCGTTATCATCGCTACGTGTGAAGGAGCAAGATGTTCCTAAGACTGCGTTTCGTACCAGATATGGTCATTACGAATTCCTCGTTATGCCTTTTGGTTTGACCAATGCGCCTGCTGTGTTTATGGACCTGATGAATCGTGTTTTCCATGAGTTTCTCGACAAGTTCGTTATTGTTTTCATCGACGAAAGTTCCGGAAGAGAAAGTTTCTTCCATACTGAATAAGGCATCAGGTTGATGCTTGCACCAAGATCTGCTAAGGCAACGCATTCAACCATTCCTGGAAATACACAAGGTAAGAGAAATTTTCCATGATCTCCAAGCTTTTCAGAAGCTTTTCAAATAATCACAGAGCGCTTCTAAGAGGAGTTTTAGCCATTTCAAACAGCTTTTCCTTGTTGCTTAACATGTGTTTGAGAGTTGATGCAAACTTGGGCATCAGGATGATAGCATCCGCAAAGCTTATGTCAAAATGTAACTCTTGGAAAATTTGAAAAATTTGTCCATTTGATGACTGGCTTTCTCGCGGAGCTTTTGCTCATTCAAACGTGATGGGTAAGGAATAGAAGATTTGGATTTGGTATTTTCAACGGGAGCTACAGGTGGTTCAAAACAACTCCGGATTAGACTTGGGTTTCTGGACAACTTGAGGTTGGACATTGGTTCCTCCGTTATCAACAGGAAGTTCCTTGTCCTTGGTTGCCTCAGGTTCACTTTCCACTACCTTCGAGAGAGAAGAAGAAGAGGTAGTAGGAATAGCGGGTCCATTGTATGAAACACCACTTCTGGTTGTGATCGCCTTTAGCACGCTCGGGTTAGCGATCGTGTTGCTCGGTAAAGTACCTGAGCTCGAGGGTCGATCATTTAAAGACTTCTTTAGATCACCGATCCGACCGACCAACAACCTGTTCATTTCATCTTGGGATTTCATGAACTGCTTCAATAACTCATCGATGATGGTATGGAGGTACCGGAGGGAAATTTTGAGGTCGGATGTTTTGATTATGACCTTGTTGTTGAAAATTCCCTTGAAATTGATTCCCTCGATTGAAATTGTTTTGATTAAGGTTTCCCTGATGTTGGAAACCTTGATTGGGTCCAGGATAGAAATTACCTTGGTTTTGATAACCTTGGTTCATTCTAGGTTTATTCTGATTCCGGTTAGGATTTTGGTTAAAGCCGGGTGGTGCCTGATAAGTGTTAGCACGGTAACTTGGATCATTCTGAGGACGGTATTGATTACCTCCTTGATGTGAAGTACCGGCTATAGCATTTGCTTCAAACGGACTACCATCAGTGGCAGTACAGTTGTAGTATGCATGAGGACCACCACAAGTAACACAAACTTCAACTTTCTTCACTTCACCATGTGATGGTGTCTGAGTGAAGGTCACTTTCTTCTGGTTAGCAAGAACCAAAGCCTAAACAATATCCGTGAGTTTGTCAATCTTAGCATCGGTGCTAGATGTACTCACGGGTTAAGAAGTAGAAGGTCCAAAGATTAGACCTGAGTCCTGATATGTCTTTGTGCGGAAAGGGCGGACCTGGGACTTGTTTTCAATGATTTGCAAGGCTTCTTTTGTGGTCTTGCTAAGGAAATTACCTCCCGCGGAGGCATTTAAAGAGTCTTGGTCACCTTGGTGCAGACCATTGTAGAAAGTATCCATTTGCATTAACTCGGTAAAACCATGATGCGGACACTTACGGAGCAATTCTTTGTAACGATCCCATGCCTCCCCGAATGATTCATCAAATCTTTGAGAAAATTTCATTATCTCATTCTTAAGACTTGTAGTTCGGGATGGAGGATAGAATTCGTTAACAAACTTGGTAACTAGATCCTCCCATGTCTCAATGGAACGAGGGGTTGTTTCTCAAGCCAATTCCGGCTTGTCCTCTAGAGAAAATGGGAACGTAAGTGGCTTAATGGCTTCATGTGGGACATTCTTGTACTTGATGGTAGATGCAATCTTGTTAAACCATCGAATGTGTGCATGAGGATCATCCCAAAACCATAGAATTGGCTTTGGGTTACAAGATTAAGCAACCCGGTTTTGAGCTCAAAAGTATCAGCCACGATGGCTGGAACAACAATGGCATCTCCGTAACCCTCGATGGGTGCTTGGAGAAGCTCATTCATAGGTTTGTCTTCTGCCATTTCGACAGGGGGTGGTGGTGGTAGACGTTCCTCAGTCACGGCTGAAGGAGCAGAACGTCCTCTACGTCTTCAAGGAATCTTGCCAAGTTCGTAAAGTGGACTTGTAGAACTGGAAGAACGAGTGCGCATGCACTAAGTATAAAAATCAATTTTTCAAAGCAAATGCGAGGCAAAACGACAAGTGAACTTAACCAATAATCACAAATGAAATGGCTTCTTTGAAAAAGGTACACCAAATCACAAGGACACAGAGGCAAGTTTTAAATCTGATGTTCGGGAACTTATTATGGTCACACCCCCAGTTAGTAGGTGTACTGCCTTGATTTGCGGTGGTTGATTTTTATGTATATATTAAGTACCACTGAAAAGACGTAGGTATGGATATGTGCTAAGGGTTTAAAACTTTTGGAAAATATTTTTGGAATCGTCTCGTTTAACCAAATCGTATTTCTTTAAGAATCACCTTAAAAGAAACACAAGCTAGAAAACGTTACGATTGTTTTGTTGTTTTATATATTTTTGGTGTTTTTTTAACACTTTAGGAAAAGTGTTAATGAACTTTTTGATTTATATTTAACTTACAAAAAAACTGCTTACAAACGATGGTATATGTGCAAGTACGGGTCTGAAAAATGCTTAGAACACGCTTACAAGCCTCCCCTAGAATGGCGCCAAAATTTGATTGGTGCTAAACCGTCAAGTTTAATCACTCAAGCTAGCCACTTGTGAATGGCCAACCGTAATAAACTTAAAACAGCTCAAACACCAAATGCAATTTAGATCAGAGGAATACAGTGGATTCCTGGGTCGTTAAGTCCCACGGAGGATGAATTGGTGTATAAACACTTGATCAGATGATAGAATGATCACTAAGGATAGTGATCAGTAAGGATTTGGATGGATAATTATATCTAAAGAAAAGATTAATAAATTACAGTGACTTAAATGCGAATTAAAAGAAATTAAAAAGTTAAAATATATTAAATAAATGCTATCACTATTTTTTACAATGATGTTTTTGTGATTTTATAAAATAAAATAACTTAAATAAACTATTTTAACTAAAACGTAAACTTAAATTACCTAAAAACTTGATTTAAAATGAAAACGTAAGTTATTTATAAAAATTACGCGAGTGCGCAAGCAAAAACATAATTTTTATGAAATAAAAGTCCTACAAGTGTAAAAACAATTTTATTACGTACTATATGACAAAAGAAAATTTTAGAAAAAAGATTTATATTTTTTAGACTTTTATATTTTTTATTATGAATTTAAATAAGATTTTACACTAATTAAATGATTAAAAATACTAAAACTATTTAGAAAAATCTGAAACTTTTTTATAAAATACTTTATACTAATACAATTTTATAAAAAATACAAAAACTGAAAAAGCTAGTTCAAATAAGCTAGAAATAAGCTAAATATCTCGTATAAGCTTATTAGAAACAAAAGGGTTATATATTAAATAATGCAAATAAAAACTGAAAAAGTCCCTAAGGCAGATGGTGTGTGTGTGGTGTGGTGAGTGGGTGGCTGTGGTTCAATCCCAAAGAACTCTTTTTTTTGCTAATATTTTATTTTTTTTATTTTTCTTTACAAACTTGTTAAGCTAATGATTATAAGTACTTTTCACAACTACAACTTTTTATGAAACTGATTAATAAGCTCAAAGATTGAGCTTTTTGTCTCAACAGTTAACAAAAGAAAATGGAAAAAACACAAGGATAAGCTAAAATGACTATTAAGCTAGAAATAAGCAAAAGCTAGACTGGAAATAAGCTATGAAAATGATGATAAGCTAATATGATAACTGAATAAGCACAATAACTACAAAATAAGCACTGATTAAGCTACAAATAAGCAAAACTAAACTGTTACACAGGCACTGCTTTGAATTACTAAGCACTATGTAGCTTAATTTTAAGCACTGAAATAAGCTATAAAATGAAAACAAATACTGGAATAAGCAAGTTGACCAGCTTAAGCTTTCCAAAAGCTAAATCACAGATTGGATTACAATAATGAGCTTGTGAGAAGCTATTGAAAAAGCTAGAAAATCACTGAGTATGACAGTGATTGCGAGTAAATTGGGACAACTTATAAGCACTAGCAGGCTATTTAAATAAGCTAGGAATGCAAAATAAGCACTTGTAACCTTGAGACAGCTAGGTGAGCTTCTCAAAAAGTTAAGTTGCATAAGATATGGGTAACTAATAAGCTCTCTAAGAGCTTGTGAAATAGGGTACCAACACATGTGAATTGGGACTCTTTTGATTTTTAAGAAAATGAAGTAAAGTTGACTTTAATGAACTTTAAATCAATCTTATGCATCATTATGTTATGTTAAGGTGTAATGAGACTATAATAAGCTAACTTACCAAGTTTTAAACAGATATGATGAGTTTTGATCTTGAAATCCTAACAAAGGACTAAGTAATATGAGATTAAAGGAAAGTTTGACTTTTTAATGAACAAACACTGGTTCTTCTTATTGAAATGAGATATTAAGACCTATTGTGACACATAACAAGCATTAACACTGCTTTAAACAAACTTTAGCACAGTCAAACAAGATAATCCAAACAACACTTATTGAAACTGTTTTGATATTTTTCAAGTCAAAACACAGATTTGGACCATGTTATTGATTGCAGACCTAATATTATCACTAAGTAAGACTAAATAAACATTAAATAACAACAATAACAACATAAGATCAAGAAATTACACTAAGCTAATTTAACTGTGGAAATGATATTTTTATCAACTGTGAATTTTAAAGAACAAGCTACTGGTTTTATGACTTAATTGTACTTAACTAATACTAATGAGTATGAAAACACAAAGATTTAAGCTAGTTAAGGATTTAAACAGTTAAATGACCAAATGTACCAAAAAGGGCTTACAAGATGGATTTGAATGAAAACCAAGAACAAGGACTGTGAATACACTTCCTATAGCTTACCAATAAGCTCTATACCAAGGCCATCCAGAATCTACCTTGCTCCAGCTTTCTTGCATGTTTCACCATTGATTTTTTATTTTCTCTATATTTTCTTGGTATTTTTGTGAATTTTCTGATTTTGATACTAGACAAAGTTTTAGAGTTTCTAAAAGCTTGAATAAGCTTTCTAGGGAGCTTATGTGGCTTACTCAGTCCATAATAACATCTACAAACAACCTTTGATCATTCATGAGATTTTTAAAATAAGGAAAATTTGCATAATCTGAGATATAACTTAATACTGGAATTAATGTTTCACAAATACTTTATTATAACATAAAAACTTGAAATACAGAGTTTTAAGATTAAAACATACACAGGAATTGAAATTTAAGCCAAAACGACTTAATAAAATGAAAATTAAACTCGATCATTTGATACATTGCACCCATCCCTTCTTTATAGACTTTTGAGGCTCTGCTTATGACTCTGAATCTTTCCCACCTCAATCCAACCATTGGATTGGTCAAAGTAATCGTATTGGTCCATTTGGATATTTTGCGCCAAATTTCATTAGCAGGTTTTTCCAATTAATGAGGATTGGATGGATGTGGAGGTGGAAGAGAGGTGTATTCAAGTGGAAAAACAGGTGTAAAGGTGAAAAAGAGGAGAAAACCACCTCTGGTTTTGGGATTGCAGCTTGTGTGAAGGAGATGAACAGTAACACCTGTTTTGGCGCGTTTGACTATTTTTGACCGTGAGGATATTATAAAAGGGGGTCCAAAATGGGGGGTCAAGGCATATGGCAGGGTTCTTTTTTTGGTTTTGATGGGGTTCTAAATACAAAAGGGTCTAAATGGCTTTAGTTAAGTACAAGGACCAAACTTGCAAATCTGCCAAACTTGAGGGACCAATCTGCAGTTCTCCAAAAGCTTATACAAGGACCAAACCTGCCATAAATGAATAGTACAAGGACCAAGGTTGATTATTTTCCATTTTTAAAATGTCCAAGGACCATTTTTGACAATTTTCAAACTCCAGGGACCAAACTTGTAATTTTTCTAAACTTATCATAAAGGACCAATTATGTCATTTATTAATAATACAAGGGTGTTGTTTGAATAATTTCTATTTTTGAACACCCAGGGACTATTTTTGAAATTTTTGTAAAGTTTAAGGACTAAAATTGTCATTTTGTAAATTTTAAACTTTAAAGGGTTTGTTTTGACAACTTTTGAATCTCATGGACCTTAAATGACATTTTACAAGTTTTTGAATTACCAGGGACTAGATTTGACAATTTTTGAAACTTGGGGACTAAAACTGCCAATTATGCAAACTTGATACATTTTTCACCAGATTTTGATGTTTTTGCATTTAAAACATATAAAACACTTGTTTGTGATATTTTCATCATTTTGATGTATTTCTGAGTGTATTCAGATGTTTTTGCATTCTAGACAGATAAAATGATGAGTATTTAGACACTCATCAATCCCCACACTAAGATATTGCTAGTCCCTAGCAATGATTTGAGAAAAATTAATGGATTTTATCTCTTTACCAAAAGCCATTACTTCTGGAGTAGCCAATTGTTTTAGCTCAAGTAAGAACCTTGGTACAATGATAACCAAATGATTTTGAGCAAATCATAAGCTTTCAACGGATTTGATTTGTCTTTACCAGAAGCCGTTTGCTTCTGGACTAGCCAACTCTTAGATAAATTATCAATATTATCTTTGGTGAGCCGATTACCAATTATGGATTTCCAACTGCCTTTACCACAAGCCATAAACTTGCGGGCTAGCCAACTTTTCACTAGTTTAAAGATATGGTGAGTTGAACACCATACAATTTTGGGCAAATTGCAAGCCATAAACGGATTTGAGATATCTTTACCAAGAGCCGTTTGCTCCTGGATTAGCCAATCCTTATGTTGGTTAGACATGGCGGATGATTACCATTTGTGAGTAAGTGAAAACACTTACTCCAAAAAAAAATTTGGCCAAAAACGAGGGAATTGGGTGGAATAATTACATGATAAAATTCGTGAGAATTCCCCACACTTAGAAATGAATATTGCCCTCAATATTCAAAGTACCGGCGGTTATGCCGAAACATAGAACATAAAAGGGAAATACTACGGCCTTTATTTTGTTTTTGATATATACACATTTTTTTTTTTTTGAAAGATTGATATATACAACAGCGGGGGGCAACTCCCCCACACTAGGGTGGTAGAAAAGGGGTAAGAAGACAGAAACATGGGTGAAAACCCATATGGTGTGTGCTACTGTTTTTGATTCCCGAGTCACTAGCTTGACTCGATCCCCGCATTCATTGGTTCATGGGGAATGTTTGTAGATCCGGGACAATCACGGGTGGAATGTCCTCTCCAAAGTAATGCTTTAATCGATGACCATTCACTTTAAAATTAGGACCATCAGGTTGAGATAACTCAATGGTGCCATAAGGATAAACCTTAGTGATGGTAAATGGACCAGACCAACGGGACTTGAGCTTTCCCGAGAATATCTTCAATCTTGAATTGAAAAGAAGGACTCGATCACCAACGTTGAAAACGTGGTTCTTGATTTTAGAGTCATGAATCTTTTTTGTCTTTTGTTTGTAGATCAAAGAGTTCTCGTATGCTTGATCACGAAGTTCATTTAATTCATTCATTTGAACTTTTCTGTGATCACCAGCTGTCTGTATATCGAAGTTTGCATGCTTCAAGGCCCAGTATGCCTTGTGCTCTAGCTCAATCGGAAGATGACATGCCTTTCCGTACACTAGCTTGTATGGAGTACACCCGATGGGTGTTTTGTAAGCTGTACGAAAGGCCCAGAGTGCGTCATCCAGTTTATCCGACCAGGATGCACGATTTTCACCTACTGTTCTTTCAAGAATTCTTTTTATACCACGGTTTGAAACTTCCACTTGCCCACTTGTTTGGGGGTGGTATGCAGTAGAGAGACGGTGGGTAACACCATACTTTTGCATGACACGATCAAATTGGTCATTGCAGAAATGTGTACCACGATCACTGATTATAGCTCGCGGAGTTCCAAACCTGGCAAAAAGGGATTTTAAGAATTTCACAACAACTCGGGCATCGTTGGTAGGTAAAGCTTTCGCTTCAACCCATTTTGACAAATAGTCAACAGCCACGAGTATGTATTTGTTTCCTCGAGAAGATGGAAATGGCCCCATAAAATCAATACCCCAGATGTCAAATATCTCACAAACTTGAATGGCATTTTGTGGCATTTCATTTCTTTGAGAGATATTTCCGTGACGTTGACAAGCGTCACAAGTTTTGACAAAATCGTGGGCATCCTTATAGATAGTGGGCCAATAAAACCCAGAATCAAACACCTTTTTGGCGGTGTAGTTTGGACTATGATGGCCCCCGGTGGGTCCAGCATGGCAAGCTTTGAGAATGTCAAGAGCTTCTTGTCCATAAACACACCGTCAGATGACTTGATCCGCACAGATTTTGAATAAGAAGGGGTCGTCCCGTAGTAATGTTTAACATCCTTGAAGAATTTGTTCTTCTGTTGGGTTGACATCCCTTTCACTATGAAGTTACCCGCATGGTAATTTGCGAAGTCAGCAAACCATGGGGTAGAAGAGTTTCCACGAAAAGAAACCGCATTGAGTGTCTCGAGAGGAAATGTTTCATTTATTTCCTTTTTCTCGAAAACATCTTGGTGAGGGTTTTCTAATCTGGACAGATGATCAGCAGCCAGGTTCTCAGCTCCTTTTTTATCACGTATAATGATATCAAATTCTTGGAGGAGGAGAACCCAACGGAGCAATCTCGGCTTTGCATCTTGTTTTGCAAAGAGATATTTGAGAGCCGAGTGATCCGTATACACTACACATTTGGTCAAGATTAAGTATGGCCGAAACTTCTCAAACGCATACACCACGGCTAATAATTCTTTTTCTGTGGTGGTGTAATGAGTTTGAGCTTCAGTCATAGTCTTACTTGCGTAGTGAATAGGCTGAAAATGCTTAGCTCTACGTTGCCCTAAGACTGCACCGATAGCAAAATCACTTGCATCGCACATGAGCTCAAAAGGCAAGTCCCAGTCGGGAGCAACGAGAATGGGTGCTTCAGTAAGCTTTTTCTTTAATGTTTCAAAAGCTATGATGCACTCGGGTGAGAAGATAAAAGGAGCATCCTTTTCAAGAAGATGAGTCATTGGCCGGGCGATTTTAGAAAAATCTTGTATGAATCTGCGATAGAAACCGGCATGACCTAAAAAACTCCTAATACCTTTGACGGTAGTAGGATGAGGTAATTTAGCAATAACATCAACTTTTGCTCTATCTACCTCAATCCCGTTTTTTGAAATCTTATGGCCAAGGACTATGCCTTCTTTGACCATAAAGTGGCTTTTCTCCCAATTTAGACAAAGATTGGTGTCTTCACACCGCTTTAGCATTTTATCTAGATGGGAGAGACATGTTTGAAACGATTCCCCAATGACCGAGAAGTCATCCATAAACACCTCCATTGTTTCCCGATCATGTCGTGGAAAATGGCCATCATACATCGTTGGAACGTGCCAGGAGCATTACATAGGCCAAAAGGCATACGTCTGTAGGCAAAAGTTCCGTATGGGCAGGTGAATGTAGTTTTATCTTGATCCTTTGGATCAATGGGGATCTGAAAGTAACCCGAGAAACCATCAAGGAAACAATAGTATTCATTCCCTGCTAATCTCTCAAGCATTTGGTCCATAAAGGGTAGAGGAAAATGGTCTTTACGGGTGGCGTCATTCAACTTACGATAGTCAATGCAAACACGCCATCCCGTAACCAATCAAGTTGGAATTAACTCGTTATCTTCATTTGTGACAACAGTTATGCCACCCTTTTTAGGAACACAATGAATTGGGCTAACCCAAGGACTATCTGAGATCGGGTAAATCAATCCTGCATCAAGAAGTTTGATAACCTCTTGTTTGATAACATCATGGATTTTTAGATTTACTCTTCTCTCGATGTTGAATCTGCTGGCTTGAAGTCATCCTCCATCAAGATTTTGTGAGTACAAAATTCAGGGTTGATACCCTTAATGTCGGAGAGTTTCCAAGCAATTGCTTGCTTGTGTGACTTCAAGATCTTTATGAGAGCAGCTTTTTCATCTTTACTCAAATCTCTAGCAATAATGACTGGTAATTTATCATCACCTTCAAGAAATGCATACTCGAGATGAGGTGGTAAGTCCTTAAGCTCGACTTCAGGAAATTCTTCAGTTTTCTCAACTGACTTGACTTCCTTGTTATGAAGTTCGACGGGAGGGAGTGAAAATGATGATGGATCATCATTAAGCAATTTCTCAATGAGAAGTATGTCCCCCTCGATGTCAATGGGAGCGTGATCAATTTCCCATGGTACAGAATCACTAGATAAGTAGGCTTCAATCTCTTCCAAGATGAAGTCACTTTCCTCAAATGGGGTGAGAGAAGGAGTAGAATTGGCGATGATAGGTTGAGATGAATGAGTGAGATTATCACTCGAAGAATTATGATCATAACCAAGAACTTCTTGCGAGTACTCTTCAGAAGCAACATCAATGATATCTATTCGGTTAACCGACTCAGAATCATAGTTTGCGGAGTACCTCGAAGTTTGATCAAGGTTAAAGGTGACAAATTCATTACCAACACGTAATGTGATTTCTTGCTCAAATACATCAATGAGAGCACGGCCCATTCTCGGGAATCCTCGACCAACAATGAGAGGAACCCGATGATCGGCATCAAAATCAACAACCACGAAGTCAGCTGGAAAATGGAACTTTCCTACTTTCACAAATACGTCCTCGGCAATGCCAAGAGGACGGGATATTGTACGATCTGCAAGCTCAAGAGTCATGCATGTAGGAGTAAGTTCCGGAAGAGAAAGTTTCTTCCATATCTGAATAAGGCATCGGTTGATGCTTGCACCAAGATCTGCTAAGGCAAAGCATTCAACCATTCCTAGAAATACACAAGGTAAGAGAAATTTTCCAGGATCTCCAAGCTTTTCAGGAAGCTTCTTCAGAATAACTGCAGAGCAGTTCTCGTTAAGAGGAGTTTTAGCCATTTCAAACAGCTTTTCCTTGTTGCTTAACATGTGTTTGAGAGTTGATGCAAACTTGGGCATCAGCATGATAGCATCCGCAAAGCTTATGTCAAAATGTAACTCTTGGAAAATTTGAAAAATTTTGTCCATTTGATGACTGGCTTTCTCGCGGAGCTTTTGCTCATTCAAACGTGATGGGTAAGGAATAGAAGATTTGGATTTGGTATTTTCAACGGGAGCTACAGGTGGTTCAAAAACAACTCCTGGATTAGACTTGGGTTTCTGGACAACTTGAGGTTGGACATTGGTTCCTCCGTTATTAACAGGAAGTTCCTTGTCCTTGGTTGCCTCAGGTTCACTTTCCACTACCTTCGGGAGAGAAGAAGAAGAGGTAGTAGGAATAGCGGGTCCATTGTATGAAACACCACTTCTGGTTGTGATCGCCTTAGCATCGCCCCTCGGGTTAGCGATCGTGTTGCTCGGTAAAGTACCTGAGCTCGAGGGTCGATCATTTAAAGACTTCTTTAGATCAGCGATCTGACTGACCAACAACCTGTTCATTTCATCTTGGGATTTCATGAACTGCTTCAATAACTCATCAGATGATGGTACTGGAGGTACTGGAGGGAAATTTTGAGGTCGGATGTTTTGATTATGACCTTGTTGTTGAAAATTCCCTTGAAATTGATTCCCTCGATTGAAATTGTTTTGATTAAGGTTTCCCTGATGTTGGAAACCTTGATTGGGTCCAGGATAGAAATTACCTTGGTTTTGATAACCTTGGTTCATTCTAGGTTGATTCTGATTCCGGTTAGGATTCTGGTTAAAGCCGGGTGGTGCCTGATAAGTGTTAGCACGGTAACTTGGATCATTCTGAGGACGGTATTGATTACCTCCTTGATGTGAAGTACCGGCTATAGCATTTGCTTCAAACGGACTACCATCGGTGGCAGTACAGTTGTAGTATGCATGAGGACCACCACAAGTAACACAAACTTCAACTTTCTTCACTTCACCATGTGATGGTGTCTGAGTGAAGGTCACTTTCTTCTGGTTAGCAAGAACCAAAGCCTGAACAATATCCGTGAGTTTGTCAATCTTAGCATCGGTGCTAGATGTACTCACGGGTTTAGAAGTAGAAGGTCCAGCATTAGACTGAGTCTGATATGTCTTTGTGCGGAAAGGGCGGACCTGGACTTGTTTTCAATGATTTGCAAGGCTTCTTTTGTGGTCTTGCTAAGGAAATTACCTCCCGCGGAGGCATTTAAAGAGTCTTGGTCACCTTGGTGCAGACCATTGTAGAAAGTATCCATTTGCATTAACTCGGTAAAACCATGATGCGGACACTTACGGAGCAATTCTTTGTAACGATCCCATGCCTCCCCGAATGATTCATCAAATCTTTGAGAAAATTTCATTATCTCATTCTTAAGACTTGTAGTTCGGGATGGAGGATAGAATTCGTTAACAAACTTGGTAACTAGATCCTCCCATGTCTCAATGGAACGAGGGGGTTGTTTCTCAAGCCAATTCCGGGCTTGTCCCTCTAGAGAAAATGGGAACAGAAGAAGCTTAATGGCTTCATGTGGGACATTCTTGTACTTGATGGTAGATGCAATCTTGTTAAACCATCGAATGTGTGCATGAGGATCATCCCGCTCAAAACCATAGAATTGGCTTTGGGTTACAAGATTAAGCAACCCGGTTTTGAGCTCAAAAGTATCAGCCACGATGGCTGGAACAACAATGGCATCTCCGTAACCCTCGATGGGTGCTTGGAGAAGCTCATTCATAGGCTTGTCTTCTGCCATTTCTACAGGGGGTGGTGGTGGTAGACGTTCCTCAGTCACGGCTGAAGGAGCAGAACGTCCTCTACGTCTACGAGGAATCTTGCCAAGTTCAGAAAGTGGACTTGTAGAACTGGAAGAACGAGTGCGCATGCACTAAGTATAAAAATCAATTTTTCAAAGCAAATGCGAGGCAAAACGACAAGTGAACTTAACCAATAATCACAAATGAAATGGCTTCTTTGAAAAAGGTACACCAAATCACAAGGACACAGAGGCAAGTTTTAAATCTGATGTTCGGGAACTTATTATGGTCACACCCCCAGTTAGTAGGTGTACTGCCTTGATTTGCGGTGGTTGATTTTTATGTATATATTAAGTACCACTGAAAAGACGTAGGTATGGATATGTGCTAAGGGTTTAAAACTTTTGGAAAATATTTTTGGAATCGTCTCGTTTAACCAAATCGTATTTCTTTAAGAATCACCTTAAAAGAAACACAAGCTAGAAAACGTTACGATTGTTTTGTTGTTTTATATATTTTTGGTGTTTTTTTAACACTTTAGGAAAAGTGTTAATGAACTTTTTGATTTATATTTAACTTACAAAAAAACTGCTTACAAACGATGGTATATGTGCAAGTACGGGTCTGAAAAATGCTTAGAACACGCTTACAGCCTCCCCGGCAGCGGCGCCAAAATTTGATTGGTGCTAAACCGTCAAGTTTAATCACTCAAGCTAGCCACTTGTGAATGGCCAACCGTAATAAACTTAAAACAGCTCAAACACCAAATGCAATTTAGATCAGAGGAATACAGTGGATTCCTGGGTCGTTAAGTCCCACGGAGGATGAATTGGTGTATAAACACTTGATCAGATGATAGAATGATCACTAAGGATAGTGATCAGTAAGGATTTGGATGGATAATTATACCTAAAGAAAAGATTAATAAATTACAGTGACTTAAATGCGAATTAAAAGAAATTAAAAAGTTAAAATATATTAAATAAACGCTATCACTATTTTTACAATGATGTTTTTGTGATTTTATAAAATAAAATAACTTAAATAAACTATTTTAACTAAAACGTAAACTTAAATTACCTAAAAACTTGATTTAAAATGAAAACGTAAGTTATTTATAAAAATTACGCGAGTGCGCAAGCAAAAACGTAAAATTTATGAAATAAAAGTCCTACAAGTGTAAAAACAATTTTATTACGTACTATATGACAAAAGAAAATTTTAGAAAAAAGATTTATAATTTTTAGACTTTTATATTTTTTATTATGAATTTAAATAAGATTTTACACTAATTAAATGATTAAAAATACTAAAACTATTTAGAAAAATCTGAAACTTTTTTATAAAATACTTTATACTAATACAATTTTATAAAAAATACAAAAACTGAAAAAGCTAGTTCAAATAAGCTAGAAATAAGCTAAATATCTCGTATAAGCTTATTAGAAACAAAAGGGTTATATATTAAATAATGCAAATAAAAACTGAAAAAGTCCCTAAGGCAGATGGTGTGTGTGTGGTGTGGTGAGCTGGGTGGCCAGGGTTCGAATCCCATCAACTCTTTTTTTTGCTAATATTTTATTTTTTTTATTTTTCTTTACAAACTTGTTAAGCTAATGATTATAAGCACTTTTCACAACTACAACTTTTTATGAAACTGATTAATAAGCTCAGTATTGAGCTTTTTGTCTCAACAGTTAACAAAAGAAAATGGAAAAAACACAAGGATAAGCTAAAATGACTATTAAGCTAGAAATAAGCAAAAGCTAGACTGGAAATAAGCTATGAAAATGATGATAAGCTAATATGATAACTGAATAAGCACAATAACTACAAAATAAGCACTGATTAAGCTACAAATAAGCAAAAACTAAACTGGTTACACAGGCACTGTTTTGAATTACTAAGCACTATGTAGCTTAATTTTAAGCACTGAAATAAGCTATAAAATGAAAACAAATACTGGAATAAGCAAGTTGACCAGTTAAGCTTTCCAAAAAGCTAAATCACACAGATTGGATTACAATAAAGAGCTTGTGAGAAGCTATTGAAAAAGCTAGAAAATCACTGAGTATGACTCAGTGATTGCTGAGTAAATTGGGACAACTTATAAGCACTAGCGTGCTATTTAAATAAGCTAGGAATGCAAAATAAGCACTTGTAACCTTGAGACAGCTAGGTGAGCTTCTCAAAAAGTTAAATTGCATAAGATATGGGTAACTAATAAGCTCTCTAAGAGCTTGTGAAATAGGGTACCAACACTGTGAATGGGGACTCTTTTGATTTTTAAGAAAATGAAGTAAAGTTGACTTTAATGAACTTTAAATCAATCTTATGCACTGATTATGTTATGTTAAGGTGTAATGAGACTATAATAAGCTAACTTACCAAGTTTTAAACAGATGTGATGAGTTTTGATCTTGAAATCCTAACAGTGACTGAGTAATATGGGATTAAAGGGAAATTTGACTTTTTAATGAACAAACACTGGTTCTTCTTATTGAAATGAGATATTAAGACCTATTGTGACACAGAACAAGCATTAACACTGCTTTAAACAAACTTTAGCACAGTCAAACAAGATAATCCAAACAACACTTATTGAAACTGTTTTGATATTTTTCAAGTCAAAACACAGATTTGGACCATGTTATTGATTGCAGGCCTAATATTATCACTAAGTAAGACTAAATAAACATTAAATAACAACAATAACAACATAAGATCAAGAAATTACACTAAGCTAATTTAACTGTGGAAATGATATTTTTATCAACTGTGAATTTTAAAGAACAAGCTACTGGTTTTATGACTTAATTGTACTTAACTAATACTAATGAGTATGAAAACACAAAGATTTAAGCTAGTTAAGGATTTAAACAGTTAAATGACCAAATGTACCAAAAGGGCTTACAAGATGGATTTGAATGAAAACCAAGAACAAGGACTGTGAATACACTTCCTATAGCTTACCAATAAGCTCTATACCAAGGTCATCCAGAATCTACCTTGCTCCAGCTTTCTTGCATGTTTCACCATTGATTTTTTATTTTCTCTATATTTTCTTGGTATTTTTGTGAATTTTCTGATTTTGATACTAGACAAAGTTTTAGAGTTTCTAAAAGCTTGAATAAGCTTTCTAGGGAGCTTATGTGGCTTACTCAGTCCATAATAACATCTACAAACAACCTTTGATCATTCATGAGATTTTTAAAATAAGGAAAATTTGCATAATCTAAGATATAACTTAATACTGGAATTAATGTTTCACAAATACTTTATTATAACATAAAAACTTGAAATACAGAGTTTTAAGATTAAAACATACACAGGAATTGAAATTTAAGCTAAAACGACTTAATAAAATGAAAATTACACTCGATCATTTGATACATTGCACCCATCCCTTCTTTATAGACTTTTGAGGCTCTGCTTATGACTCTGAATCTTTCCCACCTCAATCCAACCATTGGATTGGTCAAAGTAATCGTATTCGTCCATTTGGATATTTTGGCGCCAAATTTCTCATTAGCAGGTTTTTCCAATTAATGAGGATTGGATGGATGTGGAGGTGGAAGAGAGGTGTATTCAAGTGGAAAAACAGGTGTAAAGGTGAAAAAGAGGAGAAAACCACCTCTGGTTTTGGGATTGCAGCTTATGTGAAGGAGATGAACAGTAACACCTGTTTTGGCGCGTTTGACTATTTTTGACCAGAGGATATTATAAACAGGGGGGTCCAAAATGGGGGGGTCAAGGCATATGGCAGGGTTCTTTTTTTGGTTTTGATGGGGTTCTAAATACAAAAGGGTCTAAATGGCTTTAGTTAAGTACAAGGACCAAACTTGCAAATCTGCCAAACTTGAGGGACCAATATGCAGTTCTCCAAAAGCTTATACAAGGACCAAACCTGCCATAAATGAATAGTACAAGGACCAAGGTTGATTATTTTCCATTTTTAAAATGTCCAAGGACCATTTTTGACAATTTTCAAACTCTAGGGACCAAACTTGTAATTTTTCTCTAAACTTATCATAAAGGACCAATTATGTCATTTATTAATAATACAAGGGTGTTGTTTGAATAATTTCTATTTTTGAACACCCAGGGACTATTTTTGAAATTTTTGTAAAGTTTAAGGACTAAAATTGTCATTTTGTAAATTTTAAACTTTAAAGGGTTTGTTTTGACAACTTTTGAATCTCATGGACCTTAAATGACATTTTACAAGTTTTTGAATTACCAGGGACTAGATTTGACAATTTTTGAAACTTGGGGGACTAAAACTGCCAATTATGCAAACTTGATACGTTTTTCACCAGATTTTGATGTTTTTGCATTTAAAACATATAAAACACTTGTTTGTGATATTTTCATCATTTTGATGTATTTCTGAGTGTTTTCAGATGTTTTTGCAGTCTAGACAGTATAAAAATGATGAGTATTTAGACACTCATCAATCCCCCACACTAAGATATTGCTAGTCCCTAGCAATGATTTGAGAAAAATTAATGGATTTTATCTCTTTACCAAAAGCCATTACTTCTGGAGTAGCCAATTGTTTTAGCTCAAGTAAGAACCTTGGTACAATGATAACCAAATGATTTTGAGCAAATCATAAGCTTTCAACGGATTTGATTTGTCTTTACCAGAAGCCGGTTTCTTTGGACTAGCCAACTCTTAGATAAATTATCAATATTATCTTTGGTGAGCCGATTACCAATTATGGATTTCCAACTGCCTTTACCACAAGCCATAAACTTGCGGGCTAGCCAACTTTTCACTAGTTTAAAGATATGGTGAGTTGAACACCATACAATTTTGGGCAAATTGCAAGCCATAAACGGATTTGAGATATCTTTACCAAGAGCCGTTTGCTTCTGGATTAGCCAATCCTTATGTGTGTTAGACATGGCGGACTGATTACCATTTGCCGAGTAAGTGAAAAACACTTACTCCAAAAAAAAATTTGGCCAAAAACGGGGGAATTGGGTGGAGTAATTACATGATAAAATTCGTGAGAATTCCCCCCCACACTTAGAAATGAATATTGCCCTCAATATTCAAAGTACCGGCGGTTATGCCGAAACATAGAACATAAAAGGGAAATACTACGGCCATTATTTTGTTTTTGATATATAAACATTTTTTTTTTTTTTGAAAGATTGATATATACAACAGCGGGGGGCAACTCCCCCACACTAGGGTGGTAGAAAGGGGTAAGAAGACAGAAACATGGGTGAAAACCCATATGGTGTGTGCTACTGTTTTTGATTCCCGAGTCACTAGCTTGACTCGATCCCCGCATTCATTGGTTCATGGGGAATGTTTGTAGATCCGGGACAATCACGGGTGGAATGTCCTCTCCAAAGTAATGCTTTAATCGATGACCATTCACTTTAAAATTAGGACCATCAGGTTGAGATAACTCAATGGTGCCATAAGGATAAACCTTAGTGATAGTAAATGGACCAGACCAACGGGACTTGAGCTTTCCCGAGAAAATCTTCAATCTTGAATTGAAAAGAAGGACTCGATCACCAACGTTGAAAACGCGGTTCTTGATTTTAGAGTCATGAATCTTCTTTGTCTTTTGTTTGTAGATCAAAGAGTTCTCGTATGCTTGATCACGAAGTTCATTTAATTCATTCATTTGAACTTTCCGGTGATCACCAGCTGTCTGTATATCGAAGTTTGCATGCTTCAAGGCCCAGTATGCCTTGTGCTCTAGCTCAATCGGAAGATGACATGCCTTTCCGTACACTAGCTTGTATGGAGTACACCCGATGGGTGTTTTGTAAGCTGTACGAAAGGCCCAGAGTGCGTCATCCAGTTTATCCGACCAGGATGCACGATTTTCACCTACTGTTCTTTCAAGAATTCTTTTTATACCACGGTTTGAAACTTCCACTTGCCCACTTGTTTGGGGGTGGTATGCAGTAGAGAGACGGTGGGTAACACCATACTTTTGCATGACACGATCAAATTGGTCATTGCAGAAATGTGTACCACGATCACTGATTATAGCTCGCGAAGTTCCAAACCTGGCAAAAAGGGATTTTAAGAATTTCACAACAACTCGGGCATCGTTGGTAGGTAAAGCTTTCGCTTCAACCCATTTTGACAAATAGTCAACAGCCACGAGTATGTACTTGTTTCCTCTAGAAGATGGAAATGGCCCCATAAAATCAATACCCCAGATGTCAAATATCTCACAAACTTGAATGGCATTTTGTGGCATTTCATTTCTTTGAGAGATATTTCCGTGACGTTGACAAGCGTCACAAGTTTTGACAAAATCGTGGGCATCCTTATAGATAGTGGGCCAATAAAACCCGGAATCAAACACCTTTTGGCGGTGTAGTTTGGACTATGATGGCCCCCGGTGGGTCCAGCATGGCAAGCTTTGAGAATGTCAAGAGCTTCTTGTCCATAAACACACCGTCGGATGACTTGATCCGCACAGATTTTGAATAAGTAGGGGTCGTCCCTGAAGTAATGTTTAACATCTTTGAAGAATTTGTTCTTGTTGGGTCGACATCCCTTTCACTATGAAGTTACCCGCATGGTAATTTGCGAAGTAAGCAAACCATGGGGTAGAAGAGTTTCCACGAAAAGAAACCGCATTGAGTGTCTCGAGAGGAAATGTTTCATTTATTTCCTTTTTCTCGAAAACATCTTGGTATGGGTTTTCTAATCGACAGATGATCGCAGCCGTGTTCTCAGCTCCTTTTTTATCACGTATAATGATATCAAATTCTTGGAGGAGGAGAACCCAACGGAGCAATCTCGGCTTTGCATCTTGTTTTGCAAAGAGATATTTGAGAGCCGAGTGATCCGTATACACTACACATTTGGTCAAGATTAAGTATGGCCGAAACTTCTCAAACGCATACACCACGGCTAATAATTCTTTTTCTGTGGTGGTGTAATGAGTTTGAGCTTCACCATAGTCTTACTTGCGTAGTGAATAGGCTAAAAATGCTTAGCTCTACGTTGCCCTAAGACTGCACCGATAGCAAAATCACTTGCATCGCACATGAGCTCAAAAGGCAAGTCCCAGTCGGGAGCAACGAGAATGGGTGCCTCATTAAGCTTTTTCTTTAATGTTTCAAAAGCTTTGATGCACTCGGTGAGAAGATAAAAGGAGCATCTTTTTCAAGAAGATGGGTCATAGGCCGGGCGATTTTAGAAAAACCTTGTATGAATCTGCGATAGAAACCGGCATGACCTAAAAAACTCCTAATACCTTTGACGGTAGTAGGATGAGGTAATTTAGCAATAACATCGACTTTTGCTCTATCTACCTCAATCCCGTTTTTTGAAATCTTATGGCCAAGGACTATGCCTTCTTTGACCATAAAGTGGCTTTTCTCCCAATTTAGACAAAGATTGGTGTCTTCACACCGTTTGAGCATTTTATCTAGATGGGAGAGACATGTTTGAAACGAATCCCCAATGACCGAGAAGTCATCCATAAACACCTCCATTGTTTCCCCGATCATGTCGTGGAAAATGGCCATCATACATCGTTGGAACGCGCCAGGAGCATTACATAGGCCAAAAGGCATACGTCTGTAGGCAAAAGTTCCGTATGGGCAGGTGAATGTAGTTTTATCTTGATCCTTTGGATCAATGGGGATCTGAAAGTAACCCGAGAAACCATCAAGGAAACAATAGTATTCGTTCCCTGCTAATCTCTCAAGCATTTGGTCCATAAAGGGTAGAGGAAAATGGTCTTTACGGGTGGCGTCATTCAACTTACGATAGTCAATGCAAACACGCCATCCCGTAACCAGCCGAGTTGGAATTAACTCGTTATCTTCATTTGTGACAACAGTTATGCCACCCTTTTTAGGAACACAATGAATTGGGCTAACCCAAGGACTATCCGAGATCGGGTAAATCAATCCTGCATCAAGAAGTTTGATAACCTCTTGTTTGATAACATCATGGATTTTTAGATTTACTCTTCTCTCGATGTTGAACTGCGGCTTGAAGTCATCCTCCATCAAGATTTTGTGAGTACAAAATTCGTGGTTGATACCCTTAATGTCGGAGAGTTTCCAAGCAATTGCTTGCTTGTGTGACTTCAAGATCTTTATGAGAGCAGATTTTTCATCTTTACTCAAATCTCTAGCAATAATGACTGGTAATTTATCATCACCTTCAAGAAATGCATACTCGAGATGAGGTGGTAAGTCCTTAAGCTCGACTTCGTGAAATTCTTCAGTTTTCTCAACTGACTTGACTTCCTTGTTATGAAGTTCGACGGGAGGGAGTGAAAATGATGATGGATCATCATTAAGCAATTTCTCAATGAGAAGTATGTCCCCCTCGATGTCAATGGGAGCGTGATCAATTTCCCATGGTACAGAATCACTAGATAAGTAGGCTTCAATCTCTTCCAAGATGAAGTCACTTTCCTCAAATGGGGTGAGAGAAGGAGTAGAATTGGCGATGATAGGTTGAGATGAATGAGTGAGATTATCACTCGAAGAATTATGATCATAACCAAGAAATTCTTGCGAGTACTCTTCAGAAGCAACATCAATGATATCTATTCGGTTAACCGACTCAGAATCATAGTTTGCGGAGTACCTCGAAGTCTGATCAAGGTTAAAGGTGACAACTTCATTACCAACACGTAATGTGATTTCTTGCTCAAATACATCAATGAGAGCACGCCCGTTCTCGGAATCCTCGACCAACAATGAGAGGAACCCGATGATCCGCATCAAAATCAACAACCACGAAGTCAGCTGGAAAATGGAACTTTCCTACTTTCACAAATACGCCCTCGGCAATGCCAAGAGGACGGGATATTGTACGATCTGCAAGCTCAAGAGTCATGCATGTAGGAGTAAGTTCCGGAAGAGAAAGTTTCTTCCACACTGAATAAGGCATCAGGTTGATGCTTGCACCAAGATCTGCTAAGGCAAAGCATTCAACCATTCCTGGAAATACACAAGGTAAGAGAAATTTTCCAGGATCTCCAAGCTTTTCAGGAAGCTTCTTCAAGATAACTGCAGAGCAGTTCTCGTTAAGAGGAGTTTTAGCCATTTCAAACAGCTTTTCCTTGTTGCTTAACATGTGTTTGAGAGTTGATGCAAACTTGGGCATCCACATGATAGCATCCGCAAAGCTTATGTCAAAATGTAACTCTTGGAAAATTTGAAAAATTTGTCCATTTGATGACTGGCTTTTTCTCGGAGCTTTTGCTCATTCAAACGTGATGGGTAAGGAATAGAAGATTTGGATTTCTGTTTTTCAACGGGAGCTACGTGGTTCAAAACAACTCCGGATTAGACTTGGGTTTCTGGACAACTTGAGGTTGGACATTGGTTCCTCCGTTATTAACAGGAAGTTCCTTGTCCTTGGTTGCCTCTGGTTCACTTTCCACTACCTTCGGGAGAGAAGAAGAAGAGGTAGTAGGAATAGCGGGTCCATTGTATGAAACACCACTTCCGGTTGTGATCGCCTTTAGCATCGCCCTCGGGTTAGCGATCGTGTTGCTCGGAAGTTACCCTGAGCTCGAGGGTTGATCATTTAAAGACTTCTTTAGATCGATCGACTGACCAACAACCTGTTCATTTCATCTTGGGATTTCATGAACTGCTTCAATAACTCATCCGATGATGGTACTGGAGGTACTGGAGGGAAATTTTGAGGTCGGATGTTTTGATTATGACCTTGTTGTTGAAAATTTCCTTGAAATTGATTCCCCGATTGAAATTGTTTTGATTAAGGTTTCCTTGATGTTGGAAACCTTGATTGGGTCCCGGATAGAAATTACCTTGGTTTTGATAACCTTGGTTCATTCTAGGTTGATTCTGATTCCGGTTAGGATTCTGGTTAAAACCGGGTGGTGCTTGATAAGTGTTAGCACGGTAGTTTGGTTCATTCTGAGGACGGTATTGATTACCTCCTTGATGTGAAGTACCGGCTATAGCATTTGCTTCAAACGGACTACCATCGGTGGAAGTACAGTTGTAGTATGCATGAGGACCACCACAAGTAACACAAACTTCAACTTTCTTCACTTCACCATGTGATGGTGTCTGAGTGAAAGTGACTTTCTTTTGGTTAGCAAGAACCAAAGCTTGAACAATATCCGTGAGTTTGTCAATCTTAGCATCGGTGCTAGATGTACTCACGGGTTTAGAAGTGGAAGGTCCAGCATTAGATCGAGTCCGATATGTCTTTGTGCGGAAAGGGCGGAGCTGGGACTTGTTTTCAATGATTTGCAAGGCTTCTTTTGTGGTCTTGCTAAGGAAATTACCTTCCGCGGAGGCATTTAAAGAGTCTTGGTCACCTTGGTGAAGACCATTGTAGAAAGTATCCATTTGCATTAACTCGGTAAAACCATGATGCGGACACTTACGGAGCAATTCTTTGTAACGATCCCATGCCTCCCCGAATGATTCATCAAATCTTTGAGAAAATTTCATTATCTCATTCTTAAGACTTGTAGTTCGTGATGGAGGATAGAATTCGTTAACAAACTTGGTAACTAGATCCTCCCATGTCTCAATGGAACGAGGGGTTGTTTCTCAAGCCAATTCCGGCTTGTCCCTCTAGAGAAAATGGGAACAGAAGAAGCTTAATGGCTTCATGTGGGACATTCTTGTACTTGATGGTAGATGCAATCTTGTTAAACCATCGAATGTGTGCATGAGGATCATCCCGCTCAAAACCATAGAATTGGCTTTGGGTTACAAGATTAAGCAACCCGCTTTTGAGCTCAAAAGTATCGCCACGATGGCTGGAACAACAATGGCATCTCCGTAACCCTCGATGGGTGCTTGGAGAAGCTCATTCATAGGCTTGTCTTCTCGCCATTTCAGGGTGGTGGTGGTAGACGTTCTCAGCCACGCCGAAGGAGCGAACGCCCTCTACGCTCTACGAGGAATCTTGCCAAGTTCGAAAGTGGACTTGTAGAACTGGAAGAACGAAAAGCGCATGCACTAAGTATAAAAATCAATTTTTCAAAACAAATGCGAGGCAAAACGACAAGTGAACTTAACCAATAATCACAAATGAAATGGCTTCTATGAAAAAGGTACACCAAATCACAAGGACACAAAGGCAAGTTTTAAATGATGTTCGAACTTATTATGGTCACACCCCCAGTTAGTAGGTGTACCGCCTTGATTTGCGGTGGTTGATTTTTATGTATATATTAAGTACCACTGAAAAGACGTAGGTATGGATATGTGCTAAGGGTTTAAAACTTTTGGAAAATATTTTTGGAATCGTCTCGTTTAACCAAATCGTATTTCTTTAAGAATCACCTTAAAAGAAACACAAGCTAGAAAATGTTACGATTGTTTTGTTGTTTTATATATTTTTGGTGTTTTTAACACTTTAGGAAAAGTGTTAATGAACTTTTTGATTTATATTTAACTTTACAAAAAACTGTTTACAAACGATGGTATATGTGCAAGTACGGGTCTAAAAAATGCTTAGAACACGCTTACAGCCTCCCCGGCAGCGGCGCCAAAATTTGATTGGTGCTAAACCGTCAAGTTTAATCACTCAAGCTAGCCACTTGTGAATGGCCAACCGTAATAAACTTAAAACAGCTCAAACACCAAATGCAATTTAGATCAGAGGAATATAGTGGATTCCTGGGTCGTTAAGTCCCACGGAGGATGAATTGGTGTATAAACACTTGATCAGATGATAGAATGATCACTAAGGATAGTGATCAGTAAGGATTTGGATGGATAATTATACCTAAAGAAAAGATTAATAAATTACAGTGACTTAAATGCAAATTAAAAGAAATTAAAAAGTTAAAATATATTAAATAAACGCTATCACTATTTTTTACAATGATGTTTTTGTGATTTTATAAAATAAAATAACTTAAATAAACTATTTTAACTAAAACGTAAACTTAAATTACCTAAAAACTTGATTTAAAATGAAAACGTAAGTTATTTATAAAAATTACGCGAGTGCGCAAGCAAAAACGTAATTTTTATGAAATAAAAGTCCTACAAGTGTAAAAACAATTTTATTACGTACTATATGACAAAAGAAAATTTTAGAAAAAAGATTTATATTTGTTAGACTTTTATATTTTTTATTATGAATTTAAATAAGATTTTACACTAATTAAATGATTAAAAATACTAAAACTATTTAGAAAAATCTGAAACTTTTTTATAAAATACTTTATACTAATACAATTTTATAAAAAATACAAAAACTGAAAAAGCTAGTTCAAATAAGCTAGAAATAAGCTAAATATCTCGTATAAGCTTATTAGAAACAAAAGGGTTATATATTAAATAATGCAAATAAAAACTGAAAAAGTCCCTAAGGCAGATGGTGTGTGTGTGGTGTGGTGAGTCTGGGTGGCAGGGTTCGAATCCCAAAGAACTCTTTTTTGCTAATATTTTATTTTTTTTATTTTTCTTTACAAACTTGTTAAGCTAATGATTATAAGTACTTTTCACAACTACAACTTTTTATGAAACTGATTAATAAGCTCAGTATTGAGCTTTTTGTCTCAACAGTTAACAAAAGAAAATGGAAAAAACACAAGGATAAGCTAAAATGACTATTAAGCTAGAAATAAGCAAAAGCTAGACTGGAAATAAGCTATGAAAATGATGATAAGCTAATATGATAACTGAATAAGCACAATAACTACAAAATAAGCACTGATTAAGCTACAAATAAGCAAAAACTAAACTGGTTACACAGGCACTGTTTTGAATTACTAAGCACTATGTAGCTTAATTTTAAGCACTGAAATAAGCTATAAAATGAAAACAAATACTGGAATAAGCAAGTTGACCAGTTAAGCTTTCCAAAAAGCTAAATCACACAGATTGGATTACAATAATGAGCTTGTGAGAAGCTATTGAAAAAGCTAGAAAATCACTGAGTATGACCAGTGATTGCCGAGTAAATTGGGACAACTTATAAGCACTAGCAGGCTATTTAAATAAGCTAGGAATGCAAAATAAGCACTTGTAACCTTGAGACAGCTAGGTGAGCTTCTCAAAAAGTTAAGTTGCATAAGATATGGGTAACTAATAAGCTCTCTAAGAGCTTGTGAAATAGGGTACCAACACTGTGAACAGGGGACTCTTTTGATTTTTTAAGAAAATGAAGTAAAGTTGACTTTAATGAACTTTAAATCAATCTTATGCACTGATTATGTTATGTTAAGGTGTAATGAGACTATAATAAGCTAACTTACCAAGTTTTAAACAGATATGATGAGTTTTGATCTTGAAATCCTAACAAAGGACTAAGTAATATGAGATTAAAGGAAAGTTTGACTTTTTAATGAACAAACACTGGTTCTTCTTATTGAAATGAGATATTAAGACCTATTGTGACACAGAACAAGCATTAACACTGCTTTAAACAAACTTTAGCACAGTCAAACAAGATAATCCAAACAACACTTATTGAAACTGTTTTGATATTTTTCAAGTCAAAACACAGATTTGGACCATGTTATTGATTGCAGACCTAATATTATCACTAAGTAAGACTAAATAAACATTAAATAACAACATAAGATCAAGAAATTACACTAAGCTAATTTAACTGTGGAAATGATATTTTTATCAACTGTGAATTTTAAAGAACAAGCTACTGGTTTTATGACTTAATTGTACTTAACTAATACTAATGAGTATGAAAACACAAAGATTTAAGCTAGTTAAGGATTTAAACAGTTAAATGACCAAATGTACCAAAAGGGCTTACAAGATGGATTTGAATGAAAACCAAGAACAAGGACTGTGAATACACTTCCTATAGCTTACCAATAAGCTCTATACCAAGGCCATCCAGAATCTACCTTGCTCCAAATTTTCTTGCATGTTTCACCATTGATTTTTTATTTTCTCTATATTTTCTTGGTATTTTTGTGAATTTTCTGATTTTGATACTAGACAAAGTTTTAGAGTTTCTAAAAGCTTGAATAAGCTTTCTAGGGAGCTTATGTGGCTTACTCAGTCCATAATAACATCTACAAACAACCTTTGATCATTCATGAGATTTTTAAAATAAGGAAAATTTGCATAATCTAAGATATAACTTAATACTGGAATTAATGTTTCACAAATACTTTATTATAACATAAAAACTTGAAATACAGAGTTTTAAGATTAAAACATACACAGGAATTGAAATTTAAGCTAAAACGACTTAATAAAATGAAAATTACACTCGATCATTTGATACATTGCACCCATCCCTTCTTTATAGACTTTTGAGGCTCTGCTTATGACTCTGAATCTTTCCCACCTCAATCCAACCATTGGATTGGTCAAAGTAATCGTATTCGTCCATTTGGATATTTTGGCGCCAAATTTCTCATTAGCAGGTTTTTCCAATTAATGAGGATTGGATGGATGTGGAGGTGGAAGAGAGGTGTATTCAAGTGGAAAAACAGGTGTAAAGGTGAAAAAGAGGAGAAAACCACCTCTGGTTTTGGGATTGCAGCTTGTGTGGAAGGAGATGAACAAGTAACACCTGTTTTGGCGCGTTTGACTATTTTTACCGAGAGGATATTATAAACAGGGGGTCCAAAATGGGGGGTCACAGTGTATTGGCAGGGTTCTTTTTGGTTTTGATGGGGTTCTAAATACAAAAAGGGTCTAAATGGCTTATGTTAAGTACAAGGACCAAACTTGCAAATCTGCCAAACTTGAGGGACCAATCTGCAGTTCTCCAAAAGCTTATACAAGGACCAAACCTGCCATAAATGAATAGTACAAGGACCAAGGTTGATTATTTTCCATTTTTAAAATGTCCAAGGACCATTTTTTGACAATTTTCAAACTCCAGGGACCAAACTTGTAATTTTTCTCTAAACTTATCATAAAGGACCAATTATGTCATTTATTAACAATACAAGGGTGTTGTTTGAATAATTTCTATTTTTGAACACCCAGGGACTATTTTTGAAATTTTTGTAAAGTTTAAGGACTAAAATTGTCATTTTGTAAATTTTAAACTTTAAAGGGTTTGTTTTGACAACTTTTGAATCTCATGGACCTTAAATGACATTTTACAAGTTTTTGAATTACCAGGGACTAGATTTGACAATTTTTGAAACTTGGGGGACTAAAACTGCCAATTATGCAAACTTGATACGTTTTTCACCAGATTTTGATGTTTTTGCATTTAAAACATATAAAACACTTGTTTGTGATATTTTCATCATTTTGATGTATTTCTGAGTGTTTTCAGATATTTTTGCAGTCTAGACAGTATAAAAATGATGAGTATTTAGACACTCATCAATTTTGCTATCTTTCTTTCACTATATTTCGTCTTCGTTCTCGTTTCGTATTCGTTTTGCTTGTATATCTGTTCACTGGGCTTTTGAAGCTCAGCCGCACTTTTTCTTTTTCCGCGCGTATCTAAGCATTGGAGCTGGGTATTGCTTTGGGATGAGTGCTGTGTGGACTTACCTTAGAGATTTTTAGCTTTGATCTTATGATGCCAATTAGACTTCATTTTAGACTTTATCTTAGACTTTTCGTTTGGAGTTTATTTTCCGCTGGGACCTATGTATTGAAGTCATTTTGACTTGGATTATTTCAATATTTATGTTGAGATTTCTTTTGGATTATATGTTTGCTTTGATATTACACCATTACTTGTGATTCCTTTACCCTTGTCGGGTCGGGGCGTTACAAATAGTTTCTTTCGCGGGATTTTTCAAAACCAAGAATAAACCGTAAGATAGATCCGGAAATGCACATTACATTTACCAGGATGTTTCCATTGTCACGGGATTTTACAAGTCTATGATTTAAACCGAGAAATAGGTTCTTTCGCGGGATTTTACAAAATCAAGACAAAACCGTAAACAATGTCAGCTTGAATGTATTATGACAAATTTGGTTTCGGTGAATATCTGTTTTTAGGGGAACATGCAGTGGTTCATCAACGGTTCATTAACCAATCATCAACAATTCTTAACCCATATGTAGACAACTTCACAAACCACACTAAGTCGAGTAGTATACACTACTTCCCCCTGAGGTTGACCGTAAAGCATCAAAGTACACGTTTCTCCCCCATGATGGTTTCTAACTTTCGGAAGCATCATAATGTGTACGACCATTTGCACGAAAAGTTCTTGTCATAAGCAAACATCTTGAAGAATCATGGTTAACACTGAAGATTTTAGAAAGATTTTGCTTAGACTGTGAAGTATCATTGACATTCTGTGGCGTCGAATATCACATGGGAATTTCAGATCACATCTCATCCAACAAACCCTTTGGTAAACACATCATTCACGTATCAATTTCTGTGTCCACTTGGTGAAGTAAACCCGATATACCAAACTTGATCATGTAGTAGAATTCCCCAGATTTATTACTTAAACTTGTACTAATCCTCGTGAAAAAGAAACGGTGTACCCAATGTACCAAACCACTTGACATATCCTCAACTGCGTGAGACACCGAAGTGATAGCTACGTTGTGGGTTAAGCGAGAAAGAATCACAACCGTAACTAAATAGCCAAGTCTTTTTCACACTCAATAAACGCCCAAACAAGTCATCTTCGTAAAAGGGTAGAAAGAAAGAAGATGAAATAAGTAAACATGCCCGGAAAACCTCACTGCAAGTTCAAATAAGAAATATAGTACAAAACCCTGTAGACAACTTTGTTCAACCATCAATTCAAGCCGTATCATAATATTCTCTGTGAAAATGTGTGAACCAATACTAAACCACATCACAATAAGTCTCATCATCATACCCAATTCTTAAAAGAAATCAAGTTCTTGAGAAGCCCATCAAACCATCATCTACTATCCAAGTCATCACATAAATAACTCAAGCTCATATCCGGTTTCAATCTTTGTCATACCATTCATTCTCGAGAAATATCATCATATATGTATCCGCATAATGAGATGGTAAAGATCGGATGGGACAAATTATCTTACCAACGACTCATCAAACCAATTAGTCTAGGACTCATCAAGCAAATTATGTTTGAGAAATATTGCTTCCTGCTAACATGCAATCCATTATTCCCTCCCATATGCACAACATTTAAATCAAATATCACTTAAATCCGGGCCCAAGTTTAATGTCAAAGTGTCCGGCCCATCAAAAAAAAATCAGCCCAGATCCAACAATAATAATGTTACACAATTGATATACATCCATAGTTGGTTTGTAATATGTATCCAACCCTAATTGTTGGGAGTATAAAAAGACACAAATCTCACACATCCTCTAACCCTAATAATCATTCCATCCGCCCCCATCTATCAAAACTCTCCACCCATCTTAACAAATCAGATTCTAAAACCCCTAATCTTACTCTCAATCTCAAATAAACACGCCTCCTCAATCATAATACACTCCCTTTTACCAATAATAATAAAACAACGCTCCAAGAAAACCTTCGTAGATGACAACTCGTTTCGACCTAGCCACAGGGATGGCTCAAGGTTTTAGAGTTGAGGGACATTGAATCGCCACAGGGATGGCTTTAGTGCTTAGACAAGGCTTCAAGGTAGGTTATGTTAATGTTTTGTGATGAGTGAAATCATTTTTCATATTGTTGTAGACTGAACGAATCTAAGATAGAAACTAACACACTTGTTAGATTTCTACTATTTTATATTCGGATATGAAGTGAAGCATGGTCTTCCAAAATGAGTAGATCTATGACGAAAAAAGTGCAGTACTCAAAAGATTTTTAAAAATCTATGCGTGAGTATCACGGATCTGAGATCTCTTTTATCCTTTTATTTTTCTTGTTAACCGAATAAGAGTGGGTGATGAAATCAATCATGGTTTTGTCTTCACTTCAAAAACATTCTGATATTCACAAAAACTTTTAGATCGATGATGACTTGAGGTGACATACAAGAGTAGTAGCTTGTCGAATCAAGGTGCACCCATTCTGAGATTGTTTGACATTTCACGTTCATGTTTGAGTCATTGATTGATGATGAATCTTTTCTCTTTCGACTTCGTGACCATCAAGTTTGATGTTTCATTGATTATAATGAAAGAGATAAAGAAACTGAGATCACTTGAAATATTCTTTTAGCTTAGAGACTTGATTGAATGAGAATATTTATTTGAATGTAGATATAGATGACTCTGAGATTTGGTTGACGAATGTTGTTAAGATTGATGATGTAGCAGCAGTTTTTGAGATCTTGGCTAATAGTTGTGATAGAATATGTGTTTGTTTGAATGTAGTCTTGATGTATGATGGTTTAAACCACAGTTCTTTGTTTTCAAAAGTCTTCAACTCGCATCTGTAACAACACGCATCAGTAACAACACGCATCTTAACAACTTGCATTTTAACAACTCGCTTCATTAACAACTCGCTTCATTAACAACTCGCTTCTGAACAAATCGCATACCCAGATTTTATTATGACAGCTCGCATATTTTTCTGCTAGTACACAACTCGCATTCCAGACATTGAATCTGGGCAGATTTGAGAAGTCGCATTCAAAAATGCAACACAACTCGCATTTGACCAGACCAAGTCGCAGTTGACCAGTTAACAACTTGCAGTTGACTAAATAGTCAACCCGCATCCAGGATGCATTGAATCTGGACCAGAAACACAACTCGCATTAAAGAATTAACACAACTCGCTTTGAAGAATTTCGATAAACCGCATTCAATAATCCTATGTGAACAGCAGCCAGAATGAGACTATTTAAAAAACTGCTTAAAAACTCATCTAAGTCACACAAAACCAGATTCAAAACAGATTCAGAACATGTTCAAAACCAAATTCAAAACAGATACAAAACAGGTTCTAAACCGTATATGACATGTTAATATCACAACCACAAACCAGTTACAAAATAACACTGGATTCAAAACAGCCTAGATATTCATCATAACCACATTAGGAAGCAACCAAACCCACAGATAACCCGCATGAAAACCCGCATAAAACCATGAGTCGAACCACGAGAATCAAAACAAACAACAAAACCTGGCTCTGATGCCAATTGTTAGGATCGAATATTTATGTTGTTTGATGATTCGGGTGGTCTAGGATTATGATGATACAAGAAAGCCATTTTTAGATAGATGAAGAGAGTAGAGAGGATGTTCTTGAAAGAGAGTTGTAAAACAACAAATGCAAAGTTAGATTCCAAGAAGCAACACCCTTCCCTTAGTGGGAAGGGTATTTATAGTTACAAGCTAAACGCCCTCCTGTCGGGCTGTGGATCAGGCATACAGTAGGTAAAGACCCGTCCTTCCTCCACGGTGTTGCACTAAACTACTCTACACTAATAACTAACTAATTAACTACAAAATAACGTAAATAACGACAAGTCTACGAGCTAACATATGCTAGACCATAATTGGGGTGACCGACACTTTCACATGGAATTTCCAATTCCTAACATACTGAGACTCGCCATCTCATCATTTTTAGGTTTCGGTTTGGAACCTCCGCTACATTGTGCTTGATCTATTTGTGCGTGTTCATTTTCATCAAGGTGAGTTCATAGCCTCGCTTTTACTTTTATTTTACAAACCCCGCGAGGGAGATACATGCTCTAAACTAGAACACAAGGTTTTTCATAAATGCTCTCCTCTTGATTATTGGTACTCCCTAAGTATTTAGCCACAAGTCCCCTGATCATGAACCATTAGTCACCGCAAGTGAACGTAGATATCGTGAATATTACTATGGGGATTAACGACCCCGTTTCGGTTATAGAGAAATAACCGGGGCGCACTATATTGAATTTCTTTAGGTAATTGGCTATTACCTCCTTTGGGGCATACTTACATACACTGGTAATTCGGTGTATGCAGTTGAGTCTTGGTTTCATGAGCTTAGCGCATAATAATCTGTGATTTTTCTTATGATATTGTTAGTTTACAATGATCATGCTCTTATACTTGTGTTCAACTATTTTAAACCTATGGATTTCACTCAACATTTTTGTCGACCTTTTTAAGCATGTTATCTCAGGTAATCAGTGAAGATTATGACCAAGGCGCGAAATGGGGCATGGCAAGGCTTATCTGGTGGTGTAAAACATAAAAGTTGTCATTTCTTTCAAACTCATGATCTTTATTTTGGGAAAAACACTTGATCTATTTACAACATTTTGTAAAAACTATGAGTTTTCGATGAATGATAACTATTTTAATAAAACATCTCTTTCGAGTCGTTTTCTATAATTATTGACTATGATCTCCGTTCAAGTAACATCCGAATTAGTCTTCCACTGTCATTAAGATTTTCGGGGGTGTTACAAATTGGCATCAGAGCCAAGGTTATACAGAACCAAAGAGTTTTTCAAAAACATTTGGACTATAACCACACTTTTAAAACGGGACTATTTTACACCACTGCCTTACGCCCTTCCGTGACCGCTCTATGCATTAGGATTGATGCATCACTAGATCATAAGTAAATTGCATTCATTTTAGTTAGGCATGGAGATTTGCTCGGCAAATATGCGTAGCTAACTAAAATCTTGTTAAATATATTATTTGGCATTTTACTTACATTAATTTATGGGTTGTTACAGTACCATGTCTGCATCCCACCTGGTGGTTCTGTCCTCAGACACTGAGATGGAAGACACTATGTCCTCTACGACTGTCAATATGTCAGCTCATCCCAGTCCCATACCATACATCGTTTGACGAGATGAACCTTTGAGGAAGGTGATGTTGCCCGAACTCCTACTATTCCAGCTATGATTGCTCGCTCTCAAGAGCACAATGCTTTTGCTTCTATGACCCTAGATCAGTATTACGAGTCGCAGCAATGGTTACCTGCTTCAGATTCTTCTGGATCATCTTCTTTACCGAGAGCACCGACTCTGCTTCATCAGACTCTTCTGGATCATCTTCTTTACCGATCCGTCGTCGCCGACGTAGGATCCGTGTTCTAAAGCCCTATGAGCCTGAGCCGTTTGGAGTGCCTTATAGACTGCATCCTAAAGGTACGACCTTCAAGCATACCACTAGGAAGCATGTGTGATCCATCACTATGACTCATGTGATACCATCAGCTCAGTCACCACCTACTCAGTCATCACCAGCTACACCTATTGTTCCACCTACTGCTACTTCACCACCACTGCCACCTGCTGTGTTCTATCATCAGACCACCACTGTTCCCGTTTCATCACCACCTACAGCATCACCTCTGTTGAGGCCGCAGATTAGACTTTTTATATCATTTATATTAAAATAGGCTAAAGAAGCCGTGGATTAGACTTTTTGTATAATTTACACAATATTAAGCCGAAATCTATAAAATCAAAATAAACTAATCAAATAAGCTTTAAAATAAGTCAATAAGTTTATAATTAAGCACTTTGACCATTTTGGTTGACTCGAAATAAAGTAAACCAAACACTACTAACTGTTTTATAACCAAATGATGGAGTGATGGACATGGTTTTATGTTTTAATGACCATAACTGAATATACATTAGATCACAGGTTGCCTTAGTAAATGATCACCTCATAAAAATCAATACTCATAGCGCATAACATAATTTTGAATAATTCATGTCTAAGTTAGTGACTGAATTCATTATACTAAAAAATATGGCTCGATACCTTATTGTCCAACAAACCGAGGTCAAAACCAAATAAGTACTTTAATGTCGAAATAAGTAATCAAGTCAAATAAACACTTTCAAGGTTTGAGCCAATCTTTGGTTTTTAGATCTAGTCTTTATTTGAAATCAAAAACTTTGTACTAAGTCTATAAAAATTACTTAAAAGTCAAATGGGTAGCAAATAAGTATTAGCTTATTTTTAGTGCTTATAAGTATCTTATTTAGCCAAATCTACCACACAAGTGCAACAACAAAATCTTTAAAGCATATTTATATGTGAGTCGATTCAAAGAAATTTTAAGAGACCTTACAATGGATTTAAGTGGGGTTCGACTAAGATGAACCAAGAGCACAAGATAATGACCCAAGATTACCAAAACACCTATTTGCTTCCAATATGAACCCAAGAACACCCATTTAGAACCAGATGAACACAAGGATAAACCAAGCTAGATTCTAACTCCTAAGCTTTCTTGTGTTTGTGATAGTTTTGTAAAATAATTGTGTGTGTGCTTGTGAACCTCTCGGCAGAATAAAAGGAACAAATAGAGGGTGTTTTGACCAAAGCTTTTAAAGGGAGACACAATGGTGTGTCTATTTCAAGTAAGCTACATCTTTTGTCACTATCTCTAATTGTAATTATCAAGGTTAGAATGTGTATTTTAGTCCTTATAGTTCGACAGTTAAGAAGAAGAGAAAAAAAAAAGCTTGGACTACCTTTTCTAATGTATGAAAGGTGCATGTTTCTTTGTAGTAAAAACCAACTTTAATATAACAAGTCACTATCAAGGATCTTTTACAAGGCATGCTTGGGATTTTTTTTAAAAAGATTTATGTTAAGCTGGAGGGCATATTCAAGAAAAAGAATGAGGGAATTAGTTTTTGGGTTTAATTCGTGTATTTCGTGTCTATTTGAGCTTAAAGCATAGTCGCGGTACTTTAGTTTGGCAAAAATGTAATCAATATATTTTTGAAAATGTTTTTACAAAAATAATATAAACATAAGATTATGGACTCCGAGAAATAATTATAAATAAAAGCCATTACTACTGCGGTGTCGGTACGCGTGTGATGCCGGGACATCGAAAAACACGAGACGACTCATCGTTTTAGAGTTATAATGATTAGAAAATAAATAACTCGCATATTCTGATATAAATAATAGCCGGAAAATTGACGGATTGTCACACCTTCCTTGCCCTACTCCACTCCCCGAGTCACCTACTCGAGAGTTCGTAATCACTACACAACACCGACTCCTTATGGTGGAGAAACCTTCACAACGTTGCCTACACTTTATTCGGTACAAGGCTAGATACCGAGTCATTTTCACCAAGGAGAAGCAATCATATCACAACATCGCCTACCCTTTATCCGGTACTAGGCTAGATACCAAGTTCCATTACAATGGAGGAACCACTACCCAACACTACACCAATCACCTAACCCCAAAGGAGATCTACTCCTTATAATATCAACAAGGATAAGAATATCCTTTGACCCAATACTAATCTATCTTGTACATCGAATCACACCATATCGAATGTACATCTTAGGCACCTTTCACTAATGCCTTTAATACGGACGATCGACACCCTTCACTAATGTCTTCGTCTTGACACTTGAGACATCTTTCACTAATGTCTTCAACACTACACTTCTTAGAGAAAGAACCATCAACAAGATAACTTCAGTAGTCTTGATGATGAGGAAGCATGGCAACTCATGGACTTGAGCTTGCTTAACTTCAAAGGTGGTGATCTCGCCTTTAAGAGGAACCTAGAGTCACACAAAAACAAAACTACATACATAGATCACTTGGATCTGGGGTTAGAGAGTTTTTAACTCAAGGAGAAAGTATGTGAGAAAGGGGTGAGAAACAATGAAGAAATGGCTCACTATTTATAGAGAGAAAATGTCCACTGTTCCACGGAACCCTCCCTTAAGGGATCCGTCCAGTGTAGTCACTGGGATCCGTGGGACACTCCCTTTTGCCCATGGGTTTTGGGTCATGGGTCATGGGTTATGGGTCATGGATATCAAGTAGGTTCAATGTACCTTCAAGATGCAATGCAACTAGTCCATGGTTCATGGATTGAAACTATGGGCCATGGATTAAAACCATGGGTCATGGATATTATCCATATATGACATAATCATGATGTCATGCAATGGGTTATGGGTCAAGCTCCATGGATATGGGTCATGGACTTTGGGTTGTACCCAACTACATTCAATGTATTTGGTCAATGGGTTATGATACTTAAGTTTTTACCCATTTATATTACCCAATATACTACATACTAGTTATGTGTATATTTTACCCATATATGTAAACACTAGTTGTTGTACATATGTAATATTAAATCATAAAATCACTTATACTTGTTTTAGTGTTTTATGTGAAAACGTAAGTGTGATAGAAAACTATTGGCTCAAACCATTTACATATTTTATTTATTTCGTTAAAATGATTTTTCGTTTGTTATCGACAAAACATTAGAAGATCGTAAAATATAAATAAACGGTTTTACGGCTTATTTGTATTAACATGTATAGTGTACACTGATCACAAAAGTCTTCAACACATCTTAGATAAAAAAGAACTGAATATGCGTCAACGTCGCTGGCTAGAATTGCTCAGTGATTATGACTGCAAGATCCGTTACCATCCTGGAAAGGCGAACGTTGTTGCCGACGCCTTGAGCAGAAAAGATCACCCTAAGCCACTTAGAGTAAGATCATTGGGAATGGTAATCAATTCACCCCTACCATCAAAAATTCTTGAAGCTCAGATCGAAACACTTAAAGAAGAAAATAGGCCGAATGAGAAGATTTATGGTATGCCGGAAAATGAAAATGGATTTGTGAAGAGATCGGACGGAACGTTATGTTTCAAAAATCGAAGTTGGATTCCACTCTACGGAGGTATCCGAGAACTCATCATGCCTGAATCATAAAAATCGAAGTATTCCATACATCCTGGTCCCAACAAGATGTATCAAGATCTAAAGCTTTTGTACTGGTGGCCTAACATGAAGGCTGATATCGCCGAGTACGCCAGTAAATGCTTGACCTGTTTGAAAGTCAAAGCTGAACATCAAAAGCCATCAGGTATGTTAACCCAAACAGAACTTCCCGTATGGAAATGGGAAAGGATCACAATGGATTTCATCACAAAGTTGTCGAGAGCTTCTAATGGTTTTGACACCATTTGGGTTATTGTAGACCGTCTTACGAAGTCCGCTCATTTCTTGCCAATCAAGGAGAACGACGAGATGATTACACTCGCTAGACTGTACATCAAAGAGATTGTTTCTCGTCACGGTGTACCAATCTCTATCATATCGGATCGTGATAGCCGATTCACCTCGAGATTTTGGCAAACACTTCAAAAATCCATGGGTACCAACTTGGATATGAGTACCGCGTACCATCCTCAAACAGATGGACAAAGTGAAAGAATGATCCAAACTCTGGAAGACATGCTAAGAGCATGTATGATTGATTTCGGAAAAGGATGGGATAAGCACTTACCTCTAGCTGAATTCTCTTACAATAACAGTTATCACGCCAAAGATTAAAGTTGCTCCTTTTGAAGAACTCTATGGAAGAAAATGCCGATCGCCAGTTTGTTGGGCAGAAGTTGGAGAAGTACAACTCACAAGCCCCGAAATTGTCCAAGAGACAACAGAAAAGATAATGCAAATTAGGCAACGAATGCAAACAGCTCGAGATAGACAAAAGAGCTACGCAGATGTTCGAAGAAAACCAATGGAATTCCAGGTCGGAGACCGTGTAATGCTCAAAGTAACACCCTGGAAAGGGATGGTCATATTTGGAAAAAGAGGAAAACTCAAACCTCGATACGTCGGACCGTTCAAAATTCTGCAAAGAATTGGTCCAGTGGCATATAAACTCGAACTTCCCGAAGAGCTTAGTCGAGTACATGACACGTTCCATGTCTCGAATCTTAAGAAGTGTCTATCGGATGAAACACTAGTCGTACCTCTCAAGGACATCCAGCTCAATGACAAACTTAGCTTTGTTGAAGAACCCGTTGAAATCATGGACAGGGAAGTCAAGAGGCTTAAGCAAAGCCGCATTCCTATCGTTAAAGTTCGATGGAATCACAAGAAACGAGGTGCAGAGTTCACCTGGGAGCGCGAGGATGAACATCTAGATCACCCATGATAACCTCTGCGAGTTTAACCGCGGGACGCGGTTCTCTTAAGGGGTAGGTACTGTAAGCTCCCGGAAAATTTCAATGTACTTAAAGCTTTAATCAGAAATTATGCACGATTTATTTTATCATAAAATTTTCTAAACATCACATTTGCATATCATTTGACATATGCATGATCAACGCAGCTTGAGCGTTAAAAAATATATCGTTGTGATCAAAATAAAATTCCCCACAATCCTGATAATCTTAAAATACGTAACAAATACGTAAAAATTTGTAAAATACAAAATAAATTATAATAAAAATATATCAATATAGGATTGTCCCTAGAATTTTTACTGGGCCTCGACACAAGCCCAACTTCCACTATACTCTCATTTGGGCCTCATCCAAAAACCCATCAAGCCCATTGGCCCTTAACCGGACTCTACCTAGCCCAACTTCACCATTATTGGACTATTGAATAACCACCCAACCCAAGATTTTTCTTTCGGGCCTCGCTCACCCCACCAATCCCAAACGGACCCTTTGTTTTCCACCATTGGGTCGTCCGTTTGAAATATAAAGCCCACGAGTACATCTTTATTTGCATAACATGAAAATGTGGTATTACAATCTTGATGCCACTCATTTCTGTGACTAAACTGAACGAGCGAACATGATCAAAACCAAACCAAGACTTTCACCGATTTGATCCAAAGTATGTCTAGTTTATGGACAAGGAAACACAAGCTACCCTTACAAACCACCCTAATCTCCTAGATTAAAATAATGCCTAAGGATTTAAAAATAGTCCAACCATGCTTTGACCACTAAGACTTTCTTATCCCTTGGGTAATATGTCTCAAAGACCTCGACGTGGCTAGGGTATACCACCCTTTTCGCCGGTCACCTAAAGCATGCCACAAACCAACAACCTACAAAGATTGGTCTTGCTTGTAAACTAGAGAAGCTAGCATTTTGTTTAGGCAAAAACCATACTTACTCTACTCTTTATAAAGCACCTCAAAAACACACTAGGAGTCTCACCACAACTCCTCACAAGTATCACACAAGTACTCTCACATTGCATCTCAACTCATTCACTGTGGGTTTCGAAGGGAAAATTAAGGGAAACGTTGCAAGGAAAAGAGATTAGGAAAGCTTGGTTGATCACCTCGGGTTATAAGGGTACTCGTAGTAGTCATTTTCATTTACCTAACGTTTCATCTCCACTCTACACGAGTGATTGTAAGTCCTTTCTAAAACTCTTGTCGATTTCTTTAAATCTTGTCACACTAGAATATGAGATATCACACGTTAAAACATCACATGCACCCTAAGTACTAGCCTCGTTACATGTATAACCACCCAAACGACACACTCACTCATGTGTTAAGGCTTCACTAGATCACACACAAACTAGAACCAAATGAAAAATGTTAGTGAAACCTATCGAAAACCATAGAAACTCTTGTGCATCTTTATTTCTTACGAAAGGATAAACGGGCCTAAAGCCCAATTACTAAGCCCATAAAGCCCAAACGAAGTCCAATAAGGGTTTAGCCCGACCCGATAAGTTAATAATAAGCTATTAAGCACTAAAGATAAGTTGGAAATAAGTTGAAATCATTTTGCAAAGTTTTCGTTTTATAAAAATGATATTCGGATATGTTTTGAAAATATGCGAGACCTAGGGTCAAAATGGTAATCTTTTCAAATGTTAAAGGGGAGAATATATACATAAAAAGTGTTTTATGAAAGTCTAGGGACTATTAATACTATTTTCAAAAGTATAGGGGCAAATTATAACGTGCATGTGCACGCATGTAAACCACAAGGACCGATCATGTAATTAACTAAAACTAGTAATAATAAAAGTTTGGGTTAAAAGTGCCAAGTTTGAAAAGTAAAGGTTTTAAAGCGTATAAATTGAACTAGGAGGACTGTTTTTGTAAAATCAGTTTTACCAAAAGATCAAAAATGTCATTTCTGAAAGTTTTGATATAAAATATGTTTCAGGTAGAAAGTGTAAATCTCTCAAACTTGAGGGACTAAACTCGTACTTTTTGTAACTTGAGGGTAAAAAGTGTAAATCCGGGAAAAGTTTAGAAAAACTTATAATCTTATCCTAATTTTTAAAACTAGTATTTTGATCAAAAGAACGTATTATTTTTTCGATATTGATGAACATATTTCATATATATATATATATATATATATATATATATATATATATATATATAGGGGAGGGTTAATGTGAGATCAAGCTTAAAGTTGTAAAAATAAGATCAAATCTAAAAAACCACTAAAACATTTATAAATAACAATTTTAGCAATCATACATAAAAAAAATTATATTTTAATACAAATTAACATTTTAGTAACTAATAACCAAATGATACATGAGTTTGGATGAGTGATACACCTGATACACATTACACTAATAAATATTCCAAAACCTGATACACATACAAAAATCTGATACACATTAAACTTCTAATCAAAGTGTATCACCTAGGTTTCATAAATTTTAAAAAGAAATCTATCGAAACTTTAACAATTTTAGTTGTAGTAAATAAAAAATTATTTTTATTGTAAGAAGAGTATCTCTTGTCAAATTTTAGTTTGATCTCATTTTAACAACTTTAAGTATGATCTTATTTGATCTAGATTCTATATATATATATATATATATATATATATATATATATATATATATATATATATATATATATATATATATATATATATATGGGAAAATCTTAGCTACACCGAGGTGTAGCCAACTTAGCTACACTAAAATGCTAATTTCATAAAAAAAAACGCCAATTTTGATGTCAACTTAACATCCTAAACTTGTTAACCTTCATAATCTATCACCTCCAACATCTATTATTTGATATTGTTGCAAATTTTTATGTATGTGTTCTTGAATCTGGTTTCTTTCACAAAAATGGCTACTAACATCTTACATGTACAATAATAACTAACTTAGTGTAAATATCAATGATTGATGTTTAGTTCTTAAGTATTTTGGAGTGAAAATGATTTATGATGTTAATCGGGCATAAAATTTGATGTTTTAAACCTCAAAATGGCATACTGGTGTAGTTAAGTTGGCTACACTTTGGTGTAGCTAAGCTATATATATATATATATATATATATATATATATATATATATATATATATATATATATATATATATATATATATATATATATATATATATATATATATATATATATATATATATATATATATATATATATATATATATATGTATATATATATATATATATATATATATATATATATTATTAGAAAATAATTATATATATACTTAATCCGATAAAACACACGGGGAATCTAAACACGTTAAAATACTCAACAAATCTATTAAGATCACAACGGGGGGAAACATTTCACTTATGCGTAAGTGAGGATCATTAATTAAGGCAATGTAGCACATAAATTAACTTAAAACGTTAAGCACGCACGCACACTATTGGATTGGATAATTCAATGATCTATTGAATAAGAATATTCAATGCTCTATTATTTTGGTCGCGAACCAAAATGCTCATTTTACATAGACTCGCCATCTCATCATTTTTAGGTTTCGGTTTGGAACCTCCGCTACATTGTGCTTGATCTATTTGTGCGTGTTCATTTTCATCAAGGTGAGTTCATAGCCTCGCTTTTACTTTTATTTTACAAACCCCGCGAGGGAGATACATGCTCTAAACTAGAACACAAGGTTTTTCATAAATGCTCTCCTCTTGATTATTGGTACTGCCTAAGTATTTAGCCACAAATCCCCTGATCATGAACCATTAGTCACCGCGAGTGAACGTAGATATCGTGAATAGTACTATGGGGATTAACGACCCCGTTTCGGTTATAGAGAAATAATCGGGGCGCACCATATTGAATTTCTTTAGGTAATTGGGAATTACCTCCTTTGGGGCATACTTACATACACCGTAATTCGTGTATGCGGTTGAGTCTTGGTTTCATGAGCTTAGCGCATAATAATCTGTGATTTTCTTATGATATTGTTAGTTTACAATGATCATGCTCTTATACTTGTGTTCAACTATTTTAAACCTATGGATTTCACTCAACATTTTTGTTGACCTTTTTAAGCATGTTATCTCAGGTAATCAGTGAAGATTATGACCAAGGCGCGGAATGGGGCATGGCATGGCAAGGCTTATCTGGTGGTGTAAAACATAAAAGTTGTCATTTCTTTCAAACTCATGATCTTTCTTTCGGGAAAAACACTTGATCTATTTACAACGTTTTGTAAAAACTATGAGTTTTCGATGAATGATAACTATTTTAATAAAACATCTCTTTCGAGTCGTTTTCTATAATTATTGACTATGATCTCCATTCAAGTAACACCCGAATTAGTCTTCCGATGTCATTAAGATTTTCGGGGGTGTTACATCGCGTGCCTCGTTTTCTCTTATCTCTCTAAGATTTTCCTCGTCCTGCTCAAGTTCACGAAGATAATCCTCACTAAACCCAAACGGATTGTTTTGGAGGTCCACCGGTGGAGTGTTAACAGGTGGATTGTTAAGAGGTGGAGTGTTTACAAATACATTTTCCGGTTGGAATACCGGAAATACATCTTCTGGTGGAGTTGAATAAACTTCATCTTCTGGTTGAAAGGTAGGTTCTGGCAGTTGTGGTGGACTGGGGAATTGTTGGGGTGATGGGCCTCAAATGAGTAAGTATTTTTATTTTACGTTTCGTATATTTTTTATTGAGTTGTATTGTATTTTTATTTTTAATTAAATGAATTTAGTTTATTTGAAAATTTGAATAAAAAAAATTAAGCTGTAAGTAATGGGCCCCAAATGAGTAAGTTAAGGTTAGTTATGAGTGAGAGGTTAGTAGTGAAGGTTTGTTATACTGATGTGGCACCCGTGAGCCCCGAATAAGTAATTGAAACTTGTCATGGCACTTTGTGCTCTAATATTGTTTTCTAAAAGATAAATAATTAAATATAAACTTAAATATAAAGTAACTACTCTCTCATAATTTTTTAGTCAAAATAAATATTTCTTTATATTTCAACTAATAAAAATAGACTTTAGTGAGTAAATATGATTGGTGAAAAGCAGTGTTATTAATTAGTAGGATTTATTAGAATTTATGCATTTAGTTAGTAGGATTTCTTAGAATTTATGCACTTTCACAGTTTATTTTAGGACGGCAGAATATTTGACTTGGATGTATGAGGTTTATGATGTGTTTGTTAAAAGTAGTAGTGAGTGAGCAACTCACCGCTCATCGTTTCTTTGCTAAACGACCACTAAAATCAAAATATTCATTGTTTATCGCTTACCGCTCCAAAAAGCTCCACCGCTCCGCACCAAACATACCTTTAATTGTAGTATTCGTGTGACTGGCTTTGACCCTTTTTTATGATGGTATTTTAGTGTATTAAGGGAGTTTTCTTATGGTTAGTGTTGTAAATGAATCAAGCATTTCATGAACCGTTCATTAAAGAATTTAATTATGGTCGTTTATTTGTTAATTGAACAAGCATGAATAATATTTGGTGTTAAATAAACGAACATGAACACAATCCTCGTTTACTAACCTTAGTTAACGAACATAAGCAATCTCGTTTTTTTAACGAACGAACATGAACAGGAAATTTCGCTGTATAAATGTTTGTGTTCATTCATTTACCCCATTAAACGTAAATGAACAAACACGAACAAGCATCCATCCCCGTCGTGTTCGTCCGGTTTGTTTGCAGCCCACCATTTTGTGACGGTTATTATTTTAGGCAAAAATGCATATAATCCCTCCCAAAATGAATAATTGCATATATATCCTTTGTACAAGTTTTTTATGCATGTAATACAATGGTTTTTATGCATGCTTTGGATATATATGCAATTTTGCATTTTCGGGAGGATATATATATATGCAAAAGCCCCTATTTTTTACACCGTATATTTTATAAAGAAGACAGACCTCTCAGATTGTATTTGTAAGTTAACTATTACTTAAGGGACCTTTCTGTAACTTACCCAAAACACACATACTAAATGCATCAACGTCCAAAAAAACAGAAAAATGCTGAATAAACAACGTTCGTTATTAGTTTGCAGTTCGGTAGGAGCTCTTAATCGGAAACACAAAACAATGGGAACAAGAGATAAAGATAGAGATCTCGAACGCCTGATACCAGAAACCGGATTAACGGATAATATTATTGGCTCCCCATTATCGCCTTTGCAGTCGGACACCCCTCCTGGGACCTCCTCTCCTTTCTCTCATAATGCCGGCAAAGAGGTCGCCATTTATTAAATCATATTACATGTTTGCGTGCTGTTAATTTGTTTGATCGTGCATAAAATGTGGTTTTACGTCGTGGTTCTTTTGATAGTACTCCGGAATGCGATTATTATATAAACTTTGGACTTAGGTTCTTACTAATTTATCTTTATCTGGATTATATTTTTTAGTGAATGTTTGTTAATATAAGTTGTGATAGTGTTGTTGTTTAGATTTGATCATCTGTGTGTGTTGGAAGCATTTGCAAACCTTTATCTTCTGCCTCATATAATTTGTTCCTAATAACTTTTCTATAAGTGATTTTGACTTCACAACATGTCATATGAATCACGGAATCTTGTCTCAGACTCAGATCCATTCCAAATCGACATACAATGAGACATAAAACTGTAAAAGATCAAGTTAATGGCTTTTGAAAATTTAGATGATATGGGTTGTAAAATTTCATTAAACAATCAAAGACAATATAAGGTGTAACGAGTAAAATATATAGGAATAAGCTTAGGGGTAAATCAATGACAATATTCTTGTAAGCTTTTGACTTGATATTACTAAGGGAGAATTGTGTGGTCTAGAGTTCCAGCATAACCCAACTTAGGAGTTAGAACAATTTTCATATTTCTAAAAGATATATTAATAGCCTCGAGCCAGGTTTGCAGCTAATTATACCCTTATTTTTCTAAATTAGTGGAGTATGGTCTTATGATGTAGCATGAAACTTATTATGCCTCTGTGTCAAGAATGTGACGCACTTTGTTGCTCCTTGAGACTCCTATGGTATCTAATTTAATTAAGCACATGGTTCTTGGTTCATGTCCTAGAAAAAAATGTAGTCATGAACTTTAATCTTCCTTTTGGATGATCCCTTGTAATTTTAGTTTGTAAGAGATAAGATTGAAAGAATTGCATCTTTTTTCTTGTGTAGGCATTTGATAAGGTCATTCGCAGCTGGGCTTCAAAAAAATTCATAACTGGATGGTATAATTCATATGCTTGTTTTATCTGTAAGTTAAGTATGCATTACTGATTGTCATGTCAATCAAAAAGTCCTCTTATGCAACCGTAAATTTGGAACAAACTTCGATCAATGTCTTAGAAGGCAGTTAGCATATTCATCTGAAGACATGTTCTTACAACATTGTCGTACTATATAGTAACAACCTTTTATACTCATCTTCTCAAGTAAAAAATTTAACAATCTCGTTGAACTATGAAAACTTTGCTTCTTGAAATGTGTAGATATACTTTAATAGATTTTATATGCATATCATAAAGAAGCAATAAGTTTTCGCTTACAATCACATAAGTAATTAAGTTTACTCGGATGCATGGGGATATGGTTTTGCCATTTGTTTTACTAATATTTGGTTGGTTCATTTGCAGTGTCATTTTATGTCCCATAGCCATCACATTTTATGTGACTTGGTGGTTCATTCAGTTTGGTGATTGGATTTTCTCCCCAATCTACACTCTTTTAGGAATTAATATATTTGGTTAGTGCATTTTGTCCCTAATTATTGTCACACAAGCATTTGAGCATAACTGCATCATGATATACTAGCTCACATTATGATTCTTTTTATTATTGAGGGATTTCTATCGACATTTAATGAAATATAAAAAGCTTGTATTACAGTATTAAACTATTAAACTATATTTCCAGTCGAATGTTGTATTTAGAGGGCGTTTGGATTTTAATCTTGAAACTGATAGTGTTATATAAGATAATATCATAATCGAAAAATCAAGTGTAATATGCTTATGCTGTTAGAACGTAGAATAGTAAGATAATAAGCTGTTTTAGAGGTTGGCTAATTCTGATTATCAAGGTGCTTATGACCAGATGCTCTTTTGGCTACTGATTAATACAATAATCTTCTTCTGAATAGCTAAGCTTCTTACACAGGTCTTGGATTTGTGACAACAATAACGTCTATATTTTTTGTGGGTGTGTTCATGTCATCATGGTTGGGAACTTCTCTTCTAAGTTTGGGGGAGTTTATAATTAAGAAGATGCCTCTCATGAGCTATATATACACTGCCTCTAAACAAATCAGTTCAGCCATCTCACCAGGTAATAAGTTTAATAACCAATCAATCCTAGTTGTTTTAGGTGGAAAATGGGTGGGTTGTGTAACTTGATCAAAATGGGTAGTTTACAGAAGTGGGTCGAAACAGGGTGGGTCGAACTGGGTTGACCCACCATCATTTTATGTTGACCTGTTTCTTACAAATTTGTAAATAAGTATTTTTTTAAATATGATTTTGAAAACTAGCATATCAAAATAATAAATTGTTGTTTGAGTAAATCAATATAAGAGGTTGAAAACATTTGAAGAGCACTTACAGTGACTTTAACATGTTTGACCCGTTTCAGCTTTAGGTATGTTTTAAAACTATAACCCAAATCGACCCATTTTTCTCTATAAGATATGATCAAGTTAGCTCCCAATTTCACTTCTGCAGGCCAAGGATCACATGCTTTTAAGGAAGTTGCAATAATAAGGCATCCAAGTGTTGGTGAATACGCAATGGGATTCATAACATCAACTGTTACCCTTAGGAAAAACACAGGTGTCGAGGAGCTATCTTGTGTGTATGTGCCAACCAACCACCTTTACCTCGGTGATATAGTCCTTGTGAATTCCAAAGATGTCATGAAGCCTAATATCTCGGTTCGAGAAGGGATAGGTGAGACTCAGATCATTAATAATAAAATTTAGTAAACGAGTTTTGTCCATGCAAGAAAACTTTTTTATTGATCAATACCTTGCTTTTTTCAGCATTGTTTTCTTGAATATAACTATGCTGACCAACAACACTAATTTTTCTTTTTCTTTTTTTTATCATACAGAGATTATAATCTCAGGAGGAATGTCGATGCCAAAACTGTTATCTACAAAGGACTTGCAAAACAGACACAGTCGATCTCCAAGTCTTGACCAGTTTGTTGTTCCACATGTATGAGAGTGAAACGAAAGATATTTGATTATGTATTCATGGTTGTATAACGAAGATATTCTACTTTATAGTCCACATACACGTTGCTGACGTGAGCACCTACAAAGACCAAAGTACAGGTACACAAGAGTAACTGTGAAAGACAATTCTTTTGTTTAGATCGACGGGGGTATGGTAATGTGTTGGAGGGATATAGTTAGTTAAAATGTAAATGATTCAGTTCCAATGGTTGCCACCAAACTAAATGACATTAGGTATGTTTAGTTTCATTGTTTTAACTGCTGATTATACATTGTTTTGTTTATCCTGTGTTTCTTTTGAAAGCATCATACTTGATGAAATTTTACTCTTCTTCTAAAAACAACTTTTTGAAAAGATAACTTCATTACTTTTTGCTTGCGAAACAGGAAAACAAGGACTACACCTTTTTTTAGTCAGACAACACTAAAAAACAAGTTACATTGAAGAAGACAATATTTTTTTAAATTAAGAAAATAAGCTATGCTTTTAATTCATTTACAGGGAAGGTGACACTGAATTGTGGTTATAATATTTTTGAGATTTCGCATTGCAAAACTTCTTAGAACATGGGAGGGTTTCATTTTGTACTCATGGGCGGAGATAGGGGGGTGGGGGGGAAGGGGCAAGTGCCCCACTAGCGAAAAAATTTGTAGTGTAAATTTTCAAAAATATTTAGGGTGCGTTTAGTTGGAGAAAAAATTCTCTTGTTTTCTATCTTTAGTTTTGTAAAAATTTGGATGGGAAATTTATCTCCACAAAACACTTGAAAATATAGAAAATGCGTTTAGTTGATATTTGTATTTTCTATTTTGAAGAAAGGGAGGGAGGGTTGGAGGTTAAAAAGGAAAACAAGGAAAACAACTAAAATTTGTTTTCTAATTTTCCTTGTTACATTAAGAATAGGGAATTTTTTGTTTTGCAAAACATTTTGTTGGAAAATGATAATTTGAACGCGATCTCTATTTTCCTTGTTTTCCACAAAACATTTTGTGGAAAACAAGGGTGTTTTCCCCCAACTAAACGCACCCTTAGCATTTTTTGTAATTTCCCCACCCCCCCACCCTAAGAGCCAATTTATAGTGTAGTTTCTAAAATTTATCAAAGTGTGCCCCATCGAGCAAAAATTCCCCTATTTGTACTTGAAGAAAAGGATGCAGAATCTGATAATTTCATTTAATGCTTTGATCGCAAAGCTGTTCTTTTTACAAGCATATATAGACATAAATCTAAATAACCATTGGCAGACGCCCGTAGTGTGAGCTCTTTGCATCCAACTGCGTTGATAGATAAGTTGTTTAACGTGCTTGGGATTTCAAACTTTTAAACGTCAGTGATCTTCCTTGTTGCTTGTCTATGAATCTCGCAACATTTTTGTATTTTTGACACATTTTCTAGGGTAACCGACATTGGTCTTCCTTTGAATGAGTCCACTGATAAGTTTAAGACTGCACTGGGACTAAAACTTTTAGAGGTTTTAACTGATCTTTGTTTTTGCTTGTCTAAAATTTTCGTGACACATTCATATTTAACCCATTTTGGAGGCCCGTCACGCTTTGTTTGATGGCTTGGACGCTCAAAATAGCTCAGTCCATTGTCCATATTAGCTTCCCCAACTTTGAACTTTAGCCCATTGTTTCAAATGTTCTTATCATTTGTCCATTTTCGTGTTTCAGGTATAGTATGAAGTAAATACATCCTTAATTTTAAACATAAAAGTAGATGAAAAAAAGAATGAAAATTGCAGCATATATGTATATTTCATCTTCTTAACATACAACAGTAATCAGTCCAACTGTATATACAACGTCAAAAACATTTTCAATGCAAATGCTTATTTGAAATAGGAATATCCAAACTACTCGGTGAATAACTTTCTTCCACGACAACTTCAACATTCTACCGTAAACCTTACCATAATGTCGTGTAAATTCAGCCTAATCTGTACAGCTTTCTTTTCAAGTTTGACGAGATATGAAAAGAGTTCAGGTTCATCCCATTCTCACTTACTAGGTTCTTTCATGCTTTTGGCTCGATGACTTTACTTTCTCTATGAACTTCCTCATGTCGTCGTTGTAGGCCCTGGTGTCATCAACAATAGAGTTCGGCGAGTCTGGGATCTGGTTCACGCTTAATGTGGACCCAACTCGTTGTGGTTTCAAGAGATCATTTATGGCATCTAACGACATATCACCTTCCAATGCTCGGACAATCTGAATTGATTAAACTTTTACATGTTGGTTACCTTCATTTTTTTCTTAATGGTTACGGAGTATTAAGCTAAGATGAAACTTTGTTTTTGGTGATTGAACAAAATTAATAACACGCTTACCTGACTCATCTTGGGACGACGTTTAGCAGAATGACGGATGCTAGCTGCAGTCGTAGAAACCATACGAGACATCTGGTTCAGGTCATAGTTCCCTTCTAAGCGTGGATCAACAAGCTCATTATAGTTTTTATCTTCCAAAGCCTTGGCAAGAAGTGGCCCTGCCTGATTTATTATCAAACAAAAAACAAAATTAGTTTGTATGTTTTGTAAAAATATAAACATTAAAAAGAAGTGATACCAACCCATTCTACCAAGCTATCTTCCATGCGGTCATTGGTAGAATCAATTGGTTTCTTTCCAGTCAACAGTTCCAGTAACATTACTCCAAATGAGAAAACATCTGACTTTTCTGTTAGCTTGCCACTCGAAGCATACTCCGGAGCTAAGTACCTATAATAACACCAACAAATTAATACAACAAACGAAGAATAATGTACTGGTATGTATGGTATGCATGGTATGTTAAGCAGATCATTGTGAATTTGTGATCTATATAATGTAACTTGCCCGAAAGTTCCCATAACGCGTGTTGAGATATGAGTGTCATCCCCAGACACTAGTTTAGCCAATCCAAAATCAGCCACCTGTATTTGTTATATCTATCATATACCTAAAAGGATTTAAAGTAGATGAGAACCTTTTCTAGAGGTTCCTTCTAAGACATGCACGTTGTGCAACAGGTCAAAACATGATGCGCAAACATTTTATTGCCAATTTAGTTTATAGAACTTAAAATAATACTGCGTTGTATACGATTAGCAAAACAATGTCATTAAAATAACAATATAAATATAAGAGTAAAAACAATGCAGGAGGTTGTAACTTGTATGCATTAAAATAGTATACTTCAGGTGACTTTCTACCTGTTTTGACCCATTTGACCCGTTTCCTGTATAGGAAATTTTTTTTATTTGACCAGTTTGAAATAAAACACGACCCAAATTGACCCATTCGTATGTAAATGGATCGAAATTTTCACCTCTAATTGTGGAAAATATGGAAGTAAAGTAACTTACCTTAGCATCAAAATTGTCGTCAAGCAGGATGTTGGAAGATTTAATATCACGATGGATGATCCGAGGATCACCTGCAAATTTCCAAGAGATCTTTAATGTAATAAATCATACTAAATATGTTACTATAAAATATAAGAGGACAGAGGCATACAATCTTCGTGTAGATACGCAAGTCCTTTTGCTGTACCTAGTGCAATACGTATCCTAGTTTCCCATTTCATGGCCGGACATCCCAATCCTGCAGATCAAACTTTGTTACTATTTTACATTATGAAATTTAAATTGCATTTGGGTCTAAATAATCAAAATAAAACTCACCATGAAGATGGAAGTTTAACGTCTTATTTGGAACATACTCGTACACAAGCACTCTATGTGCATCAGCAATACAGTATCCAACAAGCGACACCAAATGGCGATGATGTACTCTACTAATAATCTCAACTTCTGCTTGAAACTCTCGTTCACCTTGCTTACTACCTGATTTCAAGCTCTTTACAGCCACTTCCTGCCCATTAGTCAGCAACCCTTTGTAAACGTACCCAAACCCACCCTGTCCCAACAAATTTAGCTTTGAGAACCCACCAGTGGCTGATGATAACTCGTTATACGAAAACTGGCTCATAGTGAATGCTAAAGTTCGGGTTGGTGGACCGAGTATTGAGGGTGATAAGCTGCCACTCGTGCTTCGTTGTGATGTGGCGCCCCATTTGGGACCCACACCCACGGGAACACCCATCATTCCTGGTCTTGTGAATTGGACCACGTGTTCGTGAGGTGATCCTGGCCATTGGTTTTTGTAGTATTCTCCACCTTGGGGTGATCTGGGACAGTAATATGCTTCCTTTTGCTTTTGCTTCTTCTTTTTCTTTCGAGCACATGCAAGACAAATAATGACTAACAAAATGAAGATGACAGCAGCCAAAGCTATTGCAAGGATAATTTCTTCGTTTGCTGTATTAGAATCTTTTGTGTTCGAGTTATTAGAGGTTTTAAAGCGTGGTTTGTATTCACGAGGTGCGGTTTTCTTAGCTGGCGGAGAAGCTTTTGTTGGTTGTGGTGGTGGTCGAGATGACTTTGGAGATGGAGCTGTTTTGGCAGGCGGAGCCATGTGTCTGATGAGCTTTCCAAGATCTCAAAATTGGATAAAGAAATGCTCCATCCAAAAATTCAAACAACACTCACCCGTAATGTCTATTTATGACAATCGAAAGCCTTTTCATTAAACATTAAGACTTTCTTTTTTCGTTAAAAAATCTAAAACCAAAATCCAACGACGAAAACTAACTCAACTTCCTCAACGATTATCAAGCTTCAATTCTGTAAGACGAAATTTAAATAAAAAAGGAAACATGAAAAACCAAATAACTTTCAAGAAATGCAATGTGGTTCTAGAATTAAAACACAATGCCTGTACTTACAATTTAGGATGATCCATTTCATAAACTATTGGTTTACTTAACATGTAGAACCGCCACAGATTAATCACAGATGTTCTCTTAATAGGACTTTTCGTATGATTCAATAATTTGCATGCTGATAAAGAAATATTAAGTTTGATAAGTGTGATTTCTGATTGAAGAAGACGGAAAAGACTCAAGAAAGAGGAAAGAGAGGTTAAGTGTAGCATTGTGAGTGATTTTCCAAATTTAGAAAGGTAACAAGGTCTTACAGTCCTACAAAGATGGAGACCTCTTCTCTATATCTCTCTCTTTACAAGCCGAGTTGTTCTCTTGTCAAATGCCTTTTTCCTAAATTTTTGGCTCCTTTAAGAACTCATATTTTTCTTCTAAAAGGTTACTAAAATAGTCTTCTTTGAAACGAAAAGAAAGGAGTAGTTTAGAAGACTACCTGAAAGAAAATTATCTTTTTTTTTTATATTGAAACAGCCGGCAACCTGTTGTGACTCCATTGCTGCTCTGTGCCTATGTGGGTGGGATAACACACATCCTACATAATTCATTTACGGAGTAAAATGCAAAGCTTAAAATCATAGCACCTCATCACCCTACTTAAGTGTGGTTACCACAAAAAAATAATAATAATAAATCTCGTTCAGAAAGTAGGACTGGGATTGGTAAAATCATCTGTAGGAACTTTCATGACCTGCAAAGAATATATTTTTACAAAGCGAATCTCCGAAATAAAATGGTCGGTACTTAATGCCCTATAGAGACAAGGCCGTTAATGAACAGGAACAATTCTGAGACACCAGAACTTTGCAAGAACATCCGTCCTTCAACCTTATCATCTTGCATACTATAAACACACCAACACCGTGGACCAAAAACATCCTCAAAAGAACTAGAGAGAACTCTCGGTCTACTTATTTATAATCCGCAATGCCAACAAGAGAAAGATCAAAAGATAAAGAGCTTCTGATGGTGAAAAGATAAAGAACTTCTGAATAGTGACTGTATATGGAAAAAAAACACAGAATGATGAGAAACTCCATAGGCAGGCTGTCTAGACAGGTGACATTAATAGAGCCATTAGCATCTCGGACGGAACCCGGGCTACTTTAAATATTGAATTTGCATTGAGTCAAGAACGGGATGGAGATCCACTGATCCAATCTTTGGAGATGAGCCGAGACCTGGTTAGGGATTTGGCTAGAAGGCAAGGTAAATATCTCTTGTATGCTCTTCTTGCAATGCATGTATTGTATTCAAGATTCACTATACTATCATATAAAAGGGGAGAAACCTGACCCATTTTATTACAATCTAATGTCCTAACGATCGATCTTTTTCATTGGGAGCGATATCAAGTTTCAAAAAAATTTAGACCATGTTTAGCATAATGCCGCTTCACTTTTACTTCTGATTTTGTGTTGCACCGGTCTCCTTAGTCGAATAAACTTTAGTGTTTGGTTTTTCACAGGTTACCACATTATTCTGATAATGTTTCTGCAGAGCATCAACATTTTTCTTTGAGATTATTTGTGGAAAATGGCACAAAATTTTCCTTCATACGGTTAAAATTTTAATTATATCCAAGTTTGGTTGCTGTTAATTACAAACTATTTCATCTTGATCTTCAATTCAGAGGATGGTTTGAGTCTTGTTGCTCATTGCATATTAGTATAAGTTACTACGCATAATTTTAAATCACAAATCACGGTATTTGCTCTTTCCACATATTCAAACACCCCTAGATACAAATCATGTTGCAAATAAACATTTTATGATCATAAAGTATATGCATAACATTGTGAAGATAACAAATAAAAGATGAAGGTCAACCAAAGCACTGGTCACCAGGAACTGGAACCGGGCCAGGAATAAACCCCTGCTGATAAAACTGCAACCCAAACACAACCAAAATGGCAAGCAACGACAAGTAGGACAACCCTTCAACAGCACCCAACAAGCCAAAAGGTCCATTAGGCAAACCCGAACCAGTCTTGTTCTTAGTATACAAAGACCAACCCACAATGCCAACAACAACCAAGTAGCTCACACCTTCTAACGCACCAATGGATCCCCCTGGGCCCGGTGGAAGACCGCAGCCTGTTGTCTTGAGGGTGTAAAGTGACCACCCGATAACCGGATTGGCAATTAGTCCTCCTGCTATTGCAAGTGTTTCTGCCACCCCATTAGTGGTAACATCGTCCCCAGTTTGCTTTGCCATGCATATAATGTTGGGACGGCGATTAGGGCGATAACTTGTTTGGTTGTGTAGGAAGCATTGTGGGATTGAGGTAGTAGAAGAAGGTGATCTGAGTAACATTTTTGAGAGTTCCATGTTGGGAGTGTGAAGAGATAAGAAGAGGTTTTGTTGGTTTGGAAGGAAGGATATCTTATGGTTGGTGCTAACTCATGACTTCTATATTCTATTATGATAAAAAGTTTTTCTTATAATATATATGTGATTATTTATTCTTTGATTACTCAACTCGTCAACATTGACAATAAATTGTTCTATACATGGCGAATTATTATTTAGATGTTATTATCAATTTTATTGTTAGAAAAAGTTGGTTCCTAACTATTCACCACTTTAATTGAATTGTATACGATTAGATTAAAAATTATAAATCATAGACTTAATGAAGAGGCTAGAATTAAAAAAAACGAACAACTACCAAAATAACATTACATAAGTCGTAGAACAAATAAAGGTAGATGAAAATGTTGTGGCTCGAATTTGTTTTAGATAGAAAGGAATAATAAATTCAAGTAGTACATAATAAATAGGGTCCACATGGCCACAAGGTTTTTTATTCTAAAAAATATAGAAAAAGCCGACCAAACAAAGAAAGCCACGCCAAGCCAACTTGGACCTTGATAACCTTGCCTTTTATTGTTTCATTTCGTGGCTCGAACATTTCATGCTAGCCGAGTCCATAGCACCTTGCTTTCCTTAATCCAATCATATCCCAACACCTGTCCCGTTGCATTTACCAAATTTATAACTTGCAACTTGCTTGACTCAATACGACGCCGAATTATCCGCCCCATATGTCCGAATTTGGATGTCTCAAGTAGTACCATCCACCACATCACATGGGTCTAAACCTTTTTCATTGCTTTGCCTTTGCATAACCTCTGTTTTTAAATTTCATATTTTTTTATTCGAGATCATTCTTCTTGTTTCATACCAATTTTGAGCTTTATAGCTTTCCCTCCATTTCATGCTCGTTTGTTTGGGGTTCTAACTGTCATTCAAATAAGCTTGTTTTCCCTCTTTAAACATCTCAACTGCCATTTGAATCTAATTGCTCAACGGATACTAGCAATCCATCACTAGTAACTTATACCAAACTTTTTTTAAACATCTCCCATCATCATTCATTCATCATACATATTTCCCTTTTTTCCCTCCAAAACATATCATATCATCTTTCTGTTCTTAAAAACACACACAAGGCTTAGTAGAGTAACATCTCAAAACATCATTAGTTTTACAGTCTTTTTTGTTGTAGAAAAAACCTCCATTAATACTTCTCTGTAAAACCCAGCTTCCTCATCGATCAACATGGACGAACCTCAGCAGCAATAAAACCATACACATCCTTTTTCACCATGTCTCAACCTTGCTTGCTAGTTGTTCTTTGATGATTTAGGAGGAGGATGAACAAGATCATCGTCACCTTCTCCACCATCATCACCATCGCCGTCATCATCGTCTCCGGATCTTTTTCTCTTACCCGAAGAAGAAGAAGGAGGGTCCACTCTGTCACCATTCTCTTCATCATCTTCGTTGTCATCCTCCTCTATTTCTTCCTCCTCATCCACTGCAGGATCATCTTCCTCGTCACCATCTTCTGAAACCTGTCCAACTGGTTGTACCAGGTACCCTGTGCCACCGTCCTCATCTTCTTCCTGCCACCATTAAAAATCATTGATTAAAGAAACCTGGTTAAAGGACTTTAAAAAACACAGCAGCTAAAAAGCAACCCCAAAGACTTTTGATTGGTTTTGAGTTCCTGGGGTTACTTAGATCAGAAAGTATATTTTCAATATGATTGAGTTCTGATGTAATGCTTTTATGATCATTTAGCAGGCTAATTTTGCAAAGTGAATCCACAAACAATCCAAAGTGAATCCAACAAAATTCACAAAACATTAAAATTCAAAAACAATCCAAAGTCAATCTATCAAATTTCACAAAAATGTTCAAACAGCAAAACTCCTAGAACTCGCATAGAATCCAAAGTCAATTTGACAAATTTCACAAAAACAGCAACAACAAAAAATAAAAAGAAATTACATACCATGACTTCAGGCCACATAGGAGCAACACCAACATATTTCCTAGGCACGTTCTAACCAAATCTAATAAGTTGGATATCATTGTATACCTTCTCAAACAAGAACATCAAAAAAAAGACTTTACTTCTTAAATTACCAAAAACAATGTACAAGCATCGATCTTAAAATAAATGTAAGACTCACAGGATGAAGTGAATAAACGTTACAGATACACTACATAGTAAATATCAACAAAAAGATATAAAAGTTGCAAAAAATGATGCTGCAAAAAACAACTAAATGAAGTTATATAAATTATTCAAATCTATCCCACTGATAAAGCCGATTACATAGAGCATACACTCGGAACTTATTTCACTAGATTACTGAGTAACCCAAAATCAGCATCACGTTAACAGAGCAATTTTCCAACCCATATGTTACATCAATCAAGTGCAATCCTACAAAAGCTTGCGTAATAGAAAGAACATCTATCTAACTATGCATATTGGATAAATCAATTATGACCCATTTTAAGCAAATAACCTAACGGCATAAAAATATCATTATAAAAATCAGTAAATGATCGAACACAAGTACAAAGAGGATCAATATTTTCTTATGATGGCCAATAAGAATGTGCTAAAAAACCATCAAGCGCAATACCAATATCAACAAAAAGATAGCTAAATAGGGCACACGTGTGGTTTTTAACACAATCATCACCAGGAAAAGAAACCCAAATAGAGCAAACAGCAAAGAGATTTGCAACCATTACTCCCACTATAATCAAGACAATAGATCATGAAATAAACATTTCCAAGCATGATGACCACAAACAAAAAAACTTTTGAAGGCAATTTAATGATATAAACAGCACACAAATAACAAAACACATAGGGGGATGCACCAATGTAATACAAAGAAGTTAAAATGAGGCTCATATATTGATCATAAGCAAACCACCAGTAATTAACAATCAGGTAAACAAACTTATGGACTAATACAACAAAATATTGCAAACAAGTTGAAACATATCGCATTGTATAAGCTACACAAACATACAAGCAAACCCAAAATAGCAAGTAAACACATATGCAACAAAAATTAATAAAAGCCAAAAGAAAAAGGAAACTACCTCCTCCTCAGCCTCTTCATCATCTTCGAAATCCCCTTCCTCGACCCCAATCTCCTCTTCACCAGTCTCCCCATCATCATCCTCATCTACATCATCCTCACCCTGCTCATGCCCATCAATCTCACCTTCCGTACTAGTCACCCACCCCGTACTCGCTGGCTCAGCCACATCCCCATCATCATTATCAACCTCCTCGTCCTCATCTGCATCCTCATCATCATCATCTTCAACCCCGTCCTCATCATCCTCACTATCATCACTCTCATGAACCTCAATCACATCCTCCTCATCCTCGCCATCCTCTTCATCAATCTCATCCGACTCACCATCCCCATCGTCATCCCCCTCCCCGTCACCATCCTCATCATCCTCCTCCACATCAACCGGATCCGAATGAAAACCATTCACTTGTCCACCCGAAACACTGGCCCCATTCGACCCCCTCACAATCTCACTATCCTCCTCATCCGCATCACTCTCGTCATCCTCATCAACATCAACCACACCATCATTCCCAACCACATGTCCATTAGTTAAAACCGGCTCTTTCTCCTCACCGTCAATCTCGCCGCTCCCGGGATCATCTTCCTCCTCATCTTCCTCTTCCCCCTCCCCCTCCTCGTCATCATCCTCCTCATCCTCGTCATCGGACTCCGGTCTTTCGTTCTCATCAACATCCATCTTATCCAAATACTTCAAACTCTTAATCAAACCAAAGACTCTAGATCTATAATCCTTAACTCTAGTAACAGGACACTCATACAAATCCAAACTGACAATTTTCAACTCAGCTAAAGGCCTCAAATCCTCGACATCAGAAATCCTATTATTCGACAAATCGAGGTCTCGTAACGACTCTAAACCAGCAGAAACCAAATACTCCAAACCAGTAGCAATCCTATTATCACTTAATATCAATTTCTGCAAATTATTTAAATTAGGAAACTGTTCTAATGAAGATACACCTATATTTGCTAATGATAAGTGCTGTAAATGAGTAAACTTTTGAAATAACGAAGGATGTGGTAATCGACCGTGAACACACTTAACGGCGCCGTCTAAAGTTAACGCCCGTACTGACGTCATGTCCGTTTGTCCGTCTAACGCCGTTACCACTGCTCTTTCCCAGATCTCATCCATCATCACTGATTTTATTTATAATTTTTTATATAAAATTAAAACCCTAACTGATTGATTTATATAAACCCTAATTTTTTTTAAATGAAAGTTTGTGTGTGTGTGTGTGTTTTTGTGTGGGTGTGATAATGGAGCTCCGAGCGATTGGTATTGTGTGGTTGGGTTAAATGAAGCTAACTAGAGTTGAGTTTATTTTTTGCTTTTGGGTGTGGATTGGGATGGAATTGTGAACGTTGGATTGAGGTGGTGAGGATTGGTGACGTGGAGGGATCGACGGTGGGGATGAGTGGTTGGTGTGTTTGTTTGGTTTTTGTGTGATATTTTTGAATGGGTTGGTGTTAGGAATATGCCTTTGGGATTCTGTATATTTGCGATAATGCCATTTATTGTTAATGTTTCATTTTTTATTTTGTTTTTTTTCCTATTTTCCGGTCGTTAATTTTTTTCCAATCTTTTTTTTTTTTTTTAACAAATTTTTTTTCTAATCTTGAAATCGTGAATAAAATAAAATAAATCTAATTTGAGATATACTTATTTTCGACTAAACTCAATTTTCTAAAATATTGTTTGAGAAGAGTTATTTTACATACCAAACTTTTTTTATATATCAATGGACTCATCTCCATCATTCATCTAAAAAAAATCAATAGCTGAGATTAAAAACATTTTATTATTTCACCTATTTTTTATAATTTAAATATCTCTTAAACCGTTAATTATTAAGTGAAAATATTTACACCGTCGCGAAGAGCATTTAATTATCTTTCTATAAATTTTAATATACTTTCGAAAAAAGAAAAAAAAATTTGTTTTTTTCACCTTTTTTCGTCTTTTTTTACGTTTTTTTAAATTTACATGTAAAAAATCATATATGATTAAACACTAATTTGAATATCACATGTGATAATAGTGTTAAATCATATATGATATGTGATATGATATGTATATCATATGTGATTTTACACTAATATCACATGTGATATTACACTAATATCAACATATCATATATGATATAACACTAATATCATATATGATATAACACTAATATCACATGTGATATTCAAATTAGTGTTTAATCATATATGATTTTTTAATGCAAATTTCAGTAACGTAAAAAAACAAAAAAACTTAAAAAAAACATGGAAAATACAAAGAAAAAAAAATTGTCGAAAGTATATCAAAGTGTTTATCTATAGAAAAATAATTAAATGCTCGTCGCAATGATATTTTTTTTTTTTCGCTTAACAATTAGCAGTTTGAAAGTTATTAATATTTGAAAAAAGAGGATGAAAGCGGGTTTTTTAAATTGTTGTGATTAATCTCATCCATTAGATCAAATAAAAATGTATGGTGGAGATTGATCCCTTAGTATGTAAATAATCTTTTGTCCTCAAATGATCTTAAATGATATTATTTAAACTGGAATAATGAATCATGTTTTGCCATTTTGCCTTTGTGTATCTACCGCACACATATCTATCATTTTATTAATAGATTACTAAGCCTTCAACTTCACATAATCAATCATATCTTTTCACATGCACCTCCATTTTTACTAGAGATTGCACCGTCTTCACCGACGTCTCATTCCTCAAAATATGACACCTTTCTCGTTCATTTTCATGCGAACCTGATTTAGTCCAGATTATTTGTGACGATGTTGCAATCTAGTTTCGATGTGAGGGTCACATGATTAACAAACAGTTGCGTTACTATGACATTATGGGTGTCAATTACAAATTGTTCAACATAATGTGTTGTTTTTACTTACGATATTTCCAAACATTTGTGGTATTTTGGTTTCAAAACACCAACAATCTGCTATGATTGCTTTTATGGTGTATGGAGTGTCTCAAGTGACCTACAAGATGAGGAGTGGACGCAACAATTCAGTGTCATAAATTGGGTCATGTGTTCCCGTCAAATCTTCCCAACTTTTGGACACATGCATCTTGTTCTCTTACTTTTTATAGCACGCACCGGTATCATCTGATTCATTATTTGCAAGATGGTTTAACTACGATCACGTGATTCATATAAGTTGATTTATACGTTATTATGTAATGTAATGCAATATTTTTCAAGTTTATGTAATGTATAGATGTTGTTATGTAATGTGACGTGATTTTAACATAAATTCGGAAAACCTTTATTGAAAACAAACATTAGATTAAAAATATACATTAATTTAAACTAAAACACTTCAAACAACAATCGAAGATAACAATGTAACATCAAAGATTTTTAGTTGTGTAGTACTCGTTATCTTTTTTCTTTCTTGTTATTTTGCAGTTGTTGAATCTTTGTGTGTAGCGTTAGAAATTTTTTCCAACTTTTGCTACTTTTTTCATCAGTATCACGACATACCTCTTATCTTCAAGACGAACTTGTCTTATTATGACATCCAATTCAATATCATAAGGCTTTCTATTTGACGTGTTTCAAACGCTTTTAATTTACATTAACTAGTTTTACCGATGTTTGACCAATACACAAGGGACAAGTATACTTTTTTGTTTTTAGTATAGTTTTAGGTAAGAACATATCGTTTCCACAGGGATTTATGTCACAATTCTCAATTTCCGGTCATTTCTCAAACTCAATATTCATCATATTAGTTCATGCATGGTTTTGCATTTCACATTAAACGCATAATTTCTTATTAAATAAACGCTATCGCGTAATTAATTATTTTGAACAATTGATCCGATACTTCCAAAAATTATCCCGATATATTTTTATACTCATATTAAGATTTTAAAAATAATATTATTAGTTTACCCGGTGTTTTAAATTTATTTTGTATATAAATTGTTATATTTATATAATTACGACGGTTTTCGTAAAAACAACACGATAATTATTATTTCACTCAAATTTTGCAAGAAAAGTATTTTTATAATTTTTATGACCTCAATATATTTTATCTTGACCCATTAAAATTTATTTTTAGCTAACGCTACCCTAAATACTCAAATGTGTATACAAGTTACTACTTATCTTTAATTAACTTACATCTACATTTATACTTACATCTTTTTAAAAAAATATATATATAAACATTAAACAAAAATTCACCCTTGTCGACAACAAGGGTGACTCACACATAAACATAGCTAAATATCTTCACTTAAATCTTATTATACTCAAACTTAACACACACAACTCATTTTCATTTAGTGTAAAAGATCAAACCATATCTTTCTCTCTTCTCCACAAAACCGGCCACCATAAGGGATCAAGAAGAGTTCACAAAATATTTTCAAGTCAAGTATATTACACTCTAGACACACTCTTGATTAAGGTTGTGAAATAAAAACCTTGGGTGATTAGGATTAAACCTTTGTTCATTAACCTCATCAAGTAACTTGTAAGCATCACATATTCATTTTTATCTTTCATACTCATGTTATGTTCATATTATCATGTTTGAGTAAAACATACAAGTTATATGATGTCTATACCACTTAAATTGTTTATAAACTATATAAATTCATATATGTTATCCTATAATTACTCCTTGAAACATATCACTTTTGGTGATGTCTAGGAACCCATGACACCCTAAGAAGGTGTATGGTAGGATTATAATAGCTTCGGAGTTGTTTTGAATTGGTTAGAATAGGTTTTGCGCGTGAAAAACTCATTTCGACAAGTCTAATTAAGGGTCTGATCAAAATTGTGAAATCTGGAAATTTCGACAGTGGATAAAAAAATTTGGGCTAGACATTTGGAAAATACACTTTAAAACGAAAACGTGGCCGCTTGAACAGATTAAAACGGAGCTATAACGAAGAAGATATGAATTTTTGAAGTTTGACGACGAAAACTAATAATTCCAGAAATTTCAGCATGTTACTATCACTTTTTACGAGTCAAAAATGAGGCTTAAGCGTTATTAAATGTGTCGACCTATCAAAAATATATTAGTATACTTTAATACGAATCTAAGAATGTAGAAAACGGACTTGTAACGAGTAAATTACACGCGTTAAACAAAGTTGCCGTAACTTTATTATATAGGCAACATTAATATATTTTCTACTAAACACATACTACGGCAACGAGGGACCATGTTGAGGGTCGTTTTTAACAATGATGTAGTACTTTTCATAAAATGATGTCTTCTAGTAAAAGTAAGTTCGTGATGAGTGTGTAAATACTCATCATTTTTAGTCAAATCTGAACTGCAAAACGTCTAAAAATGCTCAGAAATGCATCAAAATACTGAAAATATTCCAAAATTGCATTTTATATGTTTCAGATGCAAAATGTTTAAAATCAGATGAAAAATGAGCAAAGTTTGCATAATTGGCAGTTTCAGTCCCCCAAGTTTCTAAAGTTGTCAAAAACAGTCCCTGAGCACATAATTTCAAAAGTAAAATCACCAAAGGTCCTTTTTAAATCATAACTTGTCAAAATTAGTCCTTTGGTGAAAAATATAAAAAGTTTGAGAAAATTACAAGATTGGTCCTCCAAGTTTCAAAATTGGCAAAAATGGCCCTTGGAAAATTGAAAATGTCAAGTTTGGTACTTGCATTATTGAACATTGTCACTTTTAGTCCTTGGAACAACTTTGTGAAAATGGCAGCCTAGGTCCTTGTAATTTCAGAATTTGCAAAAGAGGTCCTTGTCATTAATACTCTTAATACCCCTTTGGACTTGTCAATACCATATGGACCCTGCCATTACCCTTTGGACCCTTACCATTTTGGACCCCCACTTTAATATTAAAACCCAAGTCAAACACACCCTACGCGCCTTTTCTGTCTTCCCCAACATCTAGCCTGTAACACCATCCCCCCAGCTCACACCTTTTCCACCTTATCCCTTCCATGTCCCCCCACCTCCACACAACTCCAAAGTGCATTAAATGCATCTTCAACCCTTTACTCAACCTCCCTCTGCCAAATACCTATTTCCCGCCAAAATGGATTCAATGGCCAAGATAGCTTTAAGTGATCCAATGGCCACAAAAAGAGGTGGGATTATCTCAGACCAAGAGAGAGAAGCTAGTGGAACTATAAAAGAGAAGGAAGAGAGAAGAAATGAGAGTAGTTAGTTTTATAAAAATTTCTTTATGTCGTTTTTTTTTAATCAATGTCTTAGTTAGTTAAAATGTTGTAATCTCAGTTCCTTTGTATAACATTCAAGTTAAAACATCATTGTAGGGTGCTTTTGGATATCAATTTAAAGTTTTTATATCAGTTTATATTTGCAAGTTTACTGTTACAGTTTTCAGTTTCAAATTCTATGGTCCAAGTTGTTATTGGCTCATTTGAAGCCTTACTAAGTTTGTTTAAGCTCTTTATAAGCTTTCTATTAGATCACAATTAAGTTTCAGACATTTTGTATCTTGGTCAACAGAAAGTCAAACTGGGTCAATATGGTTATGAATTGGATAATGGGTTGATGCAGATGTTGATTTGGGTTAGAAATGGTTTAGTATAGTGGTTATGGGGTTTGGTTTAGCCTGCAACAACATTTGGATACATGTAAGTGAGTATTTTATTTTTCACTTTTCAAGCATTTTGCATATTGTGATTGTATATGTATCTGTGGTCACCAATGATTGAGGTCTGTTTAATTGGTTGTTTTTAGGTCTGGTAAGCTTAATTTGATCATTATCTTAAGTTGGTTCAGTAGCTATCTCAGTTTTAGTTGCAATTTAGTTGTTCAAAGAGGTGTTTGGATTGACTGTCAATTCTATCTTAGAGACCTATGCAGTGGTTAGAACTTATGGTATTATGTTTGTTTAGCTAAAGTATACTCATCTCTGTCTCATCTTGTGCCTGTTAGGCTCATAAGTCAAAATTCCCTTTCAATTGATCTAGCAGCTTATCTGTTAGGATTTTTACAAATCAAAAGTTAGTTTTGTGTTTAGAATTCATAAACAAAGGTTGCTTTAGCTTCATTTCATTCATTAACATCTAGTTTAGTCCAAAAATTGGCTTCAAAATTCATTTTAGTCAACTTTCCACTTTTTCATCAAAAGTCAAAATTTGCAAAACCAGTTTTTAGCTCAACTAGAGGGAATTTTAGTGGACTCATTTCTGAGTCAAATTTAATGAAACTTGTAGCTTTTAAAAGTTCAGCTGGTCCCCTTTCTTATTGTCATTTTAGTTGAATTTTATCAAATTTTTAGAAGTATCAATAAGCCTTGTCAATGAGGGCTTATGTGCCCTGTGCAGGGCACTGTTGACTGCACAGGGCTTGAGCAGGTTTTGCAGACCTTGCACAAGTCTCATTTGAGCTTGTCTAGGTCTGTAATTTGGTTTATAAGCTCTCACCCAGGTCTAGTGTTAGTTACAAGTTTTGGTTTTTGGTTTCCAGCTTATTTGAGTGCTTATTTCTTTGTCCAAAGTAACCTCCTAAATCTGTTTTTGCACCATAATCTCATTTCATCAAATCTTAGCAACTTGCAAATCCAGAAGTTATGGGTTGTTGTTTTTAGTTGATTTAGAGTTGTTTTAGCTTATTGTAGCTTGTGTATCAGTGTGGTAGCCTTTGGATTCCATTTGCTTATTCAAGTGCTTATTTCAATAAGCACTTCCACATCAGTTCCATTTTTCTACACACAAGCCCCTGTTTTTACATTTTTCTTATATTCCTAATATTATTTTAGACTTTCCCTGCAATTTTCAGATTTTTCCAAGCTTGTTTGCTATTTTTCTTAATTTAAACTAGTTTTTAAGCATTTTTAATTAGCTTTTATTGCAATTAATTAAGAAAAGTCTCAAAAAAATAATTTTTCATTTTTCTTAAGTTAAGATAAATATAAAAAGACAAAAAATATTTTTCCATATTTTTCTTAGTTAAATTTGTATTTTTTAGTAATTTAAGTAGTTTTAAATAGTTTTTAATTCCTAGAAAATAGAAAAATAATCAGAAAAATACAAAAATAGTTTTGAAAATTCTCTTTTGATATTTTAGATTTTTCTAAGTCTTAATTTTATTTTTCTAGCTTTATTTCACATTTTCTTGTATTTTAGGTAATTATTAAATAGTTAAAAATAGTTTTTAATTTATAATAATTAGGTAACTAGTTATAAAAATAATTTTCCTTTTCTATAAATTTTCTTTTATCATTAGGTTTGTAAAAATGTATTTTTCATATTTTTAGGCCTTTTATTTCTTAGATATCACTTTTTATTTTGTACGTCTACGTAATTTTATTTTAAACGTAAGTTTTAAGTTTTAAGTTTTAAACGTTCATCAACTTTAAAAATAGTGATAGCGTTTATTTAATATTTTTTTTATCTTTTTAACTTTCTTTAATTTACATTTTAGCCCTTGTAATTTATGTCCTTTTTCTGTAGTTGTAATAATCCAAATTCTCCTTTCCCGTTCAAATCTCTCGATCACTATACGTTTGATAATCCATTGCATAGCTCGCTGGGACATAACGACCCGGGGAAACACTATACTCCCCAGATCTTCATTGCATTCGTGCTTAGGCAGTTTTAAGCTTATTACGGTCTGCCATTCACAAGTGGCAGGCTTGAGTGATTTAGCTTGACTGTTTGGCACGCATCAAAATTTTTGGCGCCGCTGCCGGGGAGTTGTGTGTGCTGATTATCTTACGTTTAGCAGATTAGTGATTTGGATATTCACTCATTGTTCATACCATCTATATATGTTTATATTTTCTTTTAAAAATCAAAACCCAAAAAGATTTTCATTCTTTGTTTTTACAAAATGTTTTTCAAAAATACCAAAAATATTCATCTTTACCCTCTCACATCTTTGATTCTTCATCCCAACCCCTCTGTAAACCTTTGATTCTTTCTATGTCTTATCATCACCCTCTTGATTGTCAATGGTGTGGTGGTCCTTATAATGGTGGCAATTGCCCCAGTTGTAGCATGGTGGAATCAGGAAACGGGTCTGTCTATAACCAGGATCCCTATTCCTACCATAACACTACTGATTTATTCCATCGCTACCACTGTGAGACTCAGCAGTTTTACTGTTGTGAGTACTGTGGTGGTTCACACTCCAGTTCTGATTGTCAATTGGGAAACACGCTTGTCTATGAGCAGGTTCCTGATAACAATTATGACTACAACACATATGACTCACAGCCACATCAGTTTTACTGTTGTGAGTATTGTGGAGGTCCTCACTATAGCTCTGATTGTCAAACAAGGAATCCATTTTCTTGTAACAATTACGACTCTTCGTATCATGACCAACCTCTACAGTACCAAATGAATCAGGCACCACCTCAGCCTGATCCACTTCCTCTAAATCTTCTCCTTGATCTTTTGGATTTAGTGAAAGATTTGAAGGAATGTAAACATTCTCAAGATAATCCAAAATCCATGGAAGAATTGTTAGCTGAAGAGCAGGCTGCTAAATTAAATTCCAAAATCGCGTTTGAAAAATCTATTAGGGAATCAATTGCAAAAGAAAAAGCAGCCAGATCTAGCTCTCAATTTCGTTTCATTCCTGATGACGATGATGATGAAGATATGCTTGATATCCTTCAATTTTATAACGGTTCATCAGGTTCATCAGTTGAAACTCATTCCATGAAAACTCAGGGAGAAAAGACTATGATGGAATTACTAGCAGAAGAACAAATGGAAAGTATAAAACATATGTATGCTAGTCCTTCTAAACTCCCTCAGTCTGTTGTTATCACACCCGATATTCCCACTCACTCTCTAAACATGGGGGATGAGCTTCTTGACACTGTTCCTGAAAAGGAATCAGACGAATTTATAAAGTCGAGTGTTGAGGACCTTGTCCCAATCCCGAGAGAGTCACAGGGAACTTCTGATCATATGTGTGATTCTCTTTCCCCTCTTGAGTGTTCAAATGATCATTTTGAGACTTTCTCCGATTTTAGCGATGATTGTAAATCTTATGGAGACATTGAGTATATCGAGGCATCACTTCCACAATCTGATGCTGATCATCTTCTTGAGGAGTTCTCCGGTGAACTCACTCACATCAATCCACTCTTTGATTTCGAAGCCGATCTAGGAGAGACTGAAAGTCTCATTGATAATGATCGTTCACTCACTTCTTATCCCAACAGTCCAATAGAGAATGTTGATCACTTTGTTCCCGAAACATTCAAAGCTACTTTCACCAATCCTCTATTTGAATTCGACTCTGAATTCACTTCAATTTCTGAGAATCCACTCTTTGACACTCAGATTGAGGATAGTGATGAGTCCACAATGGAACAAGAGTTCACAAATTCACATCATGTGAATGATTCTCTTCATGAGGAGTTCGCCGGTGAACTCACTCATATCATGACTCTGCCGGAGTATGATTGCTTGGATGGCAAAAATCATGATCGCGGGGAAAAGTTCTCAATCATGAGAGTTTGTATTTCTATGACAAATTTTCCAACCCTCCCTCCTGAGATGCTTTCCAAGCCTAAGAGCTCAACCAACAAAATCCAAGCGGTGCAACTGCACTTGATCTTGAGGAAGAAGATCTTATCATGATCGTCATCATGATTTTCCTTCTTTTCTTCACCTACTGGTGACTTCCTCTCTTCTTCACTCGTTCGGGAGTGAGGACACTATCTTTGACCCCGGAATTTTCATTTATCATTTTTGAGCCGGTTCTATGTATATCTCATCGGTGTGGAACTTTCACGTGCTTCAAATGTTTATCCAAACATCTTGAATGAAAGTCCGATGGAGATTGTTTCTTCCACTTTGCTTCCCCATGAACAAATGAATTCGGGGTCGAGTCAAGCTAGCGACTCGGTAATCAAAAACAGTAGCACACACAATATGGGTTTTCACCCATATTTCTGTCTTCTTTCTCTGTTCTACCACCCTAGTGTGGGGGAGATGCCCCACATGTTATATATATATATATTAAAAAAAAAAAAAAAAAAAAAAACGTTTTCAAATAATGGCCGTAGTATTTCCCTTTTACGTTCTTTGTTTCGGCATAACCGCCGGTACTTTGAATATTGAGGGCAATATTCATTTTTAAGTGTGGGGGGGAATTCTCACGAATTTTATCATATATTATCCACCCAATTCCCCCGTTTTGGGCCAAAATTTTTTTTGGAGTAAGTGTTCTGCACTTACTCATTTGGTTATCAGTCCGCCATGTCTAATAAACAAAAGGATTGGCTAATCCAGGAGCAAACGGCTCTTGGTAAAGATATCTCAAATCCGTTGACGGCTTGCAATTTGCCCAAAATTGTATGGTATTCAGCTCACCATATCCTAAAAAGTGAAGAGTTGGCTAGCCCGCAAGTTTATGGCTTGTGGTAAAGGCAGTGGAAATACCATAATTGGTAATCGACTCACCAAAGATAATATTGATAATTTATCTAAGAGTTGGCTAGTCCAGAGCAAACGGCTTCTGGTAAAGACAAAATCAAATCCGTTGAAAGCTGGTGGTTTGCTCAAAATCACATGGTTATCAGTGTACCATGGTTCTTACTTGAACTGAAACATTTGGCTACTCCAGAAGTAATGGCTTTTGGTAAAGAGATTGAAATCCATTAGTTTTTCTCAAAAGATTGCTAGGGACTAGCAATAGTTTAGTGTGGGGGATTGATGAGTGTGTAAATACTCATCATTTTTAGTCAAATCTGAACTGCAAAACGTCTAAAAATGCTCAGAAATGCATCAAAATACTGAAAATATTCCAAAATTGCATTTTATATGTTTCAGATGCAAAATGTTTAAAATCAGATGAAAAATGAGCAAAGTTTGCATAATTGGCAGTTTCAGTCCCCCAAGTTTCTAAAGTTGTCAAAAACAGTCCCTGAGCACATAATTTCAAAAGTAAAATCACCAAAGGTCCTTTTTAAATCATAACTTGTCAAAATTAGTCCTTTGGTGAAAAATATAAAAAGTTTGAGAAAATTACAAGATTGGTCCTCCAAGTTTCAAAATTGGCAAAAATGGCCCCTGGAAAATTGAAAATGTCAAGTTTGGTACTTGCATTATTGAACATTGTCACTTTTAGTCCTTGGAACAACTTTGTGAAAATGGCAGCCTAGGTCCTTGTAATTTCAGAATTTGCAAAAGAGGTCCTTGTCATTAATACTCTTAATACCCCTTTGGACTTGTCAATACCATATGGACCCTGCCATTACCCTTTGGACCCTTACCATTTTGGACCCCCACTTTAATATTAAAATCCAAGTCAAACACACCCTACGCGCCTTTTCTGTCTTCCCCAACATCTAGCCTGTAACACCATCCCCCCAGCTCACACCTTTTCCACCTTATCCCTTCCATGTCCCCCCACCTCCACACAACTCCAAAGTGCATTAAATGCATCTTCAACCCTTTACTCAACCTCCCTCTGCCAAATACCTATTTCCCGCCAAAATGGATTCAATGGCCAAGATAGCTTTAAGTGATCCAATGGCCACAAAAAGAGGTGGGATTATCTCAGACCAAGAGAGAGAAGCTAGTGGAACTATAAAAGAGAAGGAAGAGAGAAGAAATGAAAGTAGTTAGTTTTATAAAAATTTCTTTATGTCGTTTTTTTTAATCAATGTCTTAGTTAGTTAAAATGTTGTAATCTCAGTTCCTTTGTATAACATTCAAGTTAAAACATCATTGTAGGGTGCTTTTGGATATCAATTTAAAGTTTTTATATCAGTTTATATTTGCAAGTTTCTGTATACAGTTTTCATTTCAAATTCTATGGTCCAAGTTGTTATTGGCTCATTTGAAGCCTTACTAAGTTTGTTTAAGCTCTTTATAAGCTTTCTATTATATCACAATTAAGTTTCAAACATTTTGTATCTTGGTCAACAGAAAGTCAAACTGGGTCAATATGGTTATGAATTGGATAATGGGTTGATGCAGATGTTGATTTGGGTTAGAAATGGTTTAGTATAGTGGTTATGGGGTTTGGTTTAGCCTGCAACAACATTTGGATACATGTAAGTGAGTATTTTATTTTTCACTTTTCAAGCATTTTGCATATTGTGATTGTATATGTATCTGTGGTCACCAATGATTGAGGTCTGTTTAATTGGTTGTTTTTAGGTCTGGTAAGCTTAATTTGATCAATATCTTAAGTTGGTTCAGTAGCTATCTCAGTTTTAGTTGCAATTTAGTTGTTCAAAGAGGTGTTTGGATTGACTGTCAATTCTATCTTAGAGACCTATGCAGTGGTTAGAACTTATGGTATTATGTTTGTTTAGCTAAAAGTATACTCATCTCTGTCTCATCTTGTGCCTGTTAGGCTCATAAGTCAAAATTCCCTTTCAATTGATCTAGCAGCTTATCTGTTAGGATTTTTACAAATCAAAAGTTAGTTTTGTGTTTAGAATTCATAAACAAAGGTTGCTTTAGCTTCATTTCATTCATTAACATCTAGTTTAGTCCAAAAATTGGCTTCAAAATTCATTTTAGTCAACTTTCCACTTTTTCATCAAAAGTCAAAATTTGCAAAACCAGTTTTTAGCTCAACTAGAGGGAATTTTAGTGGACTCATTTCTGAGTCAAATTTAATGAAACTTGTAGCTTTTAAAAGTTCAGCTGGTCCCCTTTCTTATTGTTATTTTAGTTGAATTTTATCAAATTTTTAGAAGTATCAATAAGCCTTGTCAATGAGGGCTTATGTGCCTGTGCGTATAGGGCACTGTTGACTGCACAGGGCTTGAGCAGGTTTTGCAGACCTTGCACAAGTCTCATTTGAGCTTGTCTAGGTCTGTAATTTGGTTTATAAGCTCTCACCCAGGTCTAGTGTTAGTTACAAGTTTTGGTTTTTGGTTTCCAGCTTATTTGAGTGCTTATTTCTTTGTCCAAAGTAACCTCCTAAATCTGTTTTTGCACCATAATCTCATTTCATCAAATCTTAGCAACTTGCAAATCCAGAAGTTATGGGTTGTTGTTTTTAGTTGATTTAGAGTTGTTTTAGCTTATTGTAGCTTGTGTATCAGTGTGGTAGCCTTTGGATTCCATTTGCTTATTCAAGTGCTTATTTCAATAAGCACTTCCACATCAGTTCCATTTTTCTACACACAAGCCCCTGTTTTTCCATTTTTCTTATATTCCTAATATTATTTTAGACTTTCCCTGCAATTTTCAGATTTTTCCAAGCTTGTTTGCTATTTTTCTTAATTTAAACTAGTTTTTAAGCATTTTTAATTAGCTTTTATTGCAATTAATTAAGAAAAGTCTCAAAAAAATAATTTTTCATTTTTCTTAAGTTAAGATAAATATAAAAAGACAAAAAATATTTTTCCATATTTTTCTTAGTTAAATTTGTATTTTTTAGTAATTTAAGTAGTTTTAAATAGTTTTTAATACCTAGAAAATAGAAAAATAATCAGAAAAATACAAAAATAGTTTTGAAAATTCTCTTTTGATATTTTAGATTTTTCTAAGTCTTAATTTTATTTTTCTAGCTTTATTTCACATTTTCTTGTATTTTAGGTAATTATTAAATAGTTAAAAATAGTTTTTAATTTATAATAATTAGGTAACTAGTTATAAAAATAATTTTCCTTTTCTATTAATTTTCTTTTATCATTAGGTTTGTAAAAATGTATTTTTCATATTTTTAGGCCTTTTATTTCTTAGATATCACTTTTTATTTTGTACGTCTACGTAATTTTATTTTAAACGTAAGTTTTAAGTTTTAAGTTTTAAACGTTCATCAACTTTAAAAATAGTGATAGCGTTTATTTAATATTTTTTTATCTTTTTAACTTTCTTTAATTTACATTTTAGCCCTTGTAATTTATGTCCTTTTTCTGTAGTTGTAATAATCCAAATTCTCCTTTCCCGTTCAAATCTCTCGATCACTATACGTTTGATAATCCATTGCATAGCTCGCTGGGACATAACGACCCGGGGAAACACTATACTCCCCAGATCTTCATTGCATTCGTGCTTAGGCAGTTTTAAGCTTATTACGGTCTGCCATTCACAAGTGGCAGGCTTGAGTGATTTAGCTTGACTGTTTGGCACGCATCAGTTCGCCTAGCCTATTTTCCAAAATGTCCAACCGTTCGTCAAGCGGAGTTGTAATGAATAAATTACGGTCGCTCAAACTTTGCCGGAAACCACCCTTAAACAATAATTTGGACGCAAGTACCATACTTTACCTATATTTTTCTCCATGATCGAGACCTCTAGGATGAAAACTTAAATGCTAAAACTTTGAGATAATGATACAAGCTTTTCAAAACCGTTGAGTTTGTTTCACGATACTCGGCGTGCACCATTTCGACGACTAGCTTTTGAGCCGTTTATTCACTTTCACGAAATTGTCAAATGACATTACTTCGACAAAAATTTTAGTTTCATAATAAGTCACAAAGCGATTATCGTAGGATGTTGATTCAACGTATATACTTGTAAAGTATTTTATAAACATGTGAAATGTCATAAACATATATTTCGACGATAAATTCTATTTTCAAAAACGTACAAGTGGTATAGATTACATATGGATTTGCATGCACGACATTGTATCATGCATTCACGACAACATATCATAACTCAAGTCATGACATTCATTTTAGGTCGCGGATAGTTTCCGAGCCTCATTTTCATGCACTTCATTTTGTTAGCATATCAATCATACCAGGTGAGTTCATACCCCGCTTTTACTCGTTTAAATTCTTACAAACTCTTTGGGGAGATCCATGCTTAAATACTTGTTTTACTCTTGCGAATACTCAAACCATTTATACAATTGTGTTACACTATACTCCTTATACTCTTTGGACACTATGTGTGGTTTATTGCGATATGTGCCTTAATGTGCTAAACTTGTTTTCAATTATGCTTCAACATACATACTTTAGCAACTGGTTAACTCCTGCGGGAGCCGGCGGAGAGGTATTGATAGTACTATCGGGATGACGCCCCCACCCTTGAGTCCTCTAATGACTTGACACAGGGGTGAATATAATATGTTATTCAATGAGACACAACAAACAATGTAGACTTGTCAAGAGGTTCATTGGCGTGATTCTTTGCATTAAGTACATGTATATATCGTATGCACATATGTCCTACTTACAAACAAGATTGACAATTCTATTTTAGGCAATGGGTTGTGAACACATAGGTTGCGAGTTTTGTATGGGCGGAACTCGGAACTGTATGGATTTACGATGCCTTTCTTTGCATCAACATTCTTTAAAGACTTTTTTTCAAATCATTTTCAACAAACTTATGAACTCATCAACCTTTGTGTTGACACTTTTTAGCATGTTTATCTCAGTCGTAGTAAAGCGATAGCATTTCATGGAGCTTTTGGGTCACATGGCATACATTGCAGATCTTGTGTTTTTATCTATTACCATTCGACATGTTTTGTAACCCTTTATGTATTATCAAACTTTGGGATCTCATGTTTTGTAAACTTTAACTTTATTTAATCGAATGGTAAACTTTTCAAAACGTCTCATTTTAGAGGTCGTTTTTTGTATCCATGCTTTGTGCTATGACATCATACCCCAAAGACACTATCGTTCCGCTGCGATATTTTGGGGGTGTGACAGATTGGTATCAGAGACTTGGTTATAGAGAACTAGATTGCATTTTAGTTCCTAGACTATAACCGCTTTCACGTCGATCCTTTCTTTTCCTATCGCCTTACACACTTTTCGTGCGCATATGTTTTCTGAAAAATTTCTTCTAGACCCACCTCATTGGATAACGTGGTTTCCTTGTACCGATAGGGGAGTCCCAAAATCTAGTCAAGTCATCAAAATATGGAGCTCCGTAATGAGCACTTATCTAACTTGATCTCGTGACAGTTCTTGTTTGATGAGATACGAGATCGAGCTAAATAAGTGTTACTATATAGCTGTATAGATTTGATGATTTTGCCCGAGGATGGGAGTTCTCTTGAGGATACTTTGGGAACTGCTGGCGATTAAACCTCATCGTGACTTTAGCACCTAAAGGAATTTCCTATACACCAAGTGCGACTCTCCCTAGATACCTACCCTAAATTCCTCCTCCACCATTTAGAATCGGATGATAGAATGACTACCTATTTCAGTAACAACAATCGCCGAGACATGTATGCTTGGTGGTATGTACACGTGTGAAATGAGGCAATTATAATTATGGTGGCCAACATAATTATAAATGTGTCACAACCCACGTGGACATATGCGACCACGCATCACGTAGATCGTGTGGAGCACACCTTAGGAACCAATTTGTGGCGTGGTATTATGTTTGAGGGCGTTAAGTATAGACATTGGGAACTCAACGGTCCTTTTCTTGCAGAGATCATGGCACCAAAGAGAGTAACACGCAACACTAGCCGAGGTGGTGCGGCGCAAAGGGGTGGAAGGGCAGATGGCGTGGAGGTAGAGAAGGCGGCGACATGGGTAACAATGACAACAACTGCTTGGCGGAAACCCTGATTTTGCCGGCATCATCGCTCAACAACTTCAAATCTTGCTTCCCACTATTGTCACACAAGTTGGAAACCATATGAATAACTCGGGAAACCACGGGAACGGGAATGGCGACACCAACAATGTAGTTGGCAGTGGCAACAACAACAACAACAACAGAACTGGATGCACGTATAAGGAATTTTCAGCATGCAAACCCGTGGAGTTTGATGGTATAGGAGGTGCTTTGGCGTATACTCGATGGGTAGAGAAGACAGAGTCAGTGATCGACATCAGCAATTGTGCCGCACATCAGAGGGTGAAGTATGCTTCTTGCTTGCTATCAGGGAAGGCATTGACATAGTGGAACACACAGCTTCTGAGGCTAGGGGGCAGAGAAGCAGCTATAGGCATGACATGGGACGAATTTAAGGAGTTATTGAAAGAGGAGTATTGCGGGTGGACAATGAAATGAGAAACTAGAACATGAACTTTATCATCACTCTATGATAGAGCTGGTCACGCCTACCAGATCGATTCCATGAATTAGCCAGACTAGTTCCTCTTATGGTTACCCCTGAATCCAAGAGAATCGTGAGGTACATATATGGTCTTGTGCTTGAAATCCGTGGAACTGTGAAAACAACTGAGCCGTCTACAATACAAAGTAACAAAAGCAATCTGAGGGCGCGAACCCTGACATGACGAGATGGTTAGAAATGGTACTTTGAAGAGCAGTGACAAGAGGAAGGAAGCGAGTGGGTCGAATAGGGAGATGGACGTGGTAGCAGACAACAAAAGGGCAAGAGTTTTTGTGGCAACTGGCTGAACAAAAGAGTATGCGGGTACACATCCCAAATGTACTAAATGTGCTTATCATCATCCGAAGACCAAGCCCTGCCGTTTGTGTACAAATTGCAATCGATACGGCCATTTTAAGGAGCAGTGTAAAACACAGGTAACACCGGCTAACGTGGGCAACATGAGGAATAACCAAAGGACTTGCTTTGAATGTAACAGCCCGAATCACTTCCGGAATAATTGTCCTAGGTTGAATGGAACGCAGAGGCAACTACAGGATAACCAACACCTAGCTTTAGCAATTGACGGAAATAACCCAAACCAGGTACTCAATATCAGTCCACCCCGAGCTCGAGCATTCTATTTAGGGACCGAGGTAGCCCGCAATGCGTAACCGCTGTAGCGTTTTCGAGACCATTAAGTGATCCATCTGTATTATTCGATTCGATGAGCCTCATTAGATAAGAAACCTAGACGCGTAAGTTTTGGCATAAGCATTTTGACCATACACCCGATTTACATGCGAAACCTTAGGGTAGACCTATAGTTATCATTAATTGAATCACGAGGACGTGATTCCTCTGACATGGGAAGAATGTCACAATTCTCAATTTCCGGTCATTTCTCAAACTCAATATTCATCATATTAGTTCATGCATGGTTATGCATTTCACATTAAACGCATAATTTCTTATTAAATAAGCGCTATCGCGTAATTAATTATTTTGAACAATTGATCCGATACTTCCAAAATTATCCCGATATATTTTTATACTCATATTAAGATTTTAAAAATAATATTATTAGCTTACCCGGTGTTTTAAATTTATTTTGTATATAAATTGTTATATTTATATAATTACGACGGTTTTCGTAAAAACAACACAATAATTATTATTTCACTCAAATTTTGCAAGAAAAGTATTTTTATAATTTTTATGACCTCAATATATTTTATCTTGACCCATTAAAATTTATTTTTAGCTAACGCTACCCTAAATACTCAAATGTGTATACAAGTTACTACTTATCTTTAATTAACTTACATCTACATTTATACTTACATCTTTAAAAAATATATATATATATAAACATTAAACAAAATTCACCTTGTCGACAACAAGGGGTGACTCACACATAAACATAGCTAAATATCTTCACTTAAATCTTATTATACTCAAACTTAACACACACAACTCATTTTCATTTAGTGTAAAAGATCAAACCATATCTTTCTCTCTTCTCCACAAAAACCGGCCACCATAAGGGATCAAGAAGAGTTCACAAAATATTTTCAAGTCAAGTATATTACACTCTAGACACACTCTTGATTAAGGTTGTGAAATAAAAACTTGGGTGATTAGGATTAAACCTTTGTTCATTAACCTCATCAAGTAACTTGTAAGCATCACATATTCATTTTTTATCTTTCATACTCATGTTAAGTTCATATTATCATATTTGAGTAAAACATACAAGTTATATGATGTCTATACCACTTAAATTGTTTATAAACTATATAAATTCATATATGTTATCCTATAATTACTCCTTGAAACATATCACTTTTGGTGATGCCTAGGAACCCATGACACCCTAAGAAGGTGTATGGTAGGATTAGAATAGCTTCGGAGTTGTTTTGAATTGGTTAGAATAGGTTTTGCGCGTGAAAAACTCATTTCGACAAGTCTAATTAAGGGTCTGATCAAAATTGTGAAATCTGGAATTTTCGACAGTGGATAAAAATTTTTGGGCTAGACATTTGGAAAATAAACTTTAAAACGAAAACGTGGCCGCTTGAACGGATTAAAACGGAGCTATAACGAAGAAGATATGAATTTTTGAAGTTTGACGACGAAAACTAATAATTCCAGAAATTTCAGCATGTTACTATCACTTTTTACGAGTCAAAAATGAGGCTTAAGCGTTATTAAATGTGTCGACCTATCAAAAATATATTAGTATACTTTAATACGAATCTAAGGATGTAGAAAACGGACTTGTAACGAGTAAATTACACGCGTTAAACAAAGTTGCCGTAACTTTATTATATAGGCAACATTAATATATTTTCTACTAAACACATACTACGGCAACGAGGGACCATGTTGAGGGTCGTTTTTAACAATGATGTAGTACTTTTCATAAAATGATGTCTTCTAGTAAAAGTAAGTTCGCCTAGCCTATTTTCCAAAATGTCCAACCGTTCATCAAGCGGAGTTGTAATGAATAAATTACGGTCGCTCAAACTTTGCCGGAAACCACCCTTAAACAATAATTTGGACGCAAGTACCATACTTTACCTATATTTTTCTCCATGATCGAGACCTCTAGGATGAAAACTTAAATGCTAAAACTTTGAGATAATGATACAAGCTTCCCAAAACCGCTGAGTTTGTTTCCTGATACTCGACGTGCACCATTTTACGACTAGCTTTTCGAGGCCGTTTATTCACTTTCACGAAATTGTCAAATGACATTACTTTACGACGAAAAATTTTAGTTTCATAATAAGTCACAAAGCGATTATCGTAGGATGTTGATTCAACGTATATACTTGTAAAGTATTTTATAAACATGACGAAATGTCATAAACATATATTTCGACGATAAATTCTATTTTCAAAAACGTACAAGTGGTATAGATTACATATGGATTTGCATGCACGACATTGTATCATGCATTCACGACAACATATCATAACTCAAGTCATGACATTCATTTTAGGTCGCGGATAGTTTCCGAGCCTCATTTTCGTGCACTTCATTTTGTTAGCATATCAATCATACCAGGTGAGTTCATACCCCGCTTTTACTCGTTTAAATTCTTACAAACTCTTTGGGGGAGATCCATGCTTAAATACTTGTTTTTACTCTTGCGAATACTCAAACCATTTATACAATTGTGTTACACTATACTCCTTATACTCTTTGGACACTATGTGTGGTTTATTGCGATATGTGCCTTAATGTGCTAAACTTGTTTTCAATTATGCTTCAACATACATACTTTAGCAACTGGTTAACTCCTGCGGGAGCCGGCGGAGAGGTATTGATAGTACTATCGGGCTGACGCCCCCACCCTTGAGTCCCTGATGACTTGACCTGGGGTGAATATAATATGTTATTCAATGAGACACAACAAACAATGTAGACTTGTCAAGAGGTTCAGTTGGCTGTGATTCTTTGCATTAAGTACATGTATATATCGTATGCACATATGTCCTACTTACAAAAAAGGTTGACAATTCTATATTAGGCAATGGGTTGTGAACACATAGGTTGAGTTTTGTATGGTGGAACTCGGAACTGAATGGATTTACGATGCCTTTCTGCATCAACATTCTTTAAAGACTTTTTCAAATCATTTTCAACAAACTTATGAACTCACCAACCTTTGTGTTGACACTTATTAGCATGTTTATCTCGTCAAGGCGATAGCATTTCATGGAGCTTTTGGGTCACATGGCATACATTGGCGTCTTGTGTTTTTATCTATTACCATTCGACATGTTTTGTAACCCTTTATGTATTATCAAACTTTGGGATCTCATGTTTTGTAAACTTTAACTTTATTTAATCGAATGGTAAACTTTTCAAAACGTCTCATTTTAGAGGTCGTTTTCTGTATCCATGCTTTGTGCTATGACATCATACCCCAAAGACACTATCGTTCCGCTGTAATATTTTGGGGGTGTGATGATTGGTATCGAGACTTGGTTATAGAGAACTAGGTTGCATTTTAGTTCCTAGACTATAACCGCTTTCACGTCGATCCTTTCTTTTCCTATCGCCTTACACACTTTTCGAGCGCATATGTTTTCTCGAAAATTTCTTCTAGACCCACCTCATTGGATAACGTGGTTTCCTTACCGATAGGGAGTCCCAAAATCTAGTCAAGTCATCAAAAATATGGAGCTCAGGAATGAGCACTTATCTAACTTGATCTCGTGACAGTTCTTGTTTGATGAGACACTAGATCGAGCTAAATAAGTGTTACTATATAGCTGTATAGATTTGATGATTTTGCCGAGGATGGGAGTTCTCTTGAGGATACTTTGGGGCTACGATTAAACCTCATCGTGACTTTAGCACCTAAAGGAATTTCCTATACACCAAGTGCGCACTCTCCTAGATACCTACCCTAAATTCCTCCTCCACCATTTAGAATCGGATGATAGAATGGCTACCTATTTCAGTAACAACAATCGCCGAGACATGTATGCTTGGTGGTATGTACACGCGTGAAATGAGGCAATTATAATTATGGTGGCCAACATAATTATAAATGCGTCACAACTCACATGGACATATGCGACCAGCATGTAGATCGGGTGTGGGCACACCTTAGGAACCAATTTGTGGCGTGGTATTATGTTTGAGGACGTTAAGTATAGACATTGGGAACTCAACGATCCTTTTCTTGCAGAGATCATGGCACCAAAGAGAGTAACACGCAAGACTAGCCGGTGGTCGCAGGGGTGGAAGGACGATGATGAGGTAGAGAAGGCGGTCGCGACATGGGTAACAATGACAACAACGCCTGGCGAAACCCGATTTTGCCGCCATCATCGCTCAACAACTTCAAATCTTGCTTCCCACTATTGTCACACAAGTTGGAAACCATATGAATAACTCAGGAAACCACGGGAACGGGAATGGCGACACCAACAATGTAGTTGGCAGTGGCAACAACAACAACAACAACCACAACAACAACAAATGGATGCACGTATAAGGAATTTTCAAAGATGCAAACCCGTGGAGTTTGATGGTATAGGAGGTGGCGTATACTGATGGATAGAAGAGAGTCGATCGACATCAGAATTGTGCCGCTCGAGGGTGAAGTATGCCTGCTTGCTATCGTGGAAGGCATTGACATGGTGGAACACACGCCTACGGCTAGGCGGCCTATAGGTATGACATGGGTGAATTTAAGGCATTGAAAGAGGAGTATTGCCGGACAATGAAATCGAAACTAGAACATGAACTTTATCATCACTCTATGATAGGACGGTCACGCAGCCTACACGATCGATTCCATGAATTAGCCGACTAGTTCCTCTATGGTTACCCCTGAATCCAAGAGAATCGCGAGGTACATATATGGTCTTGTGCCTGAAATTCGTGGAACTATGAAAACAACCGAGCCGCCTACAATACAAAGTGCAATACTCGAGGAACCACGGACGAGATGGTTAGAAATGGTACTTTGAAGAGCAAAGGACAAGAGGAAGGAAGCGAGTGGGTCAATGGCGATGGACGTGGTAGCGACAACAAAAGGGCAAGAGTTTTGTGGCAACTGCTTCGAACAAAAAGAGTATGCTGTACACATCCCAAATGTACTAAATGTGCTTATCATCATCCAAGACCAAGCCCTGCGTTTGTGTACAAATTGCAATCGATACGCCATTTTAAGGAGATGTAAAACACATGTAACACTAACGCAAGGGCAACATGAGGAATAACCAAAGGACTTGCTTTGAATGTAAATACCAATCACTTCGGAATAATTGTCCTAGGTTGAATGGAACGCAGAGGCAACTACAGGATAACCAACACCTAGCTTTAGCAATTGACGGAAATAACCCAAACCGTACTCAATATCAGTCCACCCCGAGCTCGAGCATTCTATTTAGGGGAGGTAGCCCGCGCATAAGTACGTTCGAGACCATTAAGTGATCCACTGTATATTGATTCGTGAGCCTCATTAGATAAGAAACCTAGACGCGTAAGTTTTGGCTTAAGCACTTTGACCATACACCGATTTAGAAACCTTAGGGTAGACCTATAGTTATCATTAATTGAATCACGAGGACGTGATTCCTCTGACATGGGAAGAATGTCACAATTCTCAATTTCCGGTCATTTCTCAAACTCAATATTCATCATATTAGTTCATGCATGGTTATGCATTTCACATTAAACGCATAATTTCTTATTAAATAAACGCTATCGCGTAATTAATTATTTTGAACAATTGATCCGATACTTCCAAAAATTATCCCGATATATTTTTATACTCATATTAAGATTTTAAAAATAATATTATTAGCTTACCCGGTGTTTTAAATTTATTTTGTATATAAATTGTTATATTTATATAATTACGACGGTTTTCGTAAAAACAACACGATAATTATTATTTCACTCAAATTTTGAAAGAAAAGTATTTTTATAATTTTTATGACCTCAATATATTTTATCTTGACCCGTTAAAATTTATTTTTAGCTAACGCTACCCTAAATACTCAAATGTGTATACAAGTTACTACTTATCTTTAATTAACTTACATCTACATTTATACTTACATCTTTTAAAAAAAAAAATATATATAAACATTAAACAAAAATTCACCCTTGTCGACAACAAGGGTGACTCACACATAAACATAGCTAAATATCTTCACTTAAATCTTATTATACTCAAACTTAACACACACAACTCATTTTCATTTAGTGTAAAAGATCAAACCATATCTTTCTCTCTTCTCCACAAAACCGGCCACCATAAGGGATCAAGAAGAGTTCACAAAATATTTTCAAGTCAAGTATATTACACTCTAGACACACTCTTGATTAAGGTTGTGAAATAAAAATCTTGGGTGATTAGGATTAAACCTTTGTTCATTAACCTCATCAAGTAACTTGTAAGCATCACATATTCATTTTTATCTTTCATACTCATGTTATGTTCATATTATCATGTTTGAGTAAAACATACAAGTTATATGATGTCTATACCACTTAAATTGTTTATAAACTATATAAATTCATATATGTTATCCTATAATTACTCTTTGAAACATATCACTTTTGGTGATGTCTAGGAACCCATGACACCCTAAGAAGGTGTATGGTAGGATTATAATAGCTTCGGAGTTGTTTTAAATGGGTTAGAATAGGTTTTATGTGAAAACCTATTTCGACAAGTCTAATTAAGGGTCTGATCAAAATTGTGAAATCGGAATTCGCACAAAGGATAAAAATTTTTGCTAGACATTTGGAAAATACACTTTAAAACGAAACGCGGGTCGCTTGAACGGATTAAAACAGAGCTATAACGAAGAAGATATGAATTTTTGAAGTTTGACGACGAAAACTATTAATTCCAGAAATTTCAGCATGTTACTATCACTTTTACGAGTCAAAAATGAGTCTTAAGCGTTATGAATTGTGTCGAATTATCAAAAATATATTAGTATTTAATACTAATCTGGATGTAGAAACGGACTTGTAACGAGTAAATTACACGCTAAACAAAGTTGCGTAACTTTATATATATAGGCAACATTAATATATTTTCTACTAAACACATACTACGGCAACGAGGGACCATGTTGAGGGTCGCTTTTAATGATGATGTAGTACTTTTCATAAAATGATGTCTTCTAGTAAAAGTAAGTTCTCCTAGCCTATTTTCCAAAATGTCCAACCGCTCATTGCGGAGTTGTAATGAATAAATTACGGTCGCCAAACTTTGCCGAAACCACCCTTAAACAATATTTTGGACAAAAGTACCATACTTTACCTATATTTTTCTCCATGATCCAGACCTCTAGGATGAAAACTTAAATGCTAAAACTTTGAGATAATGATACAAGCTTCCCAAAACCGTTGAGTTTGTTTCCGATACTCGACGCGGCACCATTTTATGACTAGCTTTTCGAGGCCGTTTATTCACTTTCACGAAATTGTCAAATGACATTACTTTACGACAAAAAATTTTAGTTTCATAATAAGTTACAGCGATTATCGATGTTGATTCAACGTATATACTTGTAAAGTGTTTTATAAACATGACGAGATGTCATAAACATATATTTCGACGATAAATTCTATTTTCAAAAACGCACAAGTGGTATAGATTACATGTGGATTTGCATGCACGACATTTATCATGCATTCATTGACAACATATCATAACTCAAGTCATGACATTCATTTTAGGTCATGGATAGTTTCCAGCCTCATTTTCGTACGCACTTCATTTTGTTAGCATATCAATCATACCTGTGAGTTCATACCCGCTTACTCGCTTAAATTCTTACAAACTCTTTGGGGGAGATCCATGCTTAAATACTTGTTTTACTCTTGCGAATACTCAAACCATTTATACAATTGTGTTACACTATACTCCTAATACTCTTTGGACACTATGTGTGGTTTATTGCTATATGTGCCTTAATGTGCTAAACTTGTTTTCAATTATGCTTCAACATACATACTTTAGCAATCGGTTAACTCGCGAAGCCGGGAGAGGTATTGATAGTACTATCGGCCGACGCCCCACCCTTGAGTCCTCATGACTTGACTGGGTGAATATAATGCTATTCAATGAGACAACAAACAATGTAGACATGTCAAGAGGTTCGCTTGGCTGTGATTCTTTGCATTAAGTACATGTATATATCGGATGCACATATGTCCTACTTACAAACAAGATTGACAATTCTATTTTAGGCAATGGTTGTAACACATAGGTCAAGTGTTTTGTATGGAACTCTGAACCTAATGGATTTACATGCCTTTGTCGCATCAACATTCTTTAAAGACTTTTTCAAATCATTTTCAACAAACTTATGAACTCACCAACCTTTGTGTTGACACTTTTAGCATGTTTATCTCATGTCGTAAGGCGATAGCATTTCATGGAGCTTTTGGGTCACATGGCATACATTGCAGTCTTGTGTTTTTATCTATTACCATTCGACATGTTTTGTAACCCTTTATGTATTATCAAACTTTGGGATCTCATGTTTTGTAAACTTTAACTTTATTTAATCGAATGGTAAACTTTTCAAAACGTCTCATTTTAGAGGTCGCTTTCTGTATCCATGCTTTGTGCTATGACATCGTACCCCAAAGACACTATCGTTCCGCTGCGATATTTTGGGGGTGTGACAATTTATGTTTGTTCTTTCAATCATACAATATCAAAAACTTAAGCAAATCAATTTTTCAAGTAAAATGGTAAATAAGAGATTTATAAGCAAATTCAATAATAAGACAAGATGATTACTTTGATAGATGCTATAATTCAGTAACGTGGTTGTAGGTTATATTCTTCAGTTTGATTACAACTACAAAGACAAGTCCTTGACTATAATTCGCAATATGGCAATTTTTGTCAAAATCACTTTTGTCACAAATTATGCATTAAGAGTAACCAATTAATTCAAGACTCGTGTTTCTAATAAGATGATTTCTTAAAATATTACCGCAACATAAAAATCTAGTTATTTATCGATTAACATAAGCGGATTCCTCCAACCAAATGATAAAAACGCATAGACAAGCATTTATAATCGAATAATGCAAATTGGCCATTTCGACCTATAACAACAAGTATACGCAATCAGAAATGATAAACAAACATGACAAGCGGGTTTCAACACAAGCATGAAATTAACGAGATTAAAACATAATAAAAAATTACTTTATTATATTATCATATCAAAGCAATCATAAAGAGTTTAGCCTAACATGGCAAAGGATTGCATCATTACATAAGTAAATGAAGAGTAAAACAGATACATACAAGTGTAGAATCGATACACGGGGCACACAAGTGTCACTAACACACCGAATGTCAAATACTAAAACCTATAAAACCCTTATTTTAATCTGAGTTAACCCTTTTTCTTTGTTGTTCTTCCTCTGAAAATGATGGATAACGTGGAGAGAAAGTTTGGGAGTAAATTGTGTGATTGTAGTTGAGAAGGGAGTGATTAAATAAGACTTTTCGCTTGTTTAGTCACCAAAGTGCGGCACACAAAATTTAAAGTACATCGTACTTCATGTAGAACTTGGTGCCAAAGTTTTATAAATGCAGTGAAAGTACGCCAAACATAGTTTGAAAAACCGGGGGACTTCCTTTATATAACAGGGTTGACTTCTTGACCGTTGGATATAAGTACGCCGATCGAAGCCGGCGCACTTGCTTTATTCTTCTAAACTTATATTTATTTTGTATATTCGTCCAACGCGAGCTTTCCTCGACATATTTCCTTGAATTATTGTATTCTTTTCTCGAACTATCTTCAAGTGAACTTGCACATATTTTATACTATTAAGTATCGAAAGTTCACGATAAATGATAATAAAATCACAAATAACGCTACTAAAAATATGTATAATTCAATCGTTATCAAATTCCTCCACACTTAGCTATTGCTTTCCGTCAAGAAATCAAGGCGATAAAATAAATTCATTTATCGTGACTATGGAGATCAAAAATTAGTCAGACCATGCTGACAGTTTATAATTAGCAAAAAGAGAAAAATGTTTGACAATACCCTATAGTTTTTCAGACACCTACACTTAACCAAAGCACCTCATGAAGGGGAATATTTAAATTCACACACAAAGTAACTCGCTATGGGTTATGTTATGAGATAACTCAATTTGCACATACTCGGCTAACTAGCTACCATAAGCTTGCACAAAACACAAAAACAAATCCCATGGGGCGTGAGCACCAGACAATTTCATCAAAGATGACTTTTATTCAGGTTGTGATGATCAGGATTTAGGTTTATAAGGTGTGGATAAGACATGGGATATTTGGGGAGATTTTGTTTGTAAATAATTAAGTCATAAATTCTAGACCCAATTGTCGTGAACTACAAGAAACTCAAACCATATAATAGCATCGTAAGCATATATGAGAATATAAGTTGCATACTAACTTGAGATAAGTTTTGTTTCAACATTTTTTTAAAACCAAACATCAATACTGATAATGCGGTAACACAATAACTGATTCATGATGCTAGATCAACCATTCTTACCGGATAGTAAGCGACCAACCGTTAGACTTTCGACTAGGGTAGGCTAAGTCTTGGGTTTCCTTTCTATTTTTATTTGAGTGGACTAGTGATGCAGGATTTCCGACCAGGATTTAATATTTATATTTTCTCGTCTACCTAAGGTCTACCTAATGCACTAACGAGCAGTGAACCCGGTCGTTCGTAGTATAAAAGGTGGTAAAGTCGAGGTCGTTCCCAAGAGCTATGTAGATGAGGATCCTATTAAGTCTAAGTGTCACTTGTTTTGGCTGGATTGAAGTAGAAATGATTAAACTAAGAAATGAAATAAAACGCGTAAAGTAAATAGATGTTGTGATCAATGGAGAGAAAGTGTGTTAACCTAATTAATCATCCTATCGTGTAATGTCTATGTTTTATTACTTCCAATTGATTCAAGTGGGGGTTTAAGTCGCTAAGACAACATTTGGTCAATTCGTCATAACCTATCAACAAAGGCTCCTACCCGACGTCAAAGGTTTACCCCTTGGGGAGTCGAGGGTCTTAAGTTACCTAAGCCAAGTCATTAAGTACCCTACATGCAAGATTCGAAATAATAAGTTCCCGGGCGCTAGTATCTTAGACACGCATCCCTAACTTCTTAAGTTTATCCGGACGACCGGTGATCATTTGGTCAGTTCGCATGTAAACTCCTCGAAAAATTTCATTTATCATTAACCATTTAATCGTGAATAAAGCACGGATTATAACATCATGAAATTTTCTGAACATCATTATTGCAGATCATCTAGCATATGCATTGAAACATGTGAATTAAATGCTCAAATTATACCGTTGTGACCCGAACAAAGTTTCCTCGATCCCGATAATAATAACTATTTAAAATATATAAATAAATTATATAAAATACATATATATAAAAAAATATTTTTTTTTATTTGAACCGGGCCAAGCCCACACCTTTCCCCATATCTCCTTGGGCTCACGTTACACCCGATCCCACACCAAGCCTAACCCTTTCCTTTACCTTGGGCCTCAACCGATTCTCACCCCAAGCCCCATGATCCACACCTAGTTTGGTATACCAAGAATTTTCTAAGTAATTTTTGTTGTGCTTTCTTGTGGCTGGTCGAGCAAACCAAAGACATCAAAGAAATAACTCAAGCACACAAAAGCAACATACAACTCCCTTGGTCACTTATGGGTTGTGTGTGAATGCATAAAGAGGAAACAAAACGAGCATTAGCCACCCTAACATATTATTTAAATGCCCTAAACCCACCAAGACCACTTGACCACCCTTTTGACCTTGTAATCCAATGTATAATGTGTCCCTCATGGTAACAAGTGATGTGACTAGACCCTTGGCATGCCACAAATTCGGCTGCCATCCTCCCACGCCCCAAAACCAAACAAAAATCTATCCTTGTTTTCTTGAAACCAAGGAAGAACCATGCATAAAATATTATGAATACCATGCTTGCTCATTCATATATAAGTCACCCTTTAACCACCTAGTCTCCCTCATCACTCTCAAAAACATATCTCATAAATCTCACACTCATACAAAGGTTGTCCACTGTCGAGCTAAGGTCGAAGGAAAACGCAAAAGGGTTCTTTGATTCGTAGCTTGGGTATAAGAACGAAAAGGGTATAACTTGGAGTCTTGGTTACTTTCACTTCTCACACAAAACATCACCATCCATCTTTGGGTGTCGTAAGTCCTTGAAACCCATTTCAATTCTTTTTATCGTTTTTCACTTTCGTATATATCTCACATCACACGTTATAATGCAACCACATAAATCGAATATATAAATAACTTATAATAACAATAAGATACTAGGAACCAATGAGCTAAAACCTCACTCAAATAAGACCACTACACTTGTATCATAGCTAGTACACATTTTCCATTAACACGTTACCATTTTGAAACTATGTCGCGCATATTTAGGTCGTATATAGTCACACAACATATATATTTTGTCTAGACGACATGAAAGTTATATTACAACACAAATAATTAAGTCCTAGCAACCCTTAACCCCCCCCCCCTCTTTGCCTCATTTTCTTTTAAAACCAAACAAGCCCTACATTGGACCTCAAGGCCCAACACGTCCAAAACTGTGACCCAATAACATTTTACCCGGCCCATTAGCGATAAGAATAAGCTAATAAGCTAGAAATAAGCTACAAAAAGCTTTGTAAAAATATAATGAGCTTGTGAGTTGAAAAATGTATATTGGGACCAATATTGCAAAACGTGTGGAAACCTGGTCAAAAATGGAAGTTTTCAAAACTTGAAGGGATGCTTTTATACGTAAAATTTATGCATGCAAAGTCTAGGGTGCATTTGGAACATTTCCGAAAGTTAAAGGTTGGTTTTAAAACGCTAAATGCATGCATAGAAAGTCGGGGGTATATTTTGTAATTATGTCAAACTAGCTTTGAAGGTGGAATAAAAGTTTGTGGCTAAATTGTAAAGTTTGAAACTCGAGGGACCAAATGTGTAAAATTGATTTTTGAAACATTTTTATGAAAACAGTTTTGTATAGGGACTAAACTTGTACTTTTTGATACTTGTAGGACCTTAAATATCTCAACCTTATCACTATACCAAAGCTTACCACAAGTATACCACGTGAAACAAACACGTTACGCGTATATCACGTGAAACACAAACTGATGTTATGCGTAGAAGATTAAGAAGAAAGGAAAGATGGTGACTTGATATTATATAGGATATGCGTATATGTGTAGAGAAATAAGATGAAACAAGAAGCTTGTATTTCAAAGGGAAAACACACACATACCCACTCAAGCACACCCCTCAAATGACCATTTGAGGGGTATTTATACTTCCTTACAAAACGCCCTCATGGGCTTTCCATGGGCCGTGTGATGGACTTGGGTTGGATTGGGTTACATGAACTTATACAAGGCTAGCTTAACATAACTTATACCCATTTAAGCCCAATCCATCAGGCTCATTGACTATTCTAGTATGATATCTAACACCGCGTTACAAAGTTCCTAGCGTGAATGACCATCACTTCTATTTATTATTATCAAGGCTAACAATCTCCCCCTAAGGGGTGGTCATTCAAAAGATGATCCACTTGATTAGGTCTGTACTTTCCTTGAGCTTGAACTTTGTGTGTAGATATAGAATAGTCTTAATTCTTTGTTCCTTCATGCTTTGTGATCAGTTAATGTGGTATTCTGCCATTCGTCAACTTCTTTGGTTAGGTGTCTCCACGTCATTCTCCACCATGCTCACACTACTTTTTGACTTTGATATTCCAATGATGTTGTTGGTATGAGCATGTGCAGAATCTGCACGATCTCTTCCTCCCGCGAGCATCCATCACCAGCAGCTTCCTAGGTACAGTCACGAACACCAATTGATCATTGTAATCTTTTCTTAAAGAATTGATTACTACAATTGTTCTATTGATGAATGTCTTGATTCCATTCACCTTGGTCGGGCGAATCAGCCGTCCTAATCCCTTAAGGGACCGTTGGCATTACGTTGAACAAGTTCAAGTAATGACCCATATCTTCAGGATTCGATTCGTGAAAGGAATCTCCTTAGCGGGATTTCCTGCACTTACAGGTTCGAATGTCGAGGGTGTTAACATCATAGTGTGAAAACACATCTCTAATTCTTACAAAGGCTATTCCAACTGCGGAGGCCCTTAAGAAGGCTAACACGACATACCGAAGTACATCTACGGTTGAGTGAGTCGGTAAAGTACACCGAAGTATCACCACATTGTAGCCGTTTGAGACACACTAAGTGTAGCATAAAGAATTACGAGTGACCTGTATGCGGTGGCTGATGTGATGACCGGCGAGAATTTCCATTCAATCGAGGATCACAATTGTGAAACCTCTCATAAATGTTCTGGCAGATTGCTAAGATCTGCGTAGGACTCTAGAATGTATCACTTATGTCCTTATTGATTAACAACAAGCGATGAGATGTCAAGTGTTCCTATGTGATCTTTTAATGAATCTCGTCGGTCTAGACTCAATTAGTGTGCTTTGGTTTTCCTGAGCGGAGACTAGGGAGAGGGTCTCCTTCTTCAATACCAACCATCTCTAAGAGAAATTCGATAGATTATGTAGGGTTCCCAGAGAGAATGAAACAAATCCTTTTAAGAGGAATTGAGTGGCTAGAAGGTTAGGTGCGGTCGTCACTTGGGTCCATGACGTCTTTGTCTTCAATACGGTGTCATCTTAGTGACAACCATTAGCAGATATGAATTGAACGGTTTCTAAGGTTGATTATGGAGGGCTATTTCTTTTCACCCTTTCTCATTACATTTCTTTTTAATTCTTCAACCATTTCTTTCTCCTTTCTCACATTACTCCTTTTTTCAATCATACCTAAGGACTTCTAATACTAACTATGGGTATTGTCCTTGGGTTGATCCCTCCGGCTCTGGCGGATCATAGGACGGATTTTCCTATCCTTAGACACCTTATAACTCCATGACTATCCTATGTTGCCATAAAACCATTTTTCTTGAATGTAGGATCGTTATATTTATTGTGTTTGTGAAAATACATGTTTGTCATTAGAGAGAGAAAGTAGAGAGTTGGGTGTTTTCTTGGTAGAGACTTGATGAACAAAATATGAAAGGTTAGATTCCAAGCACCACCCCTTCCATGGATGGAAGGGGTATTTATAGTTACACAAGATACGTCCTCTGTGGTTGTGGATCAGGCATACAGTGGGTAAAGACCCGTCCTTCCTCCACGGTGTTACTCTAAACTAAACTACGCTACAAACTAACTAATGAACTGCTAAATAACGTAACTAACTACAAATCTACGAGCTAACATATGCTAGACTATAATTGGGGTGACCGACACTTTAATATGAAATTTCCAATTCCTAACAATCTCCCCCTAAGGGAGGTCACCCCATGAAATACATTTTGCATCCTAGCATTCTATCTTTGTCTTTAGTTCCAAGCTCGTAGACTTCAATTCTTCAAATTCCGCATTCTTTGCGCTTGTGTAGCGATTCTTCATAGTCCGATTATTTTGTACTTTCAGTGGAGGTCTTTGAACTGATCCACATCATTGATGATCTTCGAGCTTTCAATGAGATCATCAGCCACAGTAAATCTCTCTAGATCATCCATAGTTGTGTTGCCTTCATGTGATGTTGTGACTTTTGGACCGACATGCTCACACTTTCAGGATCATGAAATCTTTCCATTAGAGTAGCGGAAGCTTTACTGGTTCATGATATTTGCAGCAGCGTAGCAGAATCATAGTATAAAAATATCGAGCAGTTATGTAGATATGCACCGCCATGATTTCTTCAATTAAGTGAGGATCTTGTGAGCATGCGGCTTTGGATTGACTCCTCAATTGGTCAATTTGCAAGTCAAATGTACCTGAAACAACAATTAGCAATAAAACACACGAAAGTGTCTTTGATCACTTTCGTTGAATTGAGGTACACGGCTTACGGTTCCCCATTGATCGGTACAAGTCTTGCACGTGATCGGGTAAAATCGAAGAATCTCCTTGGAGGGTTTCGCATTTGTTCTAGTTGTTCTCAAACCAAAAGCGTCTCAAAGACAACATGGGTGAGTGAACCGGCAATTGAGATTCTTGATTGATAGAAAATGATTTGAAAACAATCGCGTACTACTTAAGAGAAAGAGTTTTGCAATACGACGAAGGTTTAGAAGAAGGAAATCATTTTTCAATAATAAATACCCTTTTGATTTTGAAGATAATACACGGTCGAAGTGCTAGAGAAAAGAGTTTTTGAGCACAACGACCGGTTTTGCAAAGGTATCCGTCAATCCTTTTCTGGACCAAGGTTGATTCAAGATTGAATCGCCCCATTGTTTCTATCCAGTTGTCACAAGCTTGATCTTTTGCAAGATCTCACATGTCACCCACCAAGAGCTTGTCTGATGTTGGCTCTAGAAGGATTTCCATCTTCATCGTTAATACTTTTACATATCACTCAGATGTTCTGGCAATACCACAAGGATAAAGCATAGGACTCTTAATATATACTTACTTTCCACATTGTGTGAGACAACAAGTCTTCAAGAATTTAGTGTCCTAATGAGATATTGTGAATGATCTCTTGGCTCTAGACTTAATTTTGCGCATTTGGTTCCTATGCCGGAGACTAGGGAGAGGGTCTCCTTCTTCAATATCAACAATCTCTAAGAGAAAGTCGATAGATTATGTCGGTTCCCCGTGAGAATGAAACAAGTCCTTTTAAGAGGAACTTGTGGTTTGGAAAGTTAGGTGCGGTCGTCCTGGGTCCATGACGTCTTGTCTTCAATACAGTGTTACCTTAGTAAACACCAGTAGCATATGTATTGAACCCGGTTTATGCCCTAAGGTTGAATTATTGGAGGCTATTTCTTTTCACCCTTTTTACATTCCAATTCTTTTCATTCTTCAACCCCCTTGCTTACCAAGACTTCATAACTAGAACCTTGTTGGGTTTATTCCAGTACTAGCTCTGTCTCAGTCCGCACTCTTCCCATTTCTCATTTTTCTCCTTTTTTTTTCATCATACCTAAAGACTTCTACACTATCTAGTGGATTGTCCCTGGGTAGATCCCTCTGGCTCTGGCGGGATCGTGGGAACGAATACCTAACCTAACCATCCTTATAACACCATGCATAAAGTAAATTGGCCGGTCTTTTGGTATTGTTCTTTTCTTCTTGAAACCAATTGAAAAATCATTTGGAAAAACAATCAAGGTACTTGTGATACGAGATCAAAGCATTTTTGTACCTTAATAGTTTTGATCATTTAGAAAAACTCCCCCTCAACATGTGCATATGATTATGAAATTGTTTAGCACATGGAGGCAAGAGTTCTTTAGAAATAATTTCTTTGATCACAATTTCCGTGGAAAAAGCCATTTGATTTTCTTGGTAAATTCTCCCCCTCAATATGTGCATAGGATATTTGAAATCATTTTATCACATAGAGGCAAGAGTTCATTTGAAGCACAATCACGATCACAAAACACTATTTAGAAAACCATTAAAACTCAATCAAGGTACTTATGATAAAACATAAAAGCTTTTGTACCTCGATAGTTTATTTTCTTTTAAAATGCTCCCCCTCAATATGTGCTTCGAGATTCGAAAGCGTTTAGCACATATGAGAGAGCAGCCTGCACAATTGAATCAAAACGATCACCTTTTACCAAATTTCATTATTAAATCACAAATTCTCCCCCGATCAAAAATATCCCAAGTGATTTAATAAGGTTTAGAAAAACATGGGAGAAAATGTGCCTGATTTAAAAACTCATCTTGTTTTTGGATAAATCCTCCTCCTCAACATGTGCATTATATATTTGAAGTCATTTGGCACATGGAGGCAGGAGTGCCTTTAAAGGACTAAAACCAATTCCATTTAAACATATTTGAGATTTAAATCACGATCTCTCCCCCGATCAAAAATATCAAACCATTTGAGATTTGTGATCCCATCTGATTTAAATCATTTAGAAAAAGTTTGGGGAAAGAGATTTAATTTTGAAAAATGAGAGATAAGGACCATTTTAAGACATTAAAGATTGTTAGTGTCAGGTATGATTGTTTTAAGAGATCTTTTAGTAAAATAAAACAATTTCACAATCAAACAAGAACAGAAAGAATTTCATTTTGACAGATCTTTGAGTTTTAAAGAAAATCATACCATGACATAACATTAAATCTTTAGATCACCACATTTTAATGTACAAACCGGAACTTTTATGAAGAAATATTGTATGAAAATATTATATTTTAAATTACTCTCCCCCTCAATCGATGACCGAAGTTGATAATTGAGTGACATAGGTTTTGATAAAAAGAAGTTCGGTGATTTTCAAAATTTAGTCCAATTTATTTTCAAAACAATATTTTTCCATTTTCAAAACAATATTTTCAAGATTGTTTTTAAAAATTGTATCATTCACTACTTTTTGCACAAGATGCGTTAGGTGGTATAAGGTACATCATTGTTGTTGATGTAAATTTGGAAGAAAACCGATTGCTAATGCAGTGAGACTTCTGACGTTGCATTTTAATGCCAACTGAGGTCAAATTAAGCTCCGTTTCTTCATTTGTCAACCCAAGATATAGTTACCCTTTCCTTTCGGCATCCAATCATCTTCAATTGTGGGATCCGGATCGGGAACATTCTTATATACCAATATACCTTCATATGTTAGTGAACACACATGAGATATATGGTGGTGCGACAACACCCAACAACAATCGACTAATACAAGTCAATCCAACATATCAATCAGTTCATATAAGGCATGGGAATTATGTGTTTATCAAACTCTAATCATCTAATTCTAACAATCTTATCCTAGGCACCTAGTCCTTCAACGTAGGTTAACATCATTTTGATTAAGCATTTAGGATAATTAGATAAGTCCGTTTAGATGATATAAATTTGAAAACATTCTCCTCGTCAATCAATGACTCATTTTAAAAAATTTTAAAAGCTAAAAGTCATTGATTGAGTTTGCAAATTTTATAAACACTCTAAATCTGATTGTTTTTAAAGCAACTCATTTACCACCATTTTAGAAAACAACAAATATTTTTTTGAAGAATTTTAGACGGAAAAACACTTGTGTAGGAACAGATCTTTTTGGCGACATGCTTTCCTTGTTTTGTTTTAGGATAAGTGCACGAAATATTTGAAAAATTGGTTTAGCGCAACACTTTCATTTCTTGAAGAAACGATTGCTATCGGAAATAGCAAGCCATAGTTTAAGCACGGGTTCTGATCTGAAATAGCGCAAGCCATATTTTGAGACATGTTTTGGAAAGAATATTTACACCTCCTGCTCGAACTTCATCTATGGTCCCATGCCATTATTAAATGACATTTCTAAGACCCAGAGATGTTATCGATACCAGAAGACATGTCTTGAGAAAACATATTTTTTGTCTTTTTCAATTTTCTGATTTTTATGGGCTTTTTTGATTTTATGTTTTTCTATTTTGTTTTTGTTGGTTTTATATTTTTGTATTTGGTTTTTGATAAATATATACACAGATAGAGTAGATGATATAGTTTAAGAGAATGATGATCGAATGCAGAGATAAGGATATCGGCAGCCGTTGTAGAAGATAGAAGTCATCATCCTAAAACACCACCAAAGCAGAGGCTCTTGCATTGAAGAAATTGAACCATCGAAAGTGAGACTTTGGCAGACTTCCCCCAAAGAAAATCCATTAGATGAGCAGATTCGAAGCTCTATTTCAAGCTTGCCTTAGCAGGTGCCGCGAAGAAGCACACCATTATCATAAATCATTTGCTCCATTTAAGAACGATAATCGAGGTTCTCGTTTAGGTTATATCATCCAATAGAATAATAGCAGCGTATCATCCCATTAGAATACCTCTTCTCAAATTCCTTTTCCACTAAAGTCACGGGCGATCCATTCCAAAAGGTGTCAGAGAGCAATTCCACCAAGTAGTTGAATTGATGCAGTCAATCTCTTTGTATAATGCTCAAGAACTCTCCCGAATACACATCATGAGGGTAATGAAGAACACCTCCCTAATGTTCACATCTTTCGTCCCAATGAATGTGTATGAGCTCAAGAATCCGAAGTACACCAATATCCAAGAACTCTCCCGAATACACATCATGAGGGTAATGAAGAACACCTCTCCTATGTTCACATCTTTCGTCCCTGATGAATGTGTATGAAGCTCAAGAATCCGAGTAAGTACATTCCCAGCGAGAGAATAGCGATAACACCTCCCCATGTTCGCATTTATCTCCCCGAATATATCGTACTTGTGTACCTCTTTTATCTTCAGAAACTTTCTCTAACATCTCTTCCCCCACATATTTGGAATAAGAACACTAAACGCCATGAGTCAAACCTTGAGTTTCTCTGCGGAAATGACATATGTCTTCGGGTTTCTTCAATCACTTAGAAGTATTAAGCTCATCAAGTTTACTCGCGTTTGAATCGTGTCTCCTTCCCTTGCTGGTTTTGATACTTGAGATCAAGCTCTTTCTGTAACCCATATACCGAAATCTTTTGAGAAGAATACCATTAGCACAAATATATCTGTGAGAATCAACTGCTTTGAAAAAGAATGAGCAAGTCTAATTGGGGATTAAATCAAACATTTCACCCTCCCCCAATTAGTGCTCTCCCCTGAACCGACAATCTGTTTGATAAATGCCCGGATTAAGAAGAAGTCTTTAGATCGATAAATGCAACTTGTCTTTAGTCTTCTAACATGCATCAGAAAATGTAGAACAGACTGTAGACTCGACCTTCTTCAAGATTGTCCATTTGGGGAATAGAAAGTTAACATCTTCAACTCAACAAAAAGCATCCCAATTAACTTATATCTTGCAAATCCCCTTAACTAAAATCCCTCCCAATCAAACAAGAACAGAAAGATGTTCATCAAGGAAATCAACAATCAGCCCGCAACGAACACACGAAATGGTAACACCAAACTACCAATCACATCAAACAAGAACAGAAAGATCGTTCGGAATCATCATGTTGATGTGTACGTGAAGCATTAACCGGAAACACTTTGTCAATAAACTCACCAGTCCGTATGAAGATGTCAACCAACGGCTCTAAGAAGAAACTCCATGTAAAGATGATCCGATAAGTAGAAGCTCGGTTCTTACATGAGTTTGGAGCCGTTTGACCATTTATTCTCATATATCAATCAACCATGCAATATTATCACACTTCTTCTCCCCTTTAAGAATTGCAGACGAAGTTTCCATTCTTGACTAAATAAGTGAAATCATCCTAAAGTATTCTATTCACACTTCTCCCCCGCAAAATTAGCACTTGATGTCGCCGTCTTCATTATAATCGAGCAAGTAGAATGAGAAAACAATCAATGGTAGCCCGGTTCACTTGATGTTTGAAAGCGCATGGAAAAATCATGAAGCATGTTGATGAGAATGGTCATAATAAGAAGATTTCTCTTCTTCATAAGATAATGCGCACTGAAGCGTACACATTTCTTTTCTTTAGAGTACGAGGTATGAACTGTTGTGTTCATATGTCATAAGAAGATTTCTCTTCTTGTGAAGATAAAGCGCACTAACACGTACACTTTTCTTTTCTCTAGAGTACGAGGCATGAACTGTTGTGTTCATACATCATTATCTCACTCTTTTCAATCTCTCTTGGCAAAACATGTAATCAACCCCATTATCATTCAGTAGGCTCTTTGTAGTGACGGTGATGGAAAACAATATGATGAATTTGACCACAGAGTAAACTAACCCGAACTCGTGACTTAAACTTGCACATATGTAACAAAGAAGCGTCAGGAATTCATCCACCATTGAATCTCTAAGTACTCTATACTCTTCATCCAACCAACCATCAAGTATAAGGCGTACATCACCTCTTGAAAATCCACAATTGAATGTGACACTAGGCACTACAACGTAACTCCTTAAAGTGATAGTTATTTTGAGGTGATAAGAGCCCAATTCCCCAAGTGGTAAAAAGAACAGGTAAAAGTCACCCAACAATAACTAGATTTCCAAGTCTTCGATTTTGATAATAAGCTTGAACAAGGATCTTGAAGAATCTTCATCCAACCATCCCGATACCTTCAGATACTAAGTACACTTGCCCGTGATATTTCATTTCAACCTCAAATAAATATCTTGAATTAACGCCGTTGTCACATCTTCTGGTTAAAAGTTCAAATCTAGCCTCCATTTACGTATTAAGTGAACTATGATAATGGTTTCATCTAGACCATGGTTAAAAGCACATAACCCTGTAAAACCATGTAATAACCAAACTGCCATGAAGACAACCCAAACACACACCAAATTCATGAAGTACACCCTTTTATCCCTTCTTTAAAGCAGAAACGTAGCACCAGCATCAGATAAGATCTCGAAATACACTTTCCTTTCTCCAGGATGAATCCATCAACACGGGATTTTACAATTTTATAGTTTAAACCGAGAAATAGTTTCTTTCGCGGGATTTTACAAAACCAAGAATAAACTGTGGGATGGATCCGGAAATACACTTTACTATTACCAGGATGTTTCCATTGTCACGGGATTTTACAAGTCTATGATTTAAACCGATAAATAGGTTCTTTCGCCGGATTTTACAAAATCAAGACAAAACCGTAAACAATGTCAGCTTGAATGTGTTATGACAACTTTGGTTTCTGTGAATATCTGTTGTAGGAGAATATGCAGCGGTTCATCAACGGTTCATTATCCAACATCAACAACATCGTCAACCATCCAATCAACACTTTGGTAAACACATCATTCACGCATTCGACAGCTATTGCAGTGACAACATGGTGAAGTAAACCCGATATGCCAAACTTGATCATGAAGTGAAATTCCCCAAATTTGTTACTTAAACTTGTACTAATCCTTGTGAAGAAGAAATGGTGTACCCAATGTACAAAACCTCTTGACGTATCCTCAAATGCGTGAGACACCGAAGTGATAGTTACGTTGTGGGTTAAGCGAGAAGGAATTACAACCGTAACTAAATAGCCAAGTCTTTATCACACTTAATAAACGCCCAAACAAGTCATCTTCGCGGAAGGGTAGAAAGAATGAAGACGAAATAAGCAAATGTGCCCGGAAAACCTCACTTCAAATCCAAATAAAAGATACCGTCCAAATAACCCCGTGGTCAACATTTTCCAATAAACATTTCAAGCCTTGACATAATATCCTTTGTGAAGAAGTGTATACCAAAGTACCAAACCTCATAACATAATGGTTCTCATCATCATTCCAAATCTCATCATCAGATCTCATTATCACAAATCTTATCAATGCATCTCATAAAATCACATCATATCACATATAAATGACCCGGTTTTGAGAAGCCTAACCACAACTTTGAAACAGATATAATATAATGGTTTAACCTGATCAATAATGGCTTTATAAGTCCCATATCAATCATGCTAATATTTCGGTCCACAACCCATAGTCAATATAAACACCCGATCTATCAAAGGCCCATGTAAACCTTAATCACTACATGGCCCATCTAATCCACTCCTAGCCCACGAGTTAAAGATCTGATCCAAGGATAATCTCACCCTAATCTTTTGGATTATAAAAGCCTCACTACACACACTGTCAAACCCTAATCACACATAATATTAAAGCCTCTCTTCTACTGATGTCTCACTTCCAAAACCTAATCTTTCACATCAAGATAATCGCCTATCACTTATAACAGCAGACAAGCAATAAACATCACCCTAAAATAACTCACAATTAATCCGTCCCCTTATCATAAATCTCCTCATCTTCCTTAACAACGAACCATCGTTCTTTTGAGCTTCAGAGGATGGCAAGGCTCGATATCACGACCCCAGGATGGCAAGATCTTGTTACTAACGCCACAGGGATGGTGATAGGGTTTTGACAAAGACTTCAAGATGATACCAAAGGTAGGTTCATAATTTGATTCAAGTATATGAATTTAGTGATAATACGAGCAAAAGAAAACGTGTTAACATCCTTGTTAATATCGTTTCTTATTTCGTACATCAATAATGAAGTATAGTATTCAAACAAAAAACCGGATCAGTGATGATTTTTTTTCTCGTGTATACGACCTTCAAGGTCAGATATTCTTTGAATAACACGAAAAGATTATGAGATTAATTGTTCGTGTCGAGTCTTGATAATTGGTGGATGAGAGTTGGGATAGTTGAAGTCGTGATTGTGATGGAGGTGTTGATATTAGATTAGGTTAGATGAGGTTCAGATCTGAAAGAGTTTTTCATTTCCTTTTCGTTTTTATTTCTTAAAAATTGGACAGGTGATGTTTTTTTTACTAGCTGAGGTTGATTGTTTTTATTTTATTTATTTTTTATTTTTTATATGAGTCTTTGTACATGAACCAATGATGTATTATTGAAACAGAGGTCAAGTCGCTAGGTCTATAACAAATCGCTAGCTCAGTTAAATAACAAGTCGCTAGGTCTTTTTCTGTAACAAGTCGCTAACTTTTTATCTTTTGTCAAGTCGCTACCACATTCTGTAAACAACTCGCTTGTCATTCAACAATGACAAGTCGCTGCATATTTCAGTTATCAAGTCGCTACGACGTGTAAATACAAGTCGCTACTTACCATACAATGCATCTGGACAACATTTACAATCAACTCGCTTCAAGAACAAACCATTTTGAATAGCATCAAACCGGAAAAGTTGCATATGAATATGCTAGTTTGCCGTTGACCACTATTTGACCATAAGAGTTACGGATATGGTAACAAAAATCATGAAAATTTGTTTGGACATAAAATTTAGATACAAAACAGGATGTGTACAAATCGTTGGGACGAATTTGTTGACCAAGATAAAAGATATACATAACATGTAAGAACTTATTATCTCTAAAAAGTACAAAAAACATTTTAACCAACCAATCAAAATGGAATAAAAATAGTTTAAACACGAGATTCGAACCACAAAAAATCAATAAACACAAACAACCATGGTACGAACCACACAAATCAAAGATAACACAATAACCTTGGCTCTGATACCAATTGTAGGATCGTTATATTTATTGTGTTTGATGATTTGGGTGGTCTTGGATGGTGAAAATACATGTTTGTCATTAGAGAGAGAAAGTAGAGAGTTGGGTATTTTCTTGGTAGAGACTTGATGAACAAAATATGAAAGGTTAGATTCCAAGCACCACCCCTTCCATGGATGGAAGGGTTATTTATAGTTACACAAGATACGTCCTCCTGTTAGACTGTGGATCAGGCATACAGTGGGTAAAGACCCGTCCTTCCTCCACGGTGTTACTCTAAACTAAACTACGCTACAAACTAACTAATGAACTGCTAAATAACGTAACTAACTACAAATCTACGAGCTAACATATGCTAGACTATAATTGGGGTGACCGACACTTTAATATGGAATTTCTAATTCCTAACATTGAAAATCTCTCAAAGTGTTTATGATTCAAAACATGTTTGAAATACTCCGAGAGTTTTATATTTTCAGAAACACTCCCCCTTCACATGTGCTTATAAGTTTTGATAGAAATCTGCACATTGAGGGTAGAGTTCGCACTTTTTGAATTGATCGGCTCATGATAGACAATTCCCCACGAGACACGATTACGTTGCATAGTTAAAGAGTTCCATTGTCAGTTTTTAGGTGACAGCTAGCTCTAATAACCAACTTGAAGTTGTAAACACTCCTTGAAAAGAAGGTTAGACCCATGTAAGTTCATGTCTATCACAAGTTTCTCTAAATGGTACATTTACAGACATTGATTCCTCGTCAATTCAATGGTTTCAACTGAGTCGAGCTCTTTTGAGATTCAAACGAGCTCTTTTTAGGTGACAACTAGCTCTAATAACCAACTTGAAGTTGTAAACACTCCTTGAAAAGAAGGTTAGACCCATGTAAGTTCATGTCTATCACAAGTTTCTCTAAATGGTACATTTACAGACATTGATTCCTCGTCAATTCAATAGTTTCAACTGAGTCGAGTTCTTTTGAGATTCAAAAAATGATCATTAAACTTTTTGATCACATTTTAATCACGTCTTCTCCCCCTCAGAAATAGCATATTCGTGATATTTTTGATATCAACGGATTAGACAACATTTTTAGAATCTTTTGCGGAGACAAACGGATTTGATTTAAGCATGAATTTGGAACATTTTGGTTTTATACTCCCCCTTTAATAAAGCATAATCAATTAAAGGGGTTTAGAGGGAGTTATCTTGAGCACAAAATATTTTGAAAATCTTTTTGAACAATCTTGAAAAAGGTGCTCAAGATGATGATGACGATTTCTCACCAGTTTTAAATGTAGTACACTGAAGTGTACACTATATTTTTTCTTTAAAAACACGAGTTTTGATTTTAAAAAAAATCAAAAGTCATCATTTTTTGTACGGGTTTCGTATTGAAGTATACGAAAGCCATCTTTGAAAATTTTGAGAAAGCATATTTTTAGAAAACTTTTAAGAACTCGTTCAAATACGTACATGTCCGTATCATTGTTAAATGACATTTCTAGAAACGTCTGAGAATATCGATTATCTGAGACATGTCGTGAGAAGAATATTTTTGGATTTTTGATTTTATATTGTTTTGTATTTTTTGAAAGTTTTATATTTTTATATTTTGCTTTTGGTGGTTTTTCAAATTTTGTATTTGGTTTTTCAAAAATATTTACAGTGAGCTTTTGGAAAAACATTTTCAAGAAGATTCGAAGAAGACGTTCTAACTCCTCGGGGTTAGGCTTCGCATTTCAATGATTGAACTAAATCGTTAACCGTTCTTTTGGAAGGGCTTTTGTAAATAGATGTTTTGGTAATCTGTCTTCACGAAAAATAATTCAATAGTACCTTCTTCCACATGTTCTTTTATGAAGTGATAGCGGACACGAATGTGCTTAGTCTTTGAGTGATGAACGAGTTGCATGGTATGGCTATGGCGCTTTTCGAGTCATAATACATAGGTATTTTATTGAAAGTAAAGCCATAATCTGTGAGTTGTGTTCTCATCCATAGAACTTGAGCACAACACTTGAATAGAGACATACTCGACTTCGGCGGTTGAAAGTGCAGTGCAATCTTGTTTCTTTGAAGACCGGTGACTAACTTTTCACCCAAAAAGTGTGCTCCACGATGTACTTTTTTTTGTAACTTGATCACTGCGTGGTTGATTCATGCGAAAGGCTATTAGATCAAATCCGTTCCCGGATACCAAAGTCCCATGGATGGATGTTTCGTGACGAAAGATCCTTTTAACCTCTTTGAGGTGCAGTTCGGTAGGCTTTGCAGAACCTTGCTAATAAGCAAACAACAAAATGAATATCGAATTAGACTAGCGTTGAGGTACATGAGAGAACCAATCATGCTCCGATATTTCTTCGGATAGATGGGTTTCCCAAATAAATCGGCTCTAATTTTTGGTGAAGTTACCATTGGTGTACCGACCGAATCACAATTATCCATACCATGATTTTTCAAAATCTCAGTTGTATATTTAGCTTGATTGATAAAATTCCACGTGGGGATTGATGTATTTGTAAACCAAGAAAAAATTTTAGTTCCCCCATCATGGACATTTCAAATTTACTTTTCATGAGATTTTCAAAATGTTTTGATTGATTCGGATTAGTGGACCCAAAAATGATGTCGTCCACGTAGATCTGAACAATCAAAATGTCGTTTGCATTTTTTGTAAACAAGGTAGGATCAACAGTTCCTTTGGTGAAATTGTTTTGAATCGGGAAAGGGCAGTTTGTCAAACCCGCGCTCTGAGCTTGCTTTAATCCATAGATTGCCTTTTTGAGTTTGTAGACGTAGTCCGGATGTTCCATGTCTATGAAGCCTTCAGGTGACTCACATACACTTCTTATTTGAGTTCCATTCAAGAATGCGGTCTTAATGTCCATGATAAACCGTGATGTTTTTTGTAGTTGCATAGGCTAAGAATATCCCGACTTCTTAAGTCTAGCTACCGGTAGCGAATGACTCTTCAAAGTCTATCCCTTCTTCCCCATCGTATCCTTTGGCCACAAGACGAGCTTTGTTCCGAATTACAGTCATTTCTTCATCCCTTTTGTTCTTCCATAACCATTTGAGATCAATGACGTGAATGTCAATTGGTCTTGGAACCAAATCCCATGAGTCATGTAGACGGTATTGGAGAAGTTCCTCCTGCATCGCTTCAATCCATGCGTTTTCTGCCATTGCCTCTCGAATGTTCTTTGGTTCTTTAGTGCTAATTGAGCAAAGGTAAATGCACAGTCATGATCGTGGCAAGTTGGGGTCTCGTCTGAATTGGCCGTGAAGGTTGTTCACCAATAACTTGTTCAATTGGATAGTATTTTGTCCACTTCAGAGTAGAAGGATATCGTTGGTTAAACGTATGCGAGTTAGATGGTTCTCGTAAGCTTGAAGATGATTCAGCTAATTCCGTAGCAAACGGGCTTTCAAATAAGTCTTCATCTAACGTTGCATCGTTCTGGTTTTGTATAGGTTCTTCTTGAAATAATATGTTATGGTTTTGCTCATCAACTGCTGGTAAAACTGTTGTAAGAATAGGATTTGCAGAAATCGATGTAGATGACGTTGATGGAGTTGGTGCATTGGTTTCGACCGTTGTAGATGCATCTTCTATTGGTGGTGGTGGATGATTTTGAGCGGGTGCAACAGAATGATGGTTTGATGCATTTGTCGAAGTTCCACCTTAGTATTCATCGAACATTAACTCGAAGAAATTCTCCCATTCTTGTTCATGAGGTGTGGCAGCAAACGTTGATGAAGCTCTTTGTTGTATGAGTCTGGTAGATGTGTCGAGTCTTGCGGGTTTGGTGCGGGTTCTAATCTATTTTGATTAGAAGCCATCCAGTTCTAGAGTTAGGCGGATCTCAAAAGCATTTTGAAAGTTCATTAAATTCACATTCATCGTCTCCATGATCCTCCTAGTTCTCTGTTTCACCACAGATGCCCTCGAGTTATCACGATATCAATGAAGATTCCAATATCACCTTTAGCTTTCGGTTTTTCCTAGATCTTCTCTGTCGTTTTTAGGATAGCACAAAGCCAAACATGTAAAGTAAGAGATATCAGGTTTTCGATTGTTCACTAGTTCATATAGGGTTTTATTGAATCTTGGATGGATTAGGGATGGTTACGGAGTAAAACAAGCGGTGGCAACATCATCAGTCCATAGAAATAACGGTGCACTAGAATAGATTAGCATTGTGCGGCAGCTTCCAACAAGAGTACGTTTCTTCTTTCACTACCTCATTATCTTGGAGTTCTAACAAGCTGAAGTCGATGAGTAATTCCAACATCTTCAAAATAAGCTCTTAACTCCGATTTGTGATTGATCTTGGTTGCATGTTCTTACCACCCTACTGGAGTTTGAAGAAGTACTTGAATACGCAGAAGGTGATGATGATGCACGGTGCTTTTGATCTCGAAACTAACCCATGTATATCTTGAATAATCATCGATGACAAGAATATACTTTTCCGTTAATGCTCTCATTGGGACATAAGTCCATGTGCAACATATGCAACTTTGCAAGTCTTTGATTTGGGTTTATATACTCTTTTGCTTTTTCCTTGATGATGGACATAAGTGATCCTTGGTGTATTTGAACTTTGGAAGTCCGTTGACGATGTTGTCTTTGGCAAGTTTGTTGATTGTGTCGAAATTGAGATGGGATAATCTTCTATGCCACAACCAGGACTTTGTTCCAGATGCTCGTGTCATAAGACATATTGGAGATGAAGAGGCCATTTGGTTAATGTCGATAGCATACAAGTTTGTATCACGATTCCCAGTTAAGAGATCATTGCCATCCAGTTTCTAACAAGCAAGCATTTTTCCTAAAAGCAACGTCTAAATGCATCCGCAGGCCCTTGGCGAAACCAATTGTGTCCCAACCCTGACGTAAAGCTAAGAGTGATCAAATAATTTCCAAAAGGTAGATCTCCAAAACCATGATTCTTTGCTACATGATCATTTCCAAATCGTCTGTCCATGAATTTCCAAACGAAATTGATCAGTGACTTGATTCGGTCATGTGCTTGGAGCAACGAGTCGACGATCCAAAGACATATTTGATAATCTGCCAAACGAGAAGAAGAATATTTTGGAAACCGTTTTGATTTTGGTTCCGGGTTAGAGGTAAAATCACGATCACACTCATAGAAGTTATCTTTTGAAGCGAGGTTCATCACTCATTCTGCCATTTGCGAGTGTGAAAATTCTACCTGATGGTTTCCAAATATCATCCCTATAGTAAAGACTATGCTTCCTATCAGTCGTGTAAGACCTAAATCTTGCAACTAGTCTTCCTATGGGTTTAGCATAAGATCTTTTAGGAACGTTCTTCAGGCAATTAACATTCTTATTCTTAGAAACATCATCAAATGAACATTAGGTAAAGATTTCTTGCAAGTTAAACAAACAGTTCATTGATTCATTAAACTTAGCGAGTTCATAGGTTCATTACATTGGATGAAATGTCTTTCTTATTCACAAGCTGTAAATTCCTAGGGTGTTCTTCTACTTTCTTCTCTTTATTCAAGCTACTACTCTTAGAGGTATGCGAGACTCTATTGTTCCTTGTATTGCTCTTAGGCTTTATCTCTTTGCTCTAGAAGTGCTTCCTAGTCATGTAGAAGGTAAGGCATTTCATTAGGATTCACATTTTTATCTAGAGAAGTGGTTTTGACTTTCCTAGTCTCTTGGGAGTGCTTATATAAACTTATGTCGTTTGTTCCATATGTTTTAGATGTGGAGGCAGACCCATTAGTGGTACTCATCTTAAAAAGGCCAGGTGCTAAAACTTTTGGTTTCTCGATAATCGCTTTTTCATTTTCAACAATTATTACTTTTTGCTTAGGCAAGGCTGGTGGAGTATTTGTTTTTGACATATCTTTTCTCATTGACTTTTGGAGGAGAATTGACATTTTTGGTTTGAAAGGTTTGAAGCATTTTCTTTCTCGATCAATGGTTTTGTAATCTTAGTATCCACGGCCTTTCCTTTTGACATTCAGTGAGCCCTCAAAAGATCATTTTGCTCTTTCATGTCCTTGTAGACACGCTCATCATTGATTTGTCATACTTGCATTCCTGGTTTCGATCAAGTTGTTTAAAATATGATACATTTTTTTTCAAGTTTTTCAAGAGCTTTTTCATATTTTGAAACAATTTGGAGGTCTCATCTGGAGTCTTTCATGATCTTCAACAAAATATGTTTGTAAAATAATGGACATAATATCAAGACACGAGAACATCTTGAAGAGAATCATTTAAATTTTCCAAAACTTTGATGTGTTCAACACTTTCATTAGCTTTCTTTACGAGTTTATGGTCCTTGACAAAGTCAATATTTTCTTTAAAATGCTTGTTCAAAATGAATTACCCTTGAATTGATGTTATTCAGGCTGAGGGCAATTTGAGTTTCAAAAACTTTTATTTTCATCATCAAAACTAGAAACGGATGTTAGTTGTAATATTGGTTTTAGATTTGGCGATCTCTTGAAGTCTCCCAATTCTAGTTTTAACATCTTCTAAAATGCTTACGCATCACTTGTGTTAAAAGGATTGTTTGAAGACATTTGTTCATTTTGACAATGATTTAGATTCAACTACAGGTTTTGAAACTTGTTTTGAAACAGGTGTTGACTCTTTGTTTGAAATACTTGGTGTGATGGAAAACTTTGACTTTTCATTTTGGGTAACAAAAGTAATTCCCGAAATTTTGTTCAATTTGTTGTAGTCGATTGGTTTGATTTCGGTTTTTTGTTTCATTTTTGATCTACTCTCCTTAGATAGTTCTAACGTTTCAAGAGAATCACGAACAATTATGGGTTCATGCAAAGCTTTTCCATTATTCAACACATTCTTTTTTAAGGCTTTCTTGAGGAAACAAGGAGGTGTGTTACCAGAGCCATTTTTATGTTGTATGAAAATACGGTTTGTTTGATTAATTATATTGGTTGATTAATTTGAATGACCCGTTGTAACAAGCAAATTTTCAATTTTTGATTTTTCATTTTTATCAAGAATTTCATCAAGAAGAGAATCTTCACGTTTTGAAAAATCAGCAATCAACTTTTTCTTCTCTTTTTCAAGACTAGAATAAGTTGCTTTTTGTTTAGAAAGTTGGTCTTTTAGATCAGAAAGTTCCTTGCTTAAAGATTTTATTTTCAAGTTCAAATTCACATCAAGTGTGTCATACTTGATTTGCAATTGTTTTTCTTTTAAAACGGAATTTCTATAACCAATTTCTAATTCTGACTCTTTGTTTTTGTGAAATTCAAAAGCATTCTCTTGTACCTCTCAAGCTCAACGGTCAATTTATCATTCGCGGCCTTAACATCGCGATTGACCTTTTTAACTTTCTCAATTTCAATGCCACAATTATTGATAAATGTTTCAAATAAGGCACGTGTTTCCTCATCGATCTCGATTATTTTGTGCCACAAAGCCTCCACTAGGATCCACATCGGAGTTTGAGTTAGTATTGCTACAACTTCGGATTGTCAAGTATGTATCATAAAGTAGGTCTTTGGTGTCATGTGAGAATCTTTATTCATATAAACACGCGTCAAATATACATTGCTATAGCATGGATCAATGATTGGTACCTCGAATCTTTACATTGGCGTCATAAGCGGAGAGGTGCGTCGAGAATCGATTATGCGTGCTTAGTCTCTGAAGATTTTCCATGAAGATGTAGTTTGCATTGATTTCCTCTAGGTCTTCCAAATCATCCATAATAGCAAAAAAAGTCATGTTCCTCGGCCTTTCAATGCATCCTGCCGATTCTATGCTAACAGTAACTTTATGAAGATATGACATTCTTCTTTTCGGCTTAGTAGGACAATTCATTACCATGTACATCGCCTTGCCAGTTGTAACACTTAACCTTGATTACGATTCACATTTCCATAATTCCCAATTTGGGTGCAACATTCCCATTGATTACCTCTGCTCTATTCCCAACATTGACCATCCCCGATTTCCAACATTAAACCCAATGATTACCGCGTCACGGAACCGCTGATTACCCATGTGAAATCCGATTGGCATATCCTGTTGGTTCCCAATGACTCCAACCATTTGTCCTTGATGACCATATTCAAACTCGGTACATGTAATTTTACTTTTGTGCGAGTGTTTGATGAAATCCTTTGGTTGTTGTTAGTTGGTGTGGAATAGCGACTTTTGAATGCTTTACTCAAAAATGCAAATGCATTTGACAAAGCCTCTTCTTGTTGATTTCAGGATCGGTGATTCCTTGTTCACGGTATTGTGGATCTGTTGTTGTTGAATGACTTGTTGTTACGGTGGATAGAATTTTGTTGAGGGATAGCATTTGTGGTTGTGGAATGTATTCTTTGCAAGTTGTTGTTAGTGGAGATGATGAAGCTTGTTTGTTGAATCACTCTAAACCTTATTCAAGTGTTAGTTACTCATATGTAATAGTTAGCTTAATTATTGCCTTTATGTTTGTTATGTAAGCTTATGTAGAAGGCCCATGAGCTTAGGCCTGACCCATAGGTGAAAGGGAAGGGTAGGTGTGTTTGCCCTAGCTCCTTGCTTATAAATACTTATGTAAACCTTCATTTGAAGGTTGGTTGTTCAATTATTTCCTTTAACACATCACCTACGCCCTAACCGGTCTTATATCTCGTGTGTGTGTGTGTGATACTTGTTCAATCGCCTCTCTATCTTTCTTATAAGCTTGTGTGGTAAACCTTGTGACCTATCAATGGTATCAATCGCCAAATAGTTGGGTGTACACTTTTGTTTTTGAAATTTTCTTGGTTTTGGTCTTACGGAGTAGCGTGTTATTTGGTTCGCAAAAACTTGTTTTTACACTTTTAATCAAGATTCTTGTACTTTCAACGTTTTAAGGTGTTAAAATACTTGTTTTTGACAAAAAGTTTCAAACTTTACGCGTGGATAAGCGTTTTTGAACTTGATTTTGTTCGTGGGTGAAGTTCTACTCGTAACTTGTTTAGCCGTTTTAGTTCATCAAGATTCACACTTTTGTGTTATTTTGGTACTATTAACGATATTCCATAACAAAAATGCGGTTTAGAAACATATTTGGGCAAAATCAAGTTACGGAGTAAACCTACGTAGTAAAACCCTAAAACTACTGTAAGTGCCTCCTTGGTTTGATCTTCATTTTCGTGGTTTATTCCGTGTTTTCTTACTTGGATAAGTCCGAAAATACGTCGACTTTGGATATCTCTTGCATTGTGATAGTGTAAAAGATCATTTGGGCAAAAACCCTAAAATTAAGCCTAGTAAGCTTACGCGTAGAAATCCTACTAAGATTTTCCCTACGCTTAAGCCTAGTCTTAAGCATAAGAAAATCCTCGCTTAACTTTCTACGCATAACTTTTGTCTCGCCTAACTTTAGTGTCTTTTCCTACTTACGTAAGCTAAATCCCTCAGCGTAACTCCTCATTTATTCGCGTAACTTTGGTGTTTTTCATAAGTGCTACTTGGTTCTTATCTTTTTCTACGCCTAAGGATACTTCATCAACAAAGGTTCATTCGACTACAAAGATCCATTTTACCAACACAAGTTTATCAACATGTCTCAACCACCATACTCTAACTTCTTCCCCACTTATCCTCATCCTCAACGTCAACAACAACTAACTCCACAACATCAACAGTGGAATCAACAACAAGCAATTTATCAACAACAATTTAATCAACAACATACTCACAACTTCTTTGCAAATCCACAACCTCAAATGGTTCAACCACCACAAAGTCTTCAAGCTCAACCGTACACAAATGACTTTAATCAACATCCATCAAGAATCACTATGAGGGAACCCACTTGGTTTGCAAAGATGTTTGAAACTTTAAGCACCAACAATCAATTCATGAGGTTGGATCACTTGATAGACCTCCAATGCTCCTCCGAAACTACTATCAATGGTGATAAGGTTCTTTAGATTTTGTGATCTAAAGAAGCCACATGGAAAGTTTTAAAGAAGTTATCATGGAAGGTCCTTTTGAGATGCCTACGTCATTGTTGTGCGGGAGATCCAAATGCCATTCCACCGAGATGAACAAGCGAACATTTACTCTTTACATTGACTTGAATCCTCAAGAACTTCTACACTATAAGCGAGATGAGCTTGCAATGGAATATATCCTCCTAGGATTACCAAACCTAATTCTTTGTGGTGTTGATGCTCAAAAGACTGCAAAGAAAATGTGGGATCATATTCGTCTTCTTATGGAAGGATGCGTACTCAATCGGAAGATTTAGAATCCAAAATTTACTTGGCTTATGAACACTTCATGATTGAATCGGAGAACACTCGAGTCCTATCATCACCGATTTTCGGACATCATCAATGATTTGGATAAACACAACATCCACATGCCAAGAATTGCTGTGAATACTAAGTTCTTAAGTAGTCTTGGTCCGAATGGGGAAAGTATGTCATTTTCTCGTCAAGAAAAACATGCATCAGGTCACCTCTACATTGTTGTACGATTACTTGAAGCCTCATGAAAGGAAGTTGATAGGGAAAGGATTCTCCGTGCTCAAATTGCTCTTGGCACATCGGAAAATCAACAACTTGCTTTGTATGCTCAAAACAGTTATCCTCCTCAATCAGCAACTCAACCAAATTTGCTACAATCACACCATGATCCCCACAACCTCCATCTCAACAAACTCAATTGGTTCCATACAACAACAACAATGCTCAAGTTGAAGCTAATGAGGAATCGATCCGATTCGAAACCTTTGCAACAAGGATTTGCTATGATTGCTAATGCCTTTAGCCGTTATACCAACAAATCCAACAACCGTATTTGTTCCTCATCTAATACAAGGAATCAAGCTATTGTGAACAATGGACGAGTTGAAGTTGAATCCATGGTTATGGTGATGGGATGGGGGTGGTCAAAGTTTAATCTTTGTAGGTAGGAATAACAATCGAGCTCGGTGATGGTGGAACGATGCTCGGAATGGGTTGAATGGTATTGATGCTACAAGCTGCAATGAGAAGGGACACCGGCTAATGCATGCCCAAGCCAAGGACTAGAAGTGCTTATTTCAAAGAGCTCTTCTTTTGGCTCTTAGGATGAAGGCGGGTGGATCTCTCAGGACAAAAGAACAGAGTTTTATGGCAAATGCAGGACTCGGATGATGATATGGGGACTTGCAGGCCAATGCATTTATTATGTTGATGGCTAATATGCATGAGTTACACATGAGGTGACCAGGCCGGTGTATGATGCTGATGGCGTCTCAGTACGAATAAACCATATTCATCTCGATCTACTATCTCCGCCAACATCACGAATCGGCAAGACTTCCGGAATGTTCAAAATGAGCCATCCACATCTCATTCGGCGATTTTCAACTAGAACCGGTAGTTATATTTGACGATCAAGATGACCAAACAGTCTCCCTTGATAATCAAATTGACTCCGTGGTTATACTTGAGGATCTCAGTAATGATCATGTTGAGACTCGCGTTGAACACGCGAACTTTGCCTCATCCAGATATTGCTCGTTTAATACAAGACCATAGTGGAAAAATGTCATGCCATTAATCAGGACTTGAAATGCAAAATGCTGCTTTGCTAACCAAGGATTTTGAATGCACAAAAGCAACCCAACTTTTTCAAAACTCAAGAAAACGTGAAAACGGTTTGAAGCGACCTTTGCCAAATCTTATCAAAGCGAAAAATATTAGAAAGACGGATGCATTGATCTAGCTTCGAGAAGAATGCTTTGTTGTGCGAAATAGAACAAACATGAACATAAAAAGCAAATTAACGCTTCTCACCTTGGAAAATCAAAAGCTAAGGTGAGTTGTTAACTTGTCAAAAACAGTTCTCTGCATACAAAAAGCATTCAACGAAACGAATAGATGATCATCTTGATGAAATCATCGGCTTGCAAAACAAACTTAAAGAGTTTAAAACTGTTGTTTACAAACATGGCGAGTCGGTCACGACCATTGAAAAGTTTACTTTAAAACCCAATCCAAATGGATATGGACCGAATCTTGCTGATTACAAACCTAAGCTTTCAACCAAAGCATTCTAACCAAATCCACGAAGTTTCCAGTGCAGAATATAAAGTTGATAATTCTGTTATGAATGTTGTCGAATATCATCGTCAAGAGGAATTAGATGCAGAAGACAAGAGTCGATCAAAATTAGAAAAAGTTGTTTACAACAAACCTTTTAACTATTCAAAAGCGGTCACTTTCGTCACACCAACGGATTCTTCTAACACACCAAGGGTTATCATCAAAACACCTGAGTCTTCCAATGTAAATCCCAAACCAGATTATGCACAAATTTATGGTCCTTTACCTTCCATCAGTGAAGTAAACTCAAAATCTGGAAATCGAAAAATTCTTATGTGACAATCCGTACTTTCAGGTCATTTCTCGACACAATTCATGTCTCATTATTTCAACATTTATAGTAAACTTGGTTTACTTGTTTCAAATTCGCGTAACCTTGAAGGTTTAGAGGCGAATTCATGATCATGACATCACGTACATTTCATATGGACTATGATTAGTCTACATTTCATTGACATCATTTGCATCGTATCAATTCATTCATGACATTTCATTTCTCATTCAACGCGTAATTTTTATATTTAATAATCTTTATCGCGTGAGTTATTATTTTAAATATTTAATCCGTTACTTTCAAAAATGATCCCGACATATTTTTAAACTTACATTTAGTTTATAAAAACTATATTTTTAGTTTTCCTAGTATTTCAAATTTATTTGGTACATAAATAGTTAAAGTTAAATTATTACGTCGTTTTCTTAAAAATTATACGATAATTATTTTATCACCCAAATTTTCACAAGGAATGTATTTTTACAATTTTTATTATCTCAATACATTCTATTTTGATCTAATAAAAACTTACTTGTATCAAAAATCCACCATTTACCTTACAAGTGTTTATTTACTTACATATTTCTTGCACCTTTTATCAATTACTACACATATATATATTTATACACTATAAAAAGAAAAAAATAATAATAATATCTACATTCCCCTTGGCCGACCAAGGGGAAGTCTGATTATTTATGGTATGGATCTTGATTGTTAACTTTTACACTTATACTTAAAGTCATACTTGAATTATTTAGCTCATTCTTACTCAATTATTTCAAAGTTATAAAAAGATTTTCTCTCTCTCTTTTGCTTCTTCAAAACCGTCACCACATCAAGAACAAGGGATCAAAGATTTTTTTTTGCAAGCACAAGTGTTTAATCAACCTAGTTTATACTCTTTTTATGGTTTTGAAATAAAAACCAAGGGTATTTAAGTTTAATCCTTGTTACTTTCACCTCTTCATTATCACTAGTAAGCATGTTTTTATCATTTTCATATTTCCTTTTCATTTTCATATGTTTCTTTTCATTTTTGGAGATATTATGCATGATATGTGATTTATACCATTTATTACATGATTTTAGAAGTTATATATATATTTGGTCATCCTATAATTATCCCCTTGGTATTGGTTGGTCTTGATGGTGATTAGGAACCCATGACACCCTAAGAAGGTGTATGGTAGGATTAGATTAGTTTTGGAGTTGATTTGAAGGGATTAGAATAGGTTTTGTCCGAGGAAAACTATTTTCGATAAGTATATTTTGTGTTCTGTCCTTGTTTTGCTTTTCTGGAAAATCCGACAGTAGGCACGACATTTTGGCCTTGATTTTTAGAAAATATACTTTAAAACGAATCCGTGGCCGCTTGAGCGGATGAAAACGGACTTATAACGAAGTTATGGATTTTACAAGTTTGACGACGAAATATAAAATTTTTTCGAAATTTCAGCATGCAGTTTTAGTTTGTTGGTCAAAAACGAGCCTTAAGCTTCACAAATTATTTCGACTTCTCAAAAAAATATATTAGTTTACTCGATCTGAAGCTAAGGACATATTATACGTAAGCGGATTTGAAGCGACAAAGATATGCACTTTTCATAAACTTGCCGTAACTAATTTTCTGCACACAATTAGCCAAAACCAACATCTTTAACCCTTATATCTTTATGTTCGAGACCTTTTGGACGAAAACTCCTGAACTGAAACTTTTAGATATCGATACAAACTTTCCAAAACCGTCGAGTTCGTTCTCTAACGATCGACGTACCCTGTTTTACGACTAGTTTTCCAAAGCCATTTTTGTTAATTTCATAAAAATTCCGACGACATTGTTTTGCGGCGAAAAGTGGTAATTTCTCTAAAAATCATTATAAAACCATTGTAGGATGACATTTTGACGTAAAACATGTAAAGTCATTTTTGAAGGGTCAAGGCGTCAAAAGAGTATTTTTCGACGTCGAGTAATATTTTCAAAACTCGTAAATGGTATAAATAACATATCAAGTGCATGCATAACATTACATTGCAACTCATGACATATCATATAATTGATAATAGGTCCGGTTAGCATCACATTAAACCTCGGTGTACTCACTTTTGCCATTATTCCAGTTTACCAAGTGAGTTTTCATAGCCCCGGTTTACATGCTTTCGATTATTTTCAAACCCACGGGGGAGAATACATTGCACTACATTTTTCTTTGTGCGATACCAAGTATGTTAAATTCATTACATTGCTTAAGTTACCGCATTTGCCAATTTGAAAGTCCCCATTACTTGAACATGAACCGTTAATCTTTGGAGCGAGGATGAGTGGATAGATCTATCGAGGGTGGCGCCTCCATCCGGGTTGGTGAATCCCAACCAGGAAAACGGATGCATTTCATTTGGTTTCATTACGGAGTTGTCGGCAAACACTCTGCGAGGGGCATACATGATTGAATAGTCTAGTTTCGGGGTCATGGGCTTAGAGCAATTGTAACATTATTTTTTCGTGACTGGATGGTCATGCATGATAGATACTTGTGTAGTCGTATAAAACATTTACATAAACCTATGATTTCTCACCAACATTATTGTTGACCGTTATTAGCAATGTATTTTCGTTAATGAGGCATTATCATCATGACATGGTTTAGGGACCTACATTTTGAGTCGCGGCGTCGACTTACATTATGTACATTATGGCACTTTATTTCAAAACATCGTTTGGATTTGTATTATATTTGTATTTCCGCAAACTTGATAACCTTTTGGGACCGATGTTGTACTCTGAATGTTTTTATGAAATATCCAACGATGTGTTTTTAAAACGACACTTTAGGTCGTTCAATATAACTGTGATGTGGTGCTATGACAGTCAATCCCCAGGAATTCCATTCCGCTGCAAAACAGTAAATTTGGGGGTGTGACAGATTGGTACCGAGCTACTGTTATAGAGAACTAGGTTGCATCATTGACCCTAGACTATAGCTACATTATCATAGCATCTCATCATTTCATCATAAGTGCATATTCATTTTTACATGCGGATTCACTTACACTTTATTCGAGATTATTTACTTTTATTTCACATCGGTTGTCACGAGACATGTCTTGATTCACATCCCATCACCATATCATCGGACTCTAGCTCGGATGATGTCCCAGATAACCCCATCATGGATGATGTTGCATCACATTCCACTGAGATCGTATCTTCCATTGGATCTACTCCAGCCTTCCCATTGATCATGACCGACACTGAGACCGAACCCGAGGGCGAGGTTGCACCACTCCTCACGTTAGCGATTCATAACCCGTTGCTCGCACCATCACCACCATCATCACCATCTTCATCATATTTTCTTAGAGATCCTTTACCTCGACGGACTTGCTGCCCAAAAGCGTGCTCGTTTGATATCCCTACACCATCATCGAGCCCGAGCCACCGTTAGGTTCGAGTTAGGAGAGAGTTCTAAGGCTGCGCAATTGCTCGTGACCTTCTACCGAGGCGTTAGGAGCCCGTATTGATAGTCAGCAGATTCAGATAGATAGGTTGTCGCGACGGTTGGAGGCTGTCGGTGGATAGGATTGAGCCCATTGCGGAGGAGGTCGAGGGCCTAGTGTTAGGCAGGGTTTCGATTGATTTGTCACATCGAGTATTGAGAATAGGCGGTTAGAGGACAGGGAGAGTATTGCTTCTTTGCGGTCGAGTTGATGAGTTGAGGAGTTTGGTGGATAGTTTGTGGACTCGAGGTTCGCGATCTTAGGGATAGGGCGTGAGGAGCACCATGAGGTGCCTTATGTAGACTTTTGTCATGTATAGTTTTGACCATTATTATCCTAGTCACAAGGTGTGTGGCGTAGTTTAAAGAACTTGTTGTATTTTGGTTGTTGTACAAACAAATGTATCAAGTATTGACTCTACTATGTAGGAATGGTTATTATTATCTATGATATCGGTCCATGTAGGCGAAATTTTCATGTATATTATCCACGTGTGTTGTGATTATATTTGTGATATTTTGTTATTGTTCCGTTGTGATTCCATTTATCTTTATGCATGATGTGGTTGTGGATATATTTGTATGATGGTTGTTTCTACTTACGAGTTCTCATGATTGTTTCATCTTGTTATTTTGAAGAATTATGAGCCTAAGAAAGCTACAGGAAATGACCCATTTAGCGGCAATTCAAAAGTTGGTGAATGATAGCATTGCTAATGCTCTAAGAGTCGAAAGGGAAAGCGGTGGTACTGCTGCTGAAGCCGCTAGGCTAGCTACTACTACTTGGTAATGCCGGAGGATCTGGGGTTAAGAAATGTTCGTACAAGGATTTCAAGAGTGGTGAACCCACTAATTTTAGAGGTACTGAGGTGCCACGACCATGGTTCGATGGTTTGAAAAGTTGGAATCGGTGTTTTTGCTTTGTGCTGTCCGGATGACAGTAAGGTCAAATTTGCTATGAGCACATTACTCGATGGAGCGTTGTCATGGTGGAATTCATACGCTCAACCGATTGGAATGGAGAATGCTTTCAAGCTTACGTGGGAGGAATTTAAGGGCTTGGTGACTAAGAAGTTTTGTCCTCGAACGGAAATCAAAAAGTTGGAGGCGGAGTTCTATGAATTGGTAACCATTGGGTATGATATCGACACTTACATGCGGAGATTCCAGGAATTAGCGTTATGCCCGTCGATGGTACCGGATAACGAAGTTGCTAGAGGCTTTCATGGGGGACTTCGAAGTTGTTCAAGGAGATGTGACTTCGTTTGATCCACAGACAATCGAGGAGGCTATTCGAGTGACTCGAGAGTTGATGGCACAAGTGGTGAAGCGAGGTAAGTACACCACCACCAACCGAAACAACAACAACCCCAACAACCGTTTCAACAACAATAATCGAGGCAATTACAACAACAATAGCAACAATAACAAGCGCAAGTGGGACAACACTAGGGGTAGGAATGCTACTCAACCACCACCCAAAGGGCAAGAGGTTGCTAAGGCTTATGTTGCGGGTCCAGAAAGAAGGAAAAGGATATCTGGGGTTTTCCGAAGTGTAATAAGTGTTTGAGTCATCACAATCCGGGTCGATGTCCTGATCCGTGTGAAAATTGCAAGAAAGTTGGTCACCGTACTAGGGATTGCAAGTGGCCACAAGTTACATGTTTTGGTTGCGGGGAAACTGGACACTACAAGAAGGATTGTAAGAAGGGAAAGAATCAAGCAAATTCGAATCAAGGAGGTTTGGCACCAGGAAGGGTTTACGTCATTGGAGGCAGAGAAGATAGGGAGGACCGAATGTCATAGCAGGTGCGTTTCTTCTCAATAATCGTTATGCTTCAGTTTTATTTGATTCGGGTGCCGATAAAAGTTTTGTGTCCAATGCATTTGCACCTTTGCTCAACATTAAACCAACTACATTAGACATATCATACAACGTCGAATTAGCTAATGGTAGCGTAGTTAACACCAACACCATTGTCCGCGGTTGCACATTCAATTTTCTTAATCATCCCTTCAACATAGACCTCATGCCTGTAGATTTGGGTAGTTTCGACGTCGTCATCGGCATGGTGGTTATCTAAGCATCGTGCGAAGATCATTTGTGATGAAAGTTGTTCATCTTCCCTAGCGGTGAAACTTTGATTATTCGTGGGGAACGAAGTGGAACTAGAATTTGTATCATATCGAGTATCAAAGCGGAGAAGTACATTAAGAAAGGTTGTCTTGCTTTCTTAGCTCATGTAACCGAGAAAAAGTCGGAGGAGAAGCGACTTGAAGATGTTTCAATTGTCCGTGAATTTTAAAGTATTTCAGAGGATTTACGGGACTTCCACCCGCGACAAGTAGAATTTCATATTGACTTAGTGCCGGAGCTGCACCGATTCTTGCGAGCACCGTGCCGTCTAGCACCATCCGAAATGCAAGAGTTGTCTAATCAATTGCAAGAGCTTCTAGACAAAGGATTCATTAGGCCGAGTTCCTCTCCTTGGGGAGCACCGGTCTTGTTTGTGAAGAAGAAGGATGGATCCTTCTGAATGTGCATAGATTATCGAGAGTTGAACAAGTTAGCGGTGAAGAATCGTTACCCACTCCCCAGAATTGATGACTTGTTTGATCAGTTGCAAGGTTCTAGTATTTATTCCAAGATTGATCTTCGATCGGGTTATCATCAGCTTCGAGTTTGGGAAGAGGATATTCGAAACAGCGTTTAGAACGTTACGGTCATTACGAGTTTCAAGTGATGCCGTTTGGATTGACTAATGCAACGGCGGTATTCATGGATCTCATGAATAGAGTTTGTAAGCCGTATTTGGACAAGTTTGTTATAGTGTTCATCGGCGACATCTTGATCTACTCCAAGAGCAAAGAAGAGCACGAAGAGCATTTAAGGGCGATTTTAAGGCTACTCAAGAATGAGAAGTTGTATGCCAAATTTTCGAAGTGTGATTTTTGGAATCACAAAGTGCAATTTCTTGGTCATGTCATTGATAGTCAAGGACTACAAGTTGATCCATAAAGATTGAAGCCGTGAAAGATTGGGCTACTCCAGCGAATCCTACGAAATCGACAATTTCTAGGACTAGCAGGATATTACCGAAGGTTCATCGAAGGTTTTTCGAAGATAGCGAGACATTTGACCAAGTTGACGCGGAAAAACAAGAATGCGAGTGGGGAAAGAAACAAGAAGTTGCTTTTAGGTTGTTGAAGCAAAAGCTTTGCGATCGCCAATTTTGGCACTACCGAAGGCATTGAGAACTTTGTTGTATATTGCGGCCGCATAAAGGACTTGGGGCTGTTTTAATGCAAAGCGAGAAGGTGATAGCGTATGCTTCTCGACAACTTAAGGTTCATGAGAAGAACTACACAACTCATGATCTCGAGTTAGGAGCCGTAGTTTTTACGCTCAAGATTTGGAGACACTACCTCTACGGTACAAAGTGCACAGTGTTTACCGACCACAAGAGTTTGCAATATATTCTTGATCGGAAGGAGCTTAATATGAGGCAACGTCGTTGGTTGGAGTTACTCAGCGACTATGATTGTGAAATCAAGTATCACCCGGGAAAAGCCAATGTTGTGGTTGATGCTCTTAGTCGGAAGAGAGGCCTAAACCTTTAAGAGTTCGATCATTGGGAATGACGATTATTTCTCCTTTACCATCGAAAATCCATGAAGCACAAGTCGAGGCACTTAAAGAGGAGAACCGACCAAGTGAAAAGCTTTATGGTATGCCCGAAAACGTAAATGGTTTTGTAAAGAAGCGGATGGAGTATTATGTTTCAAGGATAGAATGTGGGTTCCATTGTATGGCGGAATACGAGAATTGATTATGCATGAGTCGCATAAGTCAAAGTATTCTATTCATCCGGGATCGGATAAGATGTATCAAGATCTTAAGAAGCTTTATTGGTGGCCGAACATGAAAGCGGAGATTGCCACGTACGTGAGCAAATGCCTTACCTCTAAGGTAAAGTTGAATATCAGAAGCCTTCAGGTTTACTCCAACAACCGGAAATTCCTCAATGGAAATGGGAACGCATTACAATGGACTTTGTTACGAAACTTCCTAAGACATCGGGAGGTTACGACGCTATTTGGGTAATTGTTGATCGCCTTACCAAATCAGCCCATTTCATACCGATTATAGAGACTTATTCCATGGAGCAACTCACTAGACTTTATGTCAAGGAAATAGTCTCGAGGCACGGAGCACCAATTTCTATCATTTCCGACAGAGATAGTCGATTCACTTCAAACTTTTGGAATTCATTGCAAGATTCATTCTGAACCAGATTAGAGATGAGCACAGCATATCACCCACAAACCGACGGTCAAAGTGAAAGGACCATTCAAACGTTAGAAGATATGCTGAGGGCATGTGTTATTGATTTTGGAAATGGTTGGGCTAACCATTTGCCATTGATAGAATTCTCGTACAACAATAGTTATCACACCAGTATCAAGATGGCACCATTGAGGCACTTTATGGTAAGTGCCGATCACTGTTTGTTGGGCGAGGTAGGAGGCGCACAACTTCGGTCGAAATGGTGCGGAAACCACGGAAAAGATTGTTCAAATTCGTGATAGACTCGGAAGCTGCAGGAGTCGACGAGAAAAGTTATGCGGATGTTAGGCGCAAGGATTTGGAATTTCAAGTGGGCGACAAAGTTATGTTGAAAGTATCGCCTTGGAAGGGCGTGGTACGTTTTGGAAAGCGTGGGAAATTGAACCCGAGATACATTGGACCATTCAAGATTTTGAGCAGAGTTGGTCCGGTAGCTGATCGACTTGATCTTCCACGTCGAACTTAGTCATGTGCACAACACGTTTCACGTTTCAAACTTGAAGAAGTGTCTTTCGGACGAATCGCTCGGTATTCCATTGGACGAAGTTGACGGCGACAAACTCAACTTTGTGGAGGAACCTGTAGAAATCATGGACCGCGAGGTCAAGCGGTTGAAACAGAGTCGTATTCCTATTGTGAAAGTTCGTTGGAATTCTCGTCGAGGTCCTGAGTTTACTTGGGAGCGGGAAGACCAGATGCGACGCAAGTATCCTCATCTTTTCACCGACACCGTTAGACCTAACAACGATTGAATTCAGTGACTGAATTCCTTTTTGGATGGGCGAATGTGACAATCCGTACTTTCGGTCATTTCTCGACACAATTCATGTCTCATTATTTCAACATTTATAGTAAACTTGGTTTACTTGTTTCAAATTCGCGTAACCTTGAAGGTTTAGCGGCGAATTCATGATCATGACATCACATACATTTCATATGGACTATGATTAGTCTACATTTCATTGACATCATTTGCATCTCATTAATTCATTCACGACATTTCATTTCACATTCAACGCGTAATTTTTATATTTAATAATCTTTATCGCGTGAGTTATTATTTTAAATATTTAATCCGTTACTTTCAAAAATGATCCCGATGTATTTTTAAACTTACATTTAGTTTATAAAAACTATATTTTTAGTTTTCCTAGTGTTTCAAATTTATTTGGTACATAAATCGTTAAAGTTAAATTATTACGACGTTTTCTTAAAAATTATACGATAATTATTTTATCACTCAAATTTTCACAAGGAATGTATTTTTACAATTTTTATTATCTCAATACATTCTATTTTGATCTAATAAAAACTTACTTGTACCAAAAATACCATTTACCTTACAAGTGTTTATTTACTTACATATTTCTTACACCTTTTATCAATATACACATATATATATTTATACACTATAAAAAAAAAAAAAAATAATAATATCTACATTCCCCCCCCCTTGGCCGACCAAGGGGGAAGGGGTGCATTTATTTGTGGTATGGATCTTGATTGTTAACTTTTACACTTATACTTAAAGTCATACTTGAATTATTTAGCTCATTCTTACTCAATTATTTCAAAGTTATAAAAGATTTTCTCTCCTCTCTTTTGCTTCTTCAAGAACCGGTCACCACATCAAGAGCAAGGGATCAAAGATTTTTTTTTGCAAGCACAAGTGTTTAATCAACCTAGTTTATACTCTTTTTATGGTTTTGAAATAAAAACCAAGGGTATTTAAGTTTAATCCTTGTTACTTTCACCTCTTCATTATCACTAGTAAGCATGTTTTTATCATTTTCATATTTCCTTTTCATTTTCATATGTTTCTTTTCATTTTTGGAGATATTATGCATGATATGTGATTTATACCATTTATTACATGATTTTAGAGTATATATATATATTTGGTCATCCTATAATTATTCCCTTGGTATTGGTTGGTCTTGATGGTGATTAGGAACCCATGACACCCTAAGAAGGTGTATGGTAGGATTAGATTAGTTTTGGAGTTGATTTGAAGGGATTATAATAGGTTTTGTCCGAAAAACTATTTTGATAAGTATATTTTGTGTTCTGTCCTTGTTTTGCTTTTCTGGAAAATCCGACAGTAGGCACGACATTTTGGCCTTGATTTTTAGAAAATATACTTTAAAACGAATCCGTGGCCGCTTGAACGGATAAAAGCGGACTTATAACGAAGAAGTTATGGATTTTACAAGTTTGACGACGAAATATAAAATGTTTTCTGAAATTTCAGCATGCAGTTTTTAGTTTGTTCGGGTCAAAACGAGCCTTAAGCTTCACAAATTATTTCGACTTCTCAAAAATATATTAGTTTACTTCAATACGAAGCTAAGGACATATTATCGTAGAAAGCGGTTTGAAGCGACAAAGATATGCACTTTTTCATAAACTTGCCGTAACTAATTTTCTGCACACAATTAGCCAAAACCACCATCTTTAACCCTTAATATCTTTATGTTCGAGACCTTTTGGACGAAAACTCTGAACTGAAACTTTTAGATATCGATACAAACTTTCCAAAACCGTCGAGTTCGTTCTCTAACGATCGGCGTTACCTTTTTCACGACTAGTTTTCCAAAGCCATTTTTGTTAATTTCATAAAATTTTTCCGGACGACATTGTTTTGCGACGAAAAATGGTAATTTCTCTAAAATCATTATAAAACCATTGTAGGATGACATTTTGACGTAAAAACATGTAAAGTCATTTTTGATTGGTCAAGGCGTCAAAAGAGTATTTTTCGACGTCGAGTAATATTTTCAAAACTCGTAAATGGTATAAATAACATATCAAGTGCATGCATAACATTACATTGCAACTCATGACATATCATATCATTGATAATAGGTCCCGGTTAATGCATCACATTAAACCTCGGTGTACTCACTTTTGCCATTATTCCAGTTTATCCAAGTGAGTTTTCATAGCCCGTTTTACATGCTTTCGATTATTTTCAAACCCACGGGGGAGAATACATTGCACTACATTTTTCTTTGTGCGATACCAAGTATGTTAAATTCATTACATTGCTTAAGTTACCGCATTTGCCAATTTGAAAGTCCCTATTACTTGAACATGAACCGTTAATCTTTGGGGCGAGGATGAGTGGATAGATCTATCGAGGGTGACGCCTCCATCCGGGTTGGTGAATCCCAACCAGGAAAGCGGATGCATTTCATTTGATCACATTACGGAGTTGTCGGCAAACACTCTGCGAGGGGCATACATGATTGAGCAGTCTAGTTTCGGGGTCATGGGCTTAGAGCAATTGTAACATTATTTTTTGTGACTGGATGGTCATGCATGATAGATACTTGTGTAGTCGTATAAAACATTTACATAAACCTATGATTTCTCACCAACATTATTGTTGACCGTTTTAAGCAATGTATTTTCAGTGCTGAGGCATTAAGCATCATGACATGGTTTAGGGACCTACATTTTTGAGTCGTCGACTTACATTATGTACATTATGGCACTTTATTTCAAAACATCGTTTGGATTTGAATTATATTTGTATTTCGCTTAAACTTGTAACCTTTTGGGACCGATGTTGTACTCTGAATGTTTTTATGAAATATCCAACGATGTGTTTTTAAATCGACACTTTAGGTCGTTCAATATAACTGTGATGTGGTGCTATGACAGTCAATTCCCAGGAATTCCATTCCAAGTGCAAAACAGGTAAATTGGGGGTGTGACACTTAGATATTTTGACATTTTCATGGCTGACCTCAAAATTTTACAACATGAGATAGAATATCGTTCTGAAATCAAAATTGATCATTTTCAATCGCCTCTAGCGCGAGAACAAAGAGACATTTTTCAAAAAAATCTTTTACCTAATGTTAAAAATTTGAAAAATTGTGCATTAGCCTGGGAAAAGGATTTTCATAAGGAACTTGGATTGATGAAGGTCGTTTTAGAAAAACGAAACATCTATTTCAAACACTAAGCGTAAAAAGAAAATGTTGAGAAAAGATGTTGATCGACTCTTGGAAGATGTCATCAACGTGGCGATGTCCATAATGTTGTGCTAGAATTCTTTGTCATATGCATTTGATCATACCTCTGCTTTATCTTGTTGAATCCGTGATAAATGTTGAGAACACGATAATGTGCTTGGTCGAGTCCTTAAGTTGAAAACAAGCGATTGTCAAGCGAACTTTCAAATGCAATTCGTCGTCTTAATTGGTGTCAAAAAGATATTCACGATCAACAACATGTTTGTCAACACAAAATCGCTTCGATTCGTGCAAAATCTTCGATCATAAAATTGAGCAATTGGATGATCAAAGCGTGTCTTTTAAGTGTCAAATCTCAAAATATGAACAAGAACTTGTAAAAGTTAAAAGGAATATGGTGTCATATTTGATTTACTCAAAAAGACTCGTGATGAAGCATCAAATGAACTTGATAATTATCTTGCACACACTAAGGAAGTTATGCATTTTCTTTGGAAATGTTAGGTCACGAAAATCAAGATCGATTCACACTATCCTCAAGTTAAGAGAAATGTTAGGAAAGTATGAACAACTTCCACCAACCATCATTAAGAGATTAGCCCCGGTAACACTTAGTACTCATGCACCTAGAATCCCTACTGCCAAATCACAAGATGCTAGCGTGCCTCCTTCTCTTGACACGGGAATAGTTGCATCTTTTCCAAATGTCCGCACTTCACAGCCTAGGAGCACTAAATCGAAGAATAGGAAGTTGCGACCTAAGAAAAGATCAATCAAGAATGCTAAAGTAGAAGAACACCCTAGGACTATGAATAAGACTCACGTTGCCTCCACTATAGATATTGCGTATGGCAAATGTAATAGAAATAGTGATGTAACGAATGCTAAACCGTTAAGTACTTTTGATATTGATCGATGCACCTTGTGTTATTTGTGGTAAAAGTATGAATTCCGATTGCCATGATAAATGTGTTGCTAAAGCTATCATCTCTCGTTTAAGGAATCCTAAGAACCAGAATACCTCTAGGCCTACTAATCTTTCTAAGTCATTGCGGTAGACCGCCTTCTTTAGATTCTAATAAGCGCATTCTTTGTCCCTGTAGCTCTAGTTTTACCTCCTAAGAATGTAGTACCACCTAGTGCATTCACTAAGACTAAAGCAAAAGTAGTTATAGATGGCAGAAATGGATATATAACACACTAGGATTTAAGTGGATACCTAAAGCTATTGATGTGGGTATATCTACTATACTACTCTGGAACCCTCTAACATTTGGGTTCCACATCTACTTCTATTCCATCATCGTAATGCGTCATTGTAATGCGGTGTCTGAGATCATTCTGGATTGTTGATAGCGGATGTTCCCGACACATGACAGGCAATCTTAAGCTGTTATCAAACTTTGTTGCAAAGTTCATTGGCCTTGTCGAGGTTAGGGAATGATCACTTCGCAGCTATCATGGGCTACGGAGACTATGTCAATGGGAACATCGAAATTAGCGGGGTTTACTATGTGGAAGGCCTCGGTCATAATCTGTTTTCAGTGGGTCAGTTTTGTGATGGAGATTTGGAGGTTGCTTTCAGGGAGAAAACTTGTTTCATTAGTGATCTACAAGGAAATGACCTTATGTGCGGCACGCGTAATTCTAGTCTCTACACTATCTCTATGAAAGACATGGTTGCTTCATCTCCCATTTGCTTACTTTCAAAGGCAACATCAACAAAATCACGGCTATGGCACCGTCGTCTCTCACATCTAAACTTTCAAACCATCACCAACCTTGCTCGACACAAACTAGTTGAAGGACTCCCACGGTTTAGGTATTCTAAAGATCACCTTTGCTCGGCTTGTGAACAAGGCAAAAGCACTCGTGCTCATTTACCTTCAAAGGTGGAACCACGACTCTCGGCATGTGCTTCATCTTCTTCACATGGATTTGTGTGGCCCGATCTTGCGGTGCAAGCGATCAATGGCAAGCGCTACATCTTAGTAATTGTTGATGACTATTCACGCTGGACTTGGGTCTACTTTCTTTGAAGCAAAGATCAAGCTCCACAAATGATCATCACCTTTCTCATGAAAATACAAGTTCACTCACGAAACACCGTTCGACTACTCTGAACAGATAAAGGCACTGAATTTGTTAATCAAACTCTTCGTGAATATTATGAGAAAGTGGGAATTGACATCGGACATCTATTGCGCGTACACGGAACAAAGCGGAGTTGTCGAAGACGAAACCGAGCGTTAGTGGAAGCTGCAAGAACAATGTTAATCAATGCTAAACTTCCAGATTACTTATGGGCAGAAGCTGTATCTCTGCATGCTATACTCAAAACCGTTCTATGATTACAAAGCATACAACAAAACACCTTTCGAGCTTGTCCATAACGAGAAAACCGAATCTAAAACACTTTCATGTATTTGGATCTCTTTGCTATCCGAATAATGATCGTGATGACTTTGGAAAGCTCAAAGCCAAAGCTGACATTGGAGTCTTTATTGAATATTGTGATAATTCAAAGGTTTCGAATCGGAATCGTCGTACAAAGCGGTGATGGAAGCGATTCATGCTCATTTTGATGAACTTACGGAAATGGCCGAGTATAACTGAGCTTAGAACCGGTCACAACCGCTTAAACTTCCCCAAACCCCATCATCGGTGAACAAAGCCCCGGCTTACTCGTCAACAAATGGAAAGGTTATTTGCTCCATTTGTTGGTGGCGATATTGATGAGCGTGCTCGGTGTATCCGTTCCATTCGGTGCTCAACGATAATACTCTTATACGATACACCGCTACAACAACTACTGTTGGATGCACCTACACCAATTGACTCCACCACAGCGGTTGAACAAACCGCTTCCAACAATGATGAAGGCTGGCGATGATATTACGAATGTAGTACCCCCACTGCGATTTTGATCCAAATGCGTTCTTCAACCCGTTTGCTAATGAGGCTGCTGCACCAGATGTCGCGGAATCTTCAACAAACCATTTGAATCCTGAGAATCTGCACAATGTATACCAACATCAACCCTCCACACATAGATGGACGAAAGACCATCCTCTGGAAAACATTATTGGCAACCCGAATCAACCAGTCGTTACGAGACAGCGTCTTCACTCGAGACGGTGAACATTGCATTTATGCACTCCACCTTTATGCCAATCTGAACCTAAAAACATCAAAGGCGCAATGACAAAAGACAACTGGATTGAATCCATGCAAGAAGAACTCAACCAATTCAAGCGTCTTGAAGTATGGGAAATGGTTGAAAGACCAACGAGTCTCGTCATTGGTCTAAAATGGATTTGGAAAAACAAATTGGATCTGTTGAAGGAAATGTTATCGAAATAAGTCCGCGTCGGTGGCTAAGGGTTATCGTCGGGAAGAGGTATTGACTTTGAAGAATCTTTTGCTCCGGTTGCTCGTCTTGAGGCTGTTAGGATATTTCTAGCATTCGCGGCTCATATGAATATGACGGTCTATTAGATGGATGTCAAAACTGCGTTTCTCAATGGACAACTTAAAGAAACGGTTTATGTCGACCAACGGATGGATTCGTTGATCACGAGTTTCGAATCCGTCTACAAACTAAACAAAGCTCTGTATGGTCTCAAACAAGCTCCTCGGGCATGGTGCGATAAGCTATCATCCTTCCTCATTGCTAATAATTTCACCAAAGGTTCGGTTGACCCAACTTTTTTATACAATATCACGGGGAACATATCTTAATTGTTCAAATTTACGTGGATGACATCATTTTGGGTCTACACATAAAAAGTTTTCAATCGCTTTTGCAAAACTAATGAAGAAAAATTTTGAAATGTCCATGATGGGTGAACTCACGTTCTTTCTTGGACTGCAAGTTCATCAATCACCCGTGGTATTTTCTTGAGTCAGTCCAAATATGCCCTTGAATTGTTAAACAAATTTGGAATGAAAACACTGTGACACCTATGCCACACCAATGGCTCATACCAAGAAGCTAGACGCTGATTTACATGGGAAATTGGTGGACCCTACAAAATACCGTAGTATTATTGGGTCTCTCAAGTATCTAACAGCTAGCGGACTGATATTGTCTTTCTGTATATCTTTGCTCTCGTTATCAGTCGCGACCAACTGAAACCCACCTCTCCGAGGCTAAAAGAATCCTCCGATACATAAAGGGAACCATTAACTTGGGGATCAGGTATCCGAAGGATTCTAGTTTTGAACTAATCGCTTTTTCAGACGCTGACCACGCGGGATGCTTAGACTCACGGAAAAGTACTCAGGAGCTTTACAATTTCTTGGTGATAAACTGGTGTCATGGCAATCGAAGAAGCGGGATTGTACATCGTTGTCCTCAACCGAGCGAGAATATGTAGCCATGTCGGCATGTTGTGCTCAAGTCATCTGGATGAGAACACAACTCAAAGACTATGGTTACGTATTTGAGAATCCGATGTCTGCGACAATGGAGTGCCATTGCAATCTCGTGCAACTTCAGTTATTTTCGAAATCAAAGCACATCGATCTTGATATCATTTCATCAAGGATCACGTGGAGCAGTCTTGTTGAATTATATTTTGTGGGTACAGAATACCAATTGGCAGATCTTCTCACCAAAGCCTTGCCTCCGCTAGGTTTAATGAGTTGGTCCACCGGATTGGTATGAGGTGTTTGACTCAAGAGGAATTGTATGACCTCCTAAAACAGTCTTAAAAACCTGTCAAACACCAAAATCTCTTTTGTAAATAAATTTCAAAAACAAAATACAAAAGTATAAAACCTGATAAAACAACAAAAATATTCTTCTATCTATTTTTCTTTCAACATTGCAAGTACGTTTCTTCCGTCAACACTATAATCTTTCAAAATTCAATATCTTTTCGATCTAGTGTTGAGGGGGAGAAAATTAATACTTAACTGTTTCAAATCATCCGTGTACTTGCATGTTATCATATCCCGGTTGTTTCTTTTATCATTGGTGGTAAACTTTTATGGTTAAACTGACACTCCTCGGACTAAAATTTATAACCTTTCATCATTTATTAAGTTGAGGGGGAGTGTCGTCAAGTTTCTTTCTTAAAATCTTCATTTGGTAACCAAAATGGAAGTTAAAAGGCTTTGTATGAAAATGGAATAGGTGGAGGGACCAAAACTGTCAAAAGTTAAAGTTATTTTAATAAAACTTTTCCACCTAATTTATCACTTCACATTTATTACTCTTAACCTACTAATCCTACATAGAATTCACTTCAAGAAATCCGAAGTTTTGATCATAAATTTGTAAGTGTTTTTGCGTTTGTAACACGTTTTTAAACATTGGTTTTGATTTTTCAAGCGAATCCAACGGTTAAATCTACTTATATGGGTGATTTTGTGTTCTTCGCATAAGCGTAAGAACACATGATCATGTGTTAAGTGTTTGTGGTTAAAAAGATTGTGTCAAAATGCTTTTACAACATCAATGATATATTTTCAATGCTCAAAATACACCCGAAAACGAATTAATGGATTTTTGATAATTAGGGTTTATGAGTGAATTGGGTATTTTCAAATGTGTATGTTTTGGTCAAAAAGATTGTTGGGTTATGTTCTTATGATGATGAATTGATGATTTCCAAGGTTGTTAACCACCAGAAACTCTAAATGTTTAACAATTTGGAATTAGGGTTTAAAGTTCATAACTTTGGGTAATTTTGATTCTCAACGAATTAGATGTTATAACTTGTTTCATAGACTCTCTCAACATCTTAGACCTACGAGAATTTGTTTGGTGCAAATCCCATGGCTAGAAATGATACGCGTAATTCTCAACCCTTAGGGTTTTGACCTACGCGTATGACTTTCTACGCGTAACGGTTCTGTAAAGTTTCATGCCATGTTTTGTTGATAAAATGATGTTTTGTGTTAAATTTGATGATTTGATGAACTTATTTCAGGCTTTGCTACGCTTAATATTCAGAATCAAGGTCATTTGCAACTCTACGCATAAGGATTACCCTACGCGCAGTCAAGTTATGCGTAAGAATAATTCTACGCATAACTATGCAGTAAGGTTCTACAATGGGACTACGGCGTATCCTGTGAAGGATATCGTGCTTGATGACCTCTACGCATAGGTCTACTCTTACGAGTAAGCCTTACGCGTAAGGTTTATATACGCCTACGCGTAAGCTCTACGCATAAGGTCCCCTTTTCCAACGCGTAACATTTCTTACAGCGTAAGTTAGGATCCTAGGCGTAAGCTTTCGTCTACGCGTATATCATCTCTGTTTACGCTTAACTTTGCCAAAACTACGCTTAAGCCCGGATTGACCTTCATAATGAATTGTTACGTGTACAAACTTGTAAATAAACTAATCATAACGTCACGAATCCAATAATGTCACTAATAAACTTAATCGTTTGATATGTTGTGAACAATAAGTGATAACATAAACTTTAAAACTTAAAGTTAACTAACTCACGAAACATTTCACGACGTCATTGGACTATTGAAAAACAAGTGACTTAGGACTCGTAACAATCATTGACACTGTACATTCAATAACTAGACAATAAGACCTTCCGTTGACTAACACTATGTCTTTCGATATGTTGGTTCTTTTGGCTAATGTTATTTCAGATCACGACATCAAATGAATGTGGATGCACTGAGATTCTCACCATTCTGATATCTTCCCAAGGGTTATCAGAAAGATTGGAAAGAACAACCTTAGGGTTGACTTTGATACCCTCACTTGCTCGAGAATCTTCTGCTTGATTGCTTGTGGATATTCTCGGGAATCATCCCTACGAGAACATGCTCTCACACTCTGCCCGCAGTTCGAGAGGTCTACATTCAACAATTCTGGATTCTATGCGAGGATCACTGGTCAAAGTGCTGTGAATGTGACACTTAATCACAAACAAGTCACTATCACTCCTGTTGACTTACGTGCTGTTCTCATCATTCCGACATCGCTCAACCGACTTCTTTGCTACCCCTCTTGAAGAGCAGTCCGAAATTCTTGATAGATATTGGTTATGATGAAGCTTGGGAATCATTACTAAGCACTCTCCGTGGAGAAGTATATTCCTCAACCATGGAGAACACTCTACATGATCATCACCAAATCGGTCTCTGGTGCGTGGCGGTGGCTATGAGCATCCCAAGCTCATGGAACTGCAAATTTTCTGGTCGTTGATCAACAAGATGGACATTGAAATCGAGCAGCGATATGGGAGGACATGATGTCATTTCACAAGAAGCTTGGCTCCAAGATTCCCTATGTCAGATACACCAAACTGTTGATCTAGAGAGCACTTGGACTTCATCCAGAAATCCCCATGAGGCTCAATGACCCAGATAATCACGACATATTGACTTAACCCATACTATCTGTCAGAATCAAAGAATCGTCAACAAAGAAACGAGGGTTGGTTTTACGATCACCTTCTAACCACTGAAATCAAAAAGCTTGAAACATATAAAAGGTATCGGTTAGCTAAAAGAAGGCAAAGTTGGTCATCTTGATGAAAAATCTTACGGTACACCTACTTGGAGGACCGAAGAGGCGATCTTTGGAAGTGTTACAAGTATAGATCTTTATAGGAAGCTTCCCAAAAGGAATCCTCCTCGTAAAAGGATTGTTCCTGTAAGGAAGCTGAACCTATTCCCACATCTGAACCGCAAAGAAAGCTTGTGGACGAAAGCTCTGAAGGTACTGACATAGATAAAGAGATTACCTACTGAAGCAAGCGTAACACCTCCTTGGCAGCTAAACCTCCAAGTCCACCGTGACAAAGGAAAAGGAAAGACTCACTACTTGTACCGTATGATGAAAGCTCGGATGAAGAAGAAGAGCAACTGGATATATCATACAGGAAGAAGTTTAATATCGTTAGACACCTTCAAAAAGCTAAAGAATTTGCTAAAGACCAAATGGGTGGTCCTGGAGGATCAAGTGGTCTGCCCACTCGAACCATCTCGATGCGGTTAATCAACCCGATAAGGGAACTGGTGCCACCACTCTTGTGCAACAACAAAAGCTTGTGGAGGATACTATCGAATTTGAGTTTGAGGAACCGGGCTGAGAAGTCGAAAAGATCAAGATGTTGATTATGATACGTTTCTTCTAGATAGTCTTGGGCGATCAAAGGAAGAAACCTCTGAACCTCCGAAGGATCCAGAGTCTCCTCATATCTCTTCATCATCAGATTCATCTTCTCACTCCTCGCCACCACCATCAAAGAAGTCAACCAAATCATCATCCAAATCCGTGAAGAAACCATCTAAATCTTGGATTTCTCAAGCTCATTAACGGATTACCAAAGCATCAAACAAGTCGAAAGAAAAAGCGTGCTCAACAAAAAGCTAAATTTCTTTCGCGATCACATACAACATATGTATGACGAGCATGAAAAGATGAAAGGAGAAAGGAAGTTTGTTTAGGAATTCATGAAAAATCACCGTCAAGAGGAACTGAACGAAATGATCGAAGGCTACGAAAAGTACCTTTGAGATACGTTCCTAAAGTCACAAAGGAGTTTTTCACCAAACAACTTTATCCAAATCTTATGCGGATCGCCAAGCAAACTATTCGATCAACGCCCTTAACCGTCACAATCAATCCAACCGATCCGGTTGTTTTCTCGGATAATGAATTGGTGGCCAAACTTGTTACACAAATGTCGCACGATCACAGGACATTTACTTCGATGAAGGAAAATTTGTTTCAAGCATTCTTTGGACTACCAACTTCAAGAAGCTTGTAGATTGAAAAGTCTAAGCGTCCTAGAGACGATGAAGACAAGGATAAGGATAAAGACTCTGCACCTAAACGTCAGAAGCGATCGGTGAATCTTTTATGATGCAACCTCCTCCACAACGGCCTCTGTTCAACAAAATCTCCTCCTCGTTCTTCTACTTGAAAAACCTCGGGCGATTCGAGTTACCACCCCGACTTCAGAAAACCGATGATCACTTTGAGTATCACGGTGGTGGCGATGAAGAGGTCCTGAGCCCAACAACAACCCACCTCTCCCAAACAAGTTGAAACCGAGAATCATCATCTAGGCCTTGAAGAAGAAGAAGCGCCTCAGGTGACGTCGTATCATGGCTAGATGACGATAAAACAAAGGAATTTGAATGGTTTGCTACTCTTGTTAACAACACTCCCTACCCCGAAGAAGGTCAGAACTTGGTAGACGGTTCTACATTGGAGCATGCTAAAATATTGCAAGAAAAGTTCCACGTGAAGAAAATGACGAAATCTGAGTTGAAGCGAATCAAGAATGAAGCGTTTCAACTTCTAAAAGACAGCTCTAAAAGTGCCCTCGAGGTCGAATATCACCTTGAAAACATTGCTCGAGCTATGTCTAACAACATGGATTGGCTCAACCCGGAAGCAAACATTAACTTCACACAAAGGGACAACCCTCCATACTACACCGATTGGACCAAACCTCTACCAACACTTGGCCAACCAGCTGAACCAAGGATTCCTTTCAGATACTTCTTCAACAAAGACCTGGATTTTCTTCTACATGGTGACGATGATTCAAGAAAATACGCTACATCATTGACACTTCCATTCAGCAATTGTCTACTCAAAGCTGCATAGCCATTGAGGAGCGTGCCAATCACTTGTTCTCCAACACGTGGAAGCATACCGACCGAGATGCATTGTATGGGATTCATCACGGCGAGCGCCGACGAATCTACTACGAAGCTGTCAGGTTGAAGTCTCAACATGCTGTGCATAGTTCTAAAGATATCGTTGCCATCATACACGTTGACCTTTCGTCTAAGTGGGACTACACATTCCTAAAGAAGATCGTAGTCAAGCGACAAGATGAACGGGACTATGCTTTCTCTGAGGCTGACTTTGAGAATTTGTCTCTCAATGACATCGAAGACATGTACCTTGCCAAGTACAGGTCGCATGAGACAATTCTCAAGCTACTTACAAGCGAATTTATCAAGTCACTTCTCATCTTCATTAGACGCATTGTCATCAAGGAACGTGTAGAAGATCTCGGTACTGGCTGTTGAATCTTATCCGACGCGTGTCAACTTCACTCCTCCAAAGCTTGATCTTCCCGATATCAACCAGCTATCTCAATATACACTCATCGGCAAACCTTTGGCGTTGTTTACCGTAGTGAACTTCAAAGAAGCTGCTTAATGGCGTGTAGCGAACTCCACAAGTTCGGGGATCATACTTTGAAGCTGGTTAGGGATGGATTGGCATACTGGTTGAAGGATATACGCCAGAAAATTGGGTCTCCTAAGCGCTGGAATTCTCGGGAAAGGAGGGATGTGAGACGGATCATCACAATGATTGATGAGCGGTTGTTTGAAGGGATCGTTCAGACGATTGGAGAGTTATGTCGGTGGTCGACCGGGAGAAACATAACCGGTTTCACGCCATTGCACACTCCTAGGAACATCACTGCACTTCATGGTACCCCTTGAATTGCTTCCTTCATATAATTTTGGATGTTTGATTAATAATGTCAATGGCTTGTGCACACATTACATTGTACAACCCGTACTTGTAAATAAAGGACCCTGTGGTACGCCTCAGTGCCACAATCCTTAGAAAAGGAGCGAAAGCTTCTTACTTTTGAGTAAAACCTATCAAACCTTTCATTTTTCAAGGTTTTGCTCAAAAGAACAAGTACTTCCCCTTATGTTTTCAAAACCTCAACCGTTTATATCACTTGTTGAGGGGGAGTATTTGAAACTTTGTTCAAAATTGTTCACAGTGGTCATTCTTCCCGCAACACTCAAAATGGTCATATTTATTCTCAACTTTTCAAAAATAACATCATATATGCCATTTTTGAGGGGGAGAAAATGTGTGATAAGAAATATGTTGTGTAAAATGCAAATGAATATGTGTGCTTCAAACTTAACCAACGAATTGGCGATGCTTAGCTGTTAGTAACTTCGAAAAGACTTGTCCTGGACGGGTAATAATTTCAAGCTAGTTCGCTAGTGATGTAAGCGTGTCTCGCAAAGGACTTGTCTGAGTAGAATGTACCATTCGAGAAACTCTTGATAAACATGAACTCTGGCGGGTTTGACGACCTTTCGAGGATTGTCTACACCTTCAAGGTAGTTACTAGAGCTAGTTGTCACCTAAAAGCTGACAATGCAACTCTTTAACTATGCCACGTTACTGTGTCTCGCGGGGGAATGTCTATCTTGAGTTAATCAATTCAAAAGTGCGCGCTCTTTCCTCACTGTGCATTTTAACCGTTAAAACTCTTAAGCACATGTGGAGGGGGAGTATTTATGCAAAATCTTATCTCAACAGTGGTACTAAAATATTTTTCATTCATAAACACTTTGAGAGATTTTTCACATCATGGTTTTATGGCAACATAGGTTAGTCATGGAGTTATAAGGTGACTAAGGTTAGGAATAACCGTCCTATGATCCGCCAGAGTCGGATGGATCTACCCAAGGACACCACAAATAGTTAGTATTTAGAAGTCCTTAGGTATGATTGTAAAAGGAGAAAATGAGAATCGGAGAAAGAAGGAGTTGAAGAATTAAAAGAAATGCAAAGAAAAGGGTGAAAAGAAATAGCCCTCCAGATTATTCAACTTAGGGCGGACACCGGGTTCAATTCATATGCTATTGGTTGTCACTTTGTGACGCCGGTATTGAAGATTAAAAGTCGTCATGGACCCGTGGCGCTTGCACTAAACCTTCTTATCCACTCAAGTTTCTCTTAACCGAAGCTTGTTTCATTCTCACTGGGAACCCTACGTAAACTATCGGCTTTCTCTTAGAGATTGCTGGTATTGAAGAAGGAGACCCTCTCCCTAGTCTCCGCTCAGGAAAACCAAAACGCACTATTGATTCTAGAGCCACGAGATTCATCAAAAGATCTCTTAGGTACACTTGACATTTAATCACTTGATGATCAACAATAAGGTTATCAGTGGTTCATATCGAGTCCTTCACAGATCTTAGCAATCTGTCGAGAACATTTATGAGAGGTTCACATTTGTGATCCTCGGTGAATGAATGGAAACTCCTGCCAGGGTCAACATTAAACGACCACGACAGCAGGTCGCTTCGGCAACTCCCCGTGGATTGCGCTTAGTGGTCTCAAACGGTCTACAGTCGTGAGGTGATGCTTCGGTGTACCTCATCGACTCATCTGAATCGTAGGTGTACTTCGTTACATCGTGTTATCTCACTTGTGGGACTCCGATTCAGGAGCGGCCTTTGTAAGAATTAGAGTTGTGTTTTCACACTATGCTATTAACACTCTCGAAGTTCAAACTTGTAAGTGCGGAATCCGCTTATTACTAACCGTTTAAATGTTTTCTTCTTATGGAAGCTTCGGAGCGGAATGATCGTGCAGATTCTTCTCATGCTCACGCCAACATCATCACTAATGGAAGTTCTATCCAAAAGCAACACAACAGTCCGAATGATTCTTCGTCAATACAGAGAATCTACAAAGTTAAAGACTTAAAGAACTCCATCGATCTGTATTCCAAACGTCAAAGGGCGTGTGAGCATGTTGAAGAACGGCGTGGAGACACTGTAGCGAAGCGGACTGGCGGACTTGATGCGAGAAAACAACATACTATCACTTTCACCACAAAGAACAATGATCAAAGAACAAAGTTAAAGATGACGTCAAAGCATAACCGTTCAAAGTAAACTATCTCTCTACACTGGGGAGATTGTTCAAATCAAGGCAATTCTTCTCGCAAGAAAGAAGAATGTCAGAAGACGTCAAAGCTACTATTACATCAACGCCTTCACCGTTTTCATCACCAACACTTGAGTGTTTGTTACTCATATGTAATAACACTTGAGGGGGAGATTGTTGGAATCACTCCTAAACCTTATTCAAGTGTTAGTTACTCATATGTAATAGTTAGCTTATTATGGCCTTTATGTTTGTTATTAGCCTTAAGCTTATGTAGAAGGCCCATGAGCTTAGGCCCAAGCCCATAGGTGAAAGGGAAGGAGTAGGTGTGTTGCCCTAGCTCCTTGCCTATAAATACCTTATGTAAACCTTCATTTGAAGGTTGGTTGTTCAAGTTATTTCCTTTCACACATCACCTACGCCTAACCGGTCTTATATCTCGTGTGTGTGTGTGTGATACTTGTTCAATCGCCTCTCTATCTTTCTTATAAGCTTGTGTGGTAAACTTTGTGACCTAACATTGTTGTTGTGTATTCAATTGAGTTTGAGTCATTGCAATTAGTGCCAATGGATCATGATTCTTTGCCAATCTTTCTTTCCTGACTTCATTCACTTCTGTTTGGTTTTGTTTCAGAAAACCGTTGAGTTGATCAAAGTTCACCTGATGTAAGTCTTTTGTTTGGTTGACAAGAGTGACATATCGTCCCATTCTTACGGAAGATTGTTTAGGAATTTGATGTTACTCACGATAGTTACGGGTGCCAACTTGTTTTACGATAAGCTCATTCATTAAAGTGCAAAACCTTCCATAGTAGGATTCAATGGATTCTCCTGGAGTAGATGTAAACTTCTCCCATGCAGTTAGCAGCTTGTTCTCCGTGTCTTGTTGACCAATTTCTATTCCATAACAAAGCTGTCTAACACGTTCCCACATATCAAAAGCAGTTTCACAACTGTCTACTGCAGCGAAGATGTCTCTTGGCAACCCCAGTTGGACAATGTGAATTGCCATGTCATCTGCTTCGACTTGCTTCTGATCCTCTTCAGTGTATTCTGATTCATTTTGAGCACGAAAAGACGGGAGGTGTTGCATCAGGATTTCCAGGGTCTTGGACTTGTCGAGGCTTGAAGGGTCCAATCGTAATGGATTGAATCATTAGTTTTCCATTAGGTTTGGTCTTGATGTAGCGGAGCATACGACTTGTCCATTAAAGATATCCACCTTTTTCCAGCATAGGAGGACGATTTTCAGCACCGGCTGCATGAATGTCTTGTTGAGTTGCCATTGATGAATTAATTGATGATAAAGTTGATGTAGGATCGATTTAACGATAAAGGAGTTGTGTTTGATGAAGATTAAGCTCGGTTGTTGTAGTGAAAATTTGCTCTGAAAACTTAAAAACCTCAATAAGTTCTGTTTGGAGCGTTTTTAGGACATGAATCTCCTCGTTCTGACGGTCGTTTTGATGGGTAGAACGCTGAAAACGGAGTTACGGTTCAAAAGTTATGGCCGTTTGAAGTTTTGCTGAAATTCTTACTCGTAAACTTGTTCTTAGGCGTAGGATTTGATGCTTATACGTAGACTTTGCTTAGGCTTAGACTTCCTTAGGCGTAGGATTCCTTAGGCGTAGGATGCTTATGCGTAGACTGCTTATGCGTAAACACTATCTTACGCGTAACCTTTAGGCTTAAGCGTAAGCTTATGCGTAAACTTAAATGCTTATAAGTAGAGTACCTACGTAAAATTAACTTAGCGAGAAGTGCTTACTCGTAAGTTTTTAGGCTTACGCGTAAATTTAGGTTTAAAACCAAAATCCTTTACACTCGTCCAAGTGTAAAAGATATCCACAAGTCGAAGTGTTCCACAAACTTATCCAAGTGAGGGAAGCACTGAGTCACCGTTGTTGCACGAAGAAACGTCACCAAATGCTTAAGCTTAGGAATTACATTTCTTACGCGTAGACCTTATGCGTAGAAACTATGGTTTTGACTTTTCCTTACGTGTAGAAACTAGGGTTTTGACTTTCTGTACTTGGTTTTCTTACGCGTAGAATGCCCAGAATTTTGCAAAAACACAAATTTTCACCCAAAAACACGTTTCCAAACGATTTATTTTGCACAAACTTCTTCCAAAACACTTAAAGATCAATAAAAACTACAACTTTAACCTTAAAAACTCGTAAAAATCAAAACTTTATAACAAAAAGGTCACGTTCTATGTAAAAAACGCAACTTTTTGAAAAGCTTTAACCAAAAAACGTAACACAAACACCCCTAAACCATTGTTAGGCGATTGATACCAATTGTAGGAACTTAAATATCTAAACCTTATCACTATACTCAAGCTTACCACAAGTATACCACGTGAAACAAACACGTTACGCGTATATCACGTGAAACACAAACTGATGTTATGCGTAGAAGATTAAGAAGAAAGCAAAGATGGTGACTTGATATGATATAGGATATGCGTATATGTGTAGAGAAATAAGATGAAACAAGAAGCTTGTATTTCAAAGGGAAAACACACACATACACACTCAAGCACACCCCTCAAATGACCATTTGAGGGGTATTTATACTTCCTTACAAAACGCCCTCATGGGCTTTCCATGGGCCGTGAGATGGACTGGGTTGGATTGGGTTACATGAACTTATACAAGGCTAGCTTAACATAACTTATACCCATTTAGCTTAACCCAATCCACGAGCCCATTGACTATTCTAGTATGATATCTAACACACGTTACAAAGTTCCCAAACGTGAATGACCATCACTTCTATTTATTATTATCTAGGCTAACAAAACTTAAGGGTAAAAAGTGTAAATTCATGAAAAAGTTTAGAAAACTTAGAAACTTATCACGACTTCATGAAAATGAGTATTTTGACGACCTAAAGCCTTTAACGAATATTATTATATCGATAACTCACTAAATTTATATATATATATATATATATATATATATATATATATTTTGTAACATATTGGATTTCACATACACATCATAACACAACCACAAGTAGGCGTATAAGATGATCTTCTAAAGAGAGAAAGTTAGAGATTTGGGAACTTTTAGTGAGAGAAAGAAAAATCTTATTATGAGCTCCAACTCTCTACCTTGGGAGGTAGAGAGTATTTATAGTCTTAATACAAATTTCCACCTAACGGGCTGTGGATCAGGCATACAGTGGGTAAAGACCCGTCCGTCCTCCACGGTATTACAAAACTAAATACTACTTAACATTAAATAACTATGACTACGAGCTTTCTAACGATTACAATTACTTGAGGTGACCGACACTTTAATACCTGGATTTACTAAATCCTAACAATCTCCCCCTAAGGGAGGTCACCTCAAATTACATAGAATACAAACAGATATTACATTGAGATTGTTCTTGGATTCTTGTTCATGTTCTTTGTTCTGTAGCTCGTAGTCTTTGATTCTTCATAAATGCATGTTTGGATAATCGGTGGAGGTCTTTGATTGATCCACGTGATATGAGTTTTGAGCACTTTGAGATCATCGGCCACATTAAATCTCGACTCATCCTTTGTGGTGTTGATATTATGTGATGTTGTGACTTTTGGACTGACATGCTCACATTCTGGATCATGATGTATTTTCATCAGAATAGCGGAAGCTTTCGTTGATTCATGATATTGGCAGGCAGTAGCGAAGCATGGAGTGAAAATATCAGAGTCATTGATGCACTAATCATGATTTCTTTAGATTTGAATGTGTTGTGTGAGCATGCGGCTATGAATTGACCGCTCCATTACGATCAGTGCAAAGCGTCGGGTGTTCTGCATAAAACAGTTAGCAATAAAGCACACAAGAGTGTCTTTGATCACTTTTGTTGAATTGAGGTACACGGCCCACGGTTCCCCGTTGATCAGTACAAGTCTGCCTGTGATAAGGTATAATTCGAAGAATTTCCTTGACAGGTTTAGCATTGCTCTAGCCGTTCTCAAACCGAACGTCTCAAAGAAGACAACACGGAGCGAGTGAACCCGAATTGAGATTGATTGATAAAAAGAGATTTAAAAAACAATCGTGTATCGCTCAATAGAAATTGTTTTTGCAATACAACGAAGGTTTTAATGAAAATCAATTATCAATCATAAACACCTTTTATTTTGAAATATTTGTACACGGTCGATGTGCTAAAGAAAAGAGTTTTTAAGCACAACGACCGGTTTTTCAAAGGTATCAGTCAATCCATAACCTGAACCAGGATTGATTCAAAAGATTGAATCGCCCCATTGTTTCTGTTCAGTTGTCACATGGTTGATCTATTGGATAGATCTCACATGCCACCCACCAGGAGCTTGTTTGATGTTGGCTCTAGAAGGCTTTCCATCTTCATGGTGAATATGTATGCATATCACTCAGATGTTCTGGCAATACCACAAGGATAATGCGTAGGACTCATAAGATATAATCTCTCTTTCCACATTGTGTGAAACAGAGAGTCTTCATTGAAAGTGTCCTAATGAGATTTATTGATGATCTCGTGGCTCTAGACTCAATTATGCATATTTGGTTCCTATGCCGGAGACTAGGGAGAGGGTCTCCTTCTTCAATACCAACTATCTCTAAGAGAAAGTCGATAGATTATGTCGGTTCCCCGTGAGAATGAAACAAGTCCTTTTAAGAGGAACTTGAGTGGTTTGGGAAGTTGTAGTGCAGTGCGTCACTGGGTCCATGACGTCTTGTCTTCAATACCGGCGTTACCTTGGTAACTACCAGTAGCATATGTATTGAACTCAGTTTTTGCCCTAAGGTTGAATTATTGGAGGGCTATTTATTTTCACCCTTTTCTCATTCAATTCTTTTTCATTCTTCAACCCCTTCAGTGCTTACCGAGACTTCATAACTAGAACCTTGTTGGGTTTATTCCAGTTCTAGTTCTATCTCAGTTCGCACTCTTCCCATATCTCACTTTTCTCCTTTTTTCATCATACCTAAAGACTTCTACACTATCTAGTGGATTGTCCCAGGGTAGATC